>JAKLTH010000268.1:0-574476 GCA_025175895.1 Wurfbainia villosa | reverse complement strand
CCAACCATCATAGTAAATAAATGAAGTCTATCATATCTAGACTTACCCTTACGCCATCTGGCGAGGAACATACAACCAAATAATTGAATAGTCCATAAGGACACTACAAATAATCCCAAACTTCCACAAGTACATAAGCAAAACGCCGGGACCTAAACATATCCTCTATACAAACATCCAAAACCATAAGACCAAATACACTTCCCACGGCGAGGGGTTTGGCGGTGGACTCTCTGATAGCTTCATCACGAAATAGATATAATCAGCGGGGTGAGTTCGAAGAACTACTGCGGGTATAGTAGATATGAATAGCAAGAAATAGCTAACAATACTAATCATGCGATCTGAGTCTCATATATATAGTAAGCAAGAAATAAATGCAAAAGGTGTACTCACACGAGTCTCCTACGATATAGGAGCATGTGCCTCTTATAAGAGATAAAGTCATCACCATATAAGAATATGAATCCTGTATGCATGTCAATCATATGCAACATCCAAGGCATCAATACAATAATGCAGCAAACACAATACAAATGCAATCCGTGCAAAAATGCATGGCGTGCAAATGACATGGTCACCCCTGACGCCAGTCAGCCGCCTCACACGCAATGGTGAAGCCGAGTGGGTAGGGCTATGACAACTGTGCACTCTGCCATCACTTTGCTCTGAGTGGCCAGAGTGGGACGGGATCTTTGTCAGAATACACCTATCCTCCTGCCCCCAAACATAGTGGGAGCTAAGCTCTCATCTCCCGGTGTCATAGGCGGAGGAGGGATCCACCGCCCGCTACCACTGTCTCGTCGCTACCCATGGCGGTCCGGTGAGCAGTGAACTGCACACACCCTCCTGATGTACCACTAACCCATGAGTGGCAGTGTGTGCAGGCCATGTAACTAGCTGCGGGCTCAACAATAATGGAACCCCGTCCAGCCAGCATGCAATCATGCAAGATGGTGCATGATACTAAAGCATGTAAATCCAACTACAAATATCCATCCGAATAATATGCAAAGTCAATAAGTGCATATAACTGATCCAAGCAACCATGATCCAAATAAAATAGGGAAGATATAATCATACTGATCAAATGCATGTAGCAAGTAGGCACTAAGCATACTAGGCATATAAACATGAAAAGTATTGCATGCTATCCTAACTAACATATCAACTTGACTATATCTAAAAGATAAGTCAAAGTACCCGCCTGAATATATATCCGCAAAAGAATCAAATCGTCACGACCGTGAACCTGCCTCGTGACCGAAACCTGCATACAGCATAACTATTGTTAAGCACAATATGCAATTCAATGAAAAATCGAATAATTAATCGATTTCCCTCATAATCCAATTATCCCAATTAAGTCATAATCAATTAACCTAATTCATCACCTACCAAAAATCCTCAAGATCAAACAATATCACCCAAATCTCATATCCTCCGAATACCATACCGATCAACCGAATAACACCCGAATCAACCCAAATCGACCAATCAAGCTCACCCGCCCTAGGAATTCCACCGGCAACCCTTCCCCTAAAGCTGCCCAGTTCGTCGGAAAACCACGCTCAACCCATTGCCCATCAAACACAAAAAAAAGAATGCGTTCACAGTGGTGGATACCTTCTGAGATCGAGGAAGAACGCGTTCCACCGACCACTTCACTTCGCCGGTTCCCTCCCATCGCCGGTTCACGAGAGGCGAGGACCTGCCGATGCCCTAATAGCTGCTCTCGGCAACCTCGGAAAGACCACAGACCCCATCGGTGGTGTCGGACGCCTGACCGTGGCGTCAGTCTTGGCTAACGCGAGCAGGCCGTGCGTCTTGGATGTGGCGATGAAAGCTAGCGTGATGGTGATCTGAGCGAAGCGGTGATGGGAAAGAAATAAAAAGGGAAATAGAAATTAGGTTTTCTATCGTATTTATCCCCTTTAAATAGACCCCTCTAAAGCCCGTTTACTTTATCCCCGTAAAAATCTCGTACGGAGTCCGTTTAAATCCAGAAAAATTTCGGAAAAATTCCTAAAATTCCCTAAAAATCCCGAAAAATTTCAAGGATTATTTCCTTAATTATTTGGCCATTTAATTTAATATTTTAATATTTTTCAGTATTTAACATAGAGAGACTCTACTGCAGACTCTCTCTCAACCACGAATGAGAGATATAGTAAGGATTAATCGCATCCTTACCATACAAACTCTACTAGTCCGATTACCATATCAAAAATAGTACATGGATAAACATATACCAATATGCACATCCAGGGTCATTCGCCTAGGTTCCAACACCTAGGGTTCCACTAATGTTGTTTCATTTAGATCAGCTCTACAGAATAACTTCATCTAAGTTATTCTATTTCTACTAGTCTTAATCATGATATCCACCGCAAAAACTCATAACCATAAACATATAACATGCTGTCTAATAAACGACAGCATAGTCCTACTAATGGGAATTAATGGCTGAAATTAATTAGGGTATTACTAAAGGGTCATGCCAGACAAAATCAAGGCAATACTAGATAAAGCATCAGATGCTTATATATACTCTAAACTACATAAGCTGTAATCATGTCATCATGCACTAGGATCTAAAGAGTCAAAGAACCTCTATATATACCTTCTACGAATTTATCCATCTTATTCATATTATTCAACTAGTCCAATCCTAATACTAGTCCAAATAGCTAATCATTCATATCACAATGATAACTAGCTACCTATAGCAGTAATAGCAATTTATAACCATATGCTAACCATAAACCAACAACCTAAAAATCTAACAGTCTAACAGATATCAGGTTAAAACAATATTAGATAAAACATGATATCTCCGCATAACCAAATATAACCAATATATATATGCACTAAATCTAGAAAATTTTCTAGAATTTATTTACCTGTTAGCCGTCTGGAGATGTCCTGTTGCTTAAATCCCCATATTGACCTCGTGATAATACCTCAATTTCGAAACATAAAAATCGTCGAATCGTGACAACCTCGAAAATACCCAGTTAACTGCCAAACTTGGCGAACTCCATAACCCAAAGACCCTAAGGAACTCGGAATCCTCGCTCGATAAATAAATTGTCACGCCCAGGAGTCCCCCGCGAAAATCCGACGATCTCTCAGACGGGTGACAATACCAATTTTTATACAAGGCATACACGGCCACTATACATCGGTCAACACGACCGGAACATACCACATCTACACACGCAGATCATAAGGCCTCAGGCCAACCATCATAGTAAATAAATGAAGTCTATCATATCTAGACTTACCCTTACGCCATCTGAGCAGGAACATACAACCAAATAATTGAATAGTCCATAAGGACACCACAAATAATCCCAAACTTCCACAAGTACATAACCAAAACATCAGGACCTAAACATATCCTCTATACAAACATCCAAAACCATAAGACCAAATACACTTCCCACGAGGGTTTGGCATTTGGACTCTCTGATAGCTTCATCACGAAATAGATATAATCAACGGGGTGAGTTGAAGAACTCTGCGGGTATAGTAGATATGAATAGCAAGAAATAGCTAACAATACTAATCATGCCGATGATCTCATATATATGGTAAGCAAGAACTAAATGCAAAAGGATGCTTACGATCTCCTACCCTGATATAGGAGCATGTGCCTGACTAGAAGTAATAAAGTCCTGACCATATATAATCATGTATCCTGTATGCATGACAATCATATGCACATCCAAGGCATCAATAAAAATGCAGCAAACACAATACAAATGCAATCCGTGCAAAAATGCATGTCGTCAAATGACATGGTCACCCACGACGCCTTGATCGTAGCCTCACACGCAATGGTGGCCAGAGTGGGTAGGGCTATGACAAGCTGCACTCTGCCATCATGCTCTGGTGGCCGAGTGAGCAGGATCTTGTCGCTGTACACCTATCCTCCTGCCCCCAAACATAGTGGGGAGCTAAGCTCTCATCTCTGTCATGATCGAGAGGAGGGATCCTGCCGCTACCACGCTGCCTCGCTACCCATGAGCGGTCAGAGTGAGCTCGACAGAGCAACTGCACACACCCTCCTGATGTACCACTAACCCATGAGTGGCAGTGTGTGCAGGTCATGTAACTAGCTGCGGGCTCAACAATAATGGAACCCCGTCCAGCCAGCATGCAAGATGGTGCATGATACTAAAGCATGTAAATCCAACTACAAATATCCATCCGAATAATATGCAAAGTCAATAAGTGCATATAACTGATCCAAGCAACCATGATCCAAATAAAACAGGGAAGATATAATCATACTGATCAAATGCATGTAGCAAGTAGGCACTAAGCATACTAGGCATATAAACATGAAAAGTATTGCATGCTATCCTAACTAACATATCAACTTGACTATATCTAAAAGATAAGTCAAAGTACCCGCCTGCTATAATGATCGTGAAAACAACGAAACCGTCACGACCGTGGACCTGCCTCATGACCGAAACCTGCATATAGCATAACTATAGTTAAGCACCAAAAAGCAATTCAACAATAAATCGAATACTTAATCGATTTCCTTTATAACCCAATAACCCAAATTAATTCCTAATCCTCCAAATATCATACCGATCAACCGATTAACACCAAAAATCAGCCCAAATCGACCACAACTCCGACTCAACCCTTTCACAGTCGTTCTTTCACGACTATCTCCAACCCTAACCGCACAACGCCCTCCAATTAAAACCCTCACAGATTCACTACAAATAAGGGAAACCTAATATAAATATATATACCTGAAATTAAAAGTTTCCCCTTGGCTGTATCTCCTCGGTGCGGACCGATCCTATGGAGGTGGAGAGGATGGTCAGTGTAGAAGAAGGGCACACTGCTTGTGTGTGCGGTGAAGGTCGATCGGTATGGCGAACACCGTGGCTCGAACGATCGACGAAAAAGTGGCACCACGGGTTGTTAGCAGACGGCCCGTGTCTGGCCCGTCGCGTCTAGGGCTCGAGGACGGTGTGGCGGCGCGTGAGGAGAAAACGGCGCCGTAGCGCTGTCGGTGAACAGCGACGACGGCACACCCTCGGCGTCGGACGGCGTTGTGGGTGGCCGCGGCCTTCTCGTCGGCGGTGAAGAGCTCGTAGGAGCCTATCGACGACGGAGAGAGCACGCGCGAGAGGAGAGAGCGTCGGGCGGCGAAGGAAAAAGGGCTCGCCGGCGAAGACGAAACCACCGTGGAGAAGAGGCTGGCGTCGGGCGCGGCGGTGCTTGCGAAAGGAGATGAGGCGCCGGAAGAAGGAAGGCTCGGAAGAACTCGCGAGAAGGAATGAAGGAGAATAATCATGTGTGTGCGGGAAAAAAAAATAGAAAAAGAAATAAAACTTAGGGTTTCCGATTTAGGTTAATACCCCTTAAATAAAGCCTATCTATTTTATCCCCGTAAAAATCTCGTACAAAGTCCGTTTAAATCCAGAAAAATTTCGGAAAAATTCCTAAAATTCCCTAAAAATCTCGAAAATAATCCCTAGGATTATTTCCCCGAAATTTTGGCCATTAAATTTCGTATTTTAATTTCAGTATTTTACATATCAAGTCCTACAATAATAGGAAGTATAGACTCGCTGAGTGACGAAATTATCCACGTCATAATTAGTTGATCCTTCTTGCTCCAAACTGAATAACGAGGATCGTCTTCTTGGAATTTAGGAGAGGTACCATCCACAATTCCAAGCAGATCATGAGCACGAAGTAATGATTGAAACTGCATCTTCCAAAGTAAATAATTATCATTATTAAGTTTAATAGGAAAATAGGATATGACATTTATTGATAAGGAGGAGAGATGTGTCGCTTGATTGCCAGAAATTTCCTTATTCGCTCTTCACCGACGAGTCGATTCGACGTCGCTCGGCTCAAAGACGTCGTGTGCTCCGGCTTCCTCAATCAGAGAAGATGACTCGAGGAAACTAGAAGGAGGTCGACCGACAGAGGGTGCAAGCCGAAAGACGATGATCTAACCCTTGATCAGCGTCGGGAAAGCGATGTGAAAGCCCTCCAAGAGAAGGAAGCGAAGAAGGCTGCACAAGCAGCAGCAAGAAAAACAAAATAAAACCTTGGAGAAGCCTGGCGAACAAGAGCAGGGCACAGGATGGGTTGGAAGCGTTGCGGCGGCGCAAAAAAAAAAGGAGATTTAGGGAAGAGATTAGGAGAAGAAGAAAATAAAAGAAACGGCTAGAGGAGGCTATGATACCATGTAAAAATAATCTTTTCTCATTGATTTGCTTTGTATAGGGTATTTATAGATATATTACAAGACTAAATCAATCGAAATATTCAGATAAAAAAAATTTATCCTATCTAATTTGACAAAGTCTATTCGATTAATTATCTTTTACCCTATCTAATTTGACTAAGTCTATTTGATTAATTCTCTTTTAGGCATTAGAGCTTGTGAGATTAAAAAATTTTATGCATGAACTGTGCGGAGAAGACAATGAATAGTAAAGAAAATCTCTAAAATGAGAGTTCTAGTTATATCGCGCAGCGTGGTGCTCGGGCACGTGGTGCTCGACACAGAACGTAGACGTGCAATTCTCAGCATGAACCGCAAAATGCGGTGCTCAACACGTGGTGCACGACACGTGGTGCTCAACACACAGTGCTCAGCAGGCAGTGCTCATCACGCAATGCTCGGGCACATGGTGCTGGACATGCGGTGCTCAGGCAAATGGTGTTTGACACATGATGCTCGGGCACATCATGCTTGGCAAATGGTGCTCGGGCACATGGTGATCGACAAACGGTACTCGGGCACATGATGCTCATCAAACGGTCCTCGGCACATGGGGCTCGGCAAATGATCCTCGACACGCAGTGCTCGGCACACGATCCTCGACAAGCAGTCCTCGACCTGTAGTGCTTGGCTAGGAGTGGAGCATGCGATACTCGAGATCGCGCGATGCTTGGGTGAGGAGTCGCGCATCGCATGGTGCTCAGGAGTGAGAAATGAGCGATGCTCGGGCATGGGGTGCTCGGGTTGATGCTTGCTTTGCTCAAGTCGGTGCTCTCAGTACTCGGGTGAGGAGTGCGAAGGCGCTCGGGGTGCTTGGGTGAGGGAAGAGTTGGACGCTATGCAGTGCTCGGGTGAGGAGTCGTGCAACGTATAGTGCTCAATGGTCAGGATTGAGAATCGCACCTATGCATGTTGTTGCCATAGAAGTACTCGACAATTGATTAAGTGCTTTGGTGGTGTAGTTAAGTTGGCACTGGCTGACTAGCATCTCGACAATAGTCGACTAACCTTAATTATAACTAAAAATACTGAGTTGTTAGAACATAGACTTAGGATAAATAATTTGGATTAGACAGAGTTAACTAAGGTGTGGTGCTCAGGGCACCACAGGTGTTTGCCAAATTGTTTTTGGCTGAGACTGATTTGATTAATAAAAGATGCACCCGATTAAAATCCAAGTAGTCTTAAAATTTATTTTTCGAAGTTCACAATTGTCATTAAAGTCGACTCCTAAAATCAAGAATATTTATTTTTCTTGATTATTTATATAAATTGAATTAAGTCGGTATTATATGATTAGTCAATTTTGTATTGACTTAATTAATCACAATTTCAAATGATATTGATGATGACACATCCTGATTTATTACGAAATAAAATGATGAATATTATCCAAGGGATAATATTTAATCCAATTTATGGAGTCAGCGAAGGATCGATTGTCTTTTTCTGACTATGCCTTCTTGCTACATACAGTAACTGCATAAACGTTGTGTATGAACGCATTTAGTGCATTCCAGCAGAACCGAAAGGACGCGGATAATGAAAAGACATGGTTCCACCTATAACAGAACGTTGAAGTTAGAGGAAACAAGAGGTCGAGAGAGATTTTCCGAACTTCCAAGGCACTGTCGAGAATTTAGTTTGCGAATAAAGAGAGTGGTTCGATTCGTAATTTTTCTTCAGACGACAAGCACATGCAATTCTTGAGATTTTTTCAGAGTGAAGAATTTGAAACAAACGAGAAATCTATAAGCGTTTAAAATTTTAAAGATGTTCATACAGTTTCATAATCTCACTGACAAAAACATGAGACATGCACGTTGCGTTGCATTGTGAAATTAAAGAATAAACCGAGAAGGAATTCTCACTGATGCGCGTGAAATCGTCAAAGATGGCAGCTACTTCTCTTCCAATGACTCCAGCTCACGCTTCCACGGCTTGGCTTCGGCAGTTGCAGTTGCCGCGCTTGGCTTCTTCGATCTTGCTTTTGATATCGTTCCGTTTAGCTTTCAGCTTTTCCATCTCTTTCATCAACTTCTCGACGTCGGTTTTGGGCTGCCGCCAGGATTTCCCCGCTGGATATGATTAAGCACTGATTGACGTCTACGTTGAGATTTAAGCTGGGGCAAGCCATGCATGGCTCGCTAGCTAGCTAGCGGCAGGGCTTTGGTGGAGATGGAGAATTTAGAAGGCTGAAGATCAAGAGATTATGGCATGCAGATTCATTTGGGCTGCCGCCAGGATTTCCCCGCTGGATATGATTAAGCACTGATTGACGTCTACGTTGAGATTTAAGCTGGGGCAAGCCATGCATGGCTCGCTAGCGGCAGGGCTTTGGTGGAGATGGAGAATTTAGAAGGCTGAAGATCAAGAGATTATGGCATGCAGATTCATTTCCTTCTTTTATAGACTGAAGAGAAGAGACAGACAAAGATGAAAACTGAGAGAAGGAGAAGAAGAGGTGTATCATTATTACGATGATCAATTTAATCAGTCAAAGTGTTTTCCATGCAGGAGGAAGCAGGAGAGGTCTCTCGTTATTATGATCGATTCGCTTAATCAGTCACAAGTTATGTCCTTGTCTTCAGTTTTTCTTTTTTGTGAGTGACATTGAGTGTGTAGTCATTCATGCATGCTCATCAAACTGCAAGATCGATTCATGTTTACAATCCATATGGAATCTTCCTCCTCCTTGGTTGACCACCTCTCATACAATAATAAAATTTTATTTCGTTATATAGGATCGGATTAGATCACCTCTTATATTGCCGTACAAAAAAAAAAGTTTTTTTTTTTTTGGATTTAGATGATTCTTATATGTCTTGACCACCACGTCAAGATTCATAGGATCCTCCATGATTTACCTTCCTCACAATGGCCGGGGACAGACCAATGAAGACCGCTAGATTGAAAAATAAAATTAAAAGTCACCCATCGACATGGTGCAACGGCAAAGTGAAAAGTCATTTCACGGAAGAACGTACATAGTTCGATCTTCTACTGAGACAACGTTCTGTGATGAATTTTGAAAAAATTTATAGGGGCAATCCTTTGCGTAGGAGTTTGTTCGACGGATAAAATAATACTTTAGCGTTAAACAGTCTTTCTATGGTGATTGGTGGAGATCCGTTGGGACTTCGATCTCTCCCAGCTCAACTGTTGAAGAGGCACCCCATATGAACCTTGGGCCCGGGCTGACCATCCTTAAAGATTAGTCGGGTTGAAGACTACTCGAATAACTTGGTGTCAATAAAAAAAATAAAATTAAAATTAAAAGTCTTAGGACTATGGTACGGTGGTAGGATAAATTATAATTCATTTATAGAGATTTTTCTCAAGTGAAATGATAAATCTTAAAATGCTAAACTATTAAGCCGTCTATTGTGAACGTTTTCTAATTCATCCTAATTGATGAAAAACTTCTACGGAACTAAATCAGTCGACCTCAAAATCAATCTAACTAAAGGCTTATTAATTAAGAAATAAAATTAAAAAACTCATGAAAAATAAGGCAATTTATTAGAGGAAATGAAAAAGAACAGCAAATTTGGAGTCGATTTATCATCCAATACAAAAACTATCAAATTTGCCACCTACATGGTAAAGCGAAACGAAGTGAAGAAGATAGTCTCCACCAAGGATGATGTGGTAGCTAAAGTACTGCGGTGTTTGTAAAAATAATATGGATCAATTTCGAATGAAGTCTAAAGTTTTTTTCTGAATTCAGATGACTCTCATGTGTCTTGATCATCATATCAAGATCCATAGGACTTTCTGTGATTTATTTTTTTCATAATGATTATGAGACAGACCAATAAAAATCGTTAGATTGACGATTTTAATTTTTTACTGAGCTGAAGAAGAAAGAATTAATGGTCAGATTCTGAAATATTGAATATATATGAATTATATAGCCAATCAATTAGGAGACAAATAGACTCCGATAGCCTTAATATAACAATTTGACCGTCGACGACTGCAACTGTGAACTCCCTGTCGCCCCCATCCCAAAAGGCCTATGTGCGCTCCCGAAGTTGGTCGTAAATCCGAGCTTAGCGACGACGCAAGTTTCGCCATTTAAACAGCTGAGAGAAGCATGAAGAGAAAGAGGCAATTGAAATCTTTTATTATTTGCTTATTATTAATTATGCGAATTAAAGGCTGCTGTACAATTTATAGGTTTATTAATTATTTGCTCGTTTTTAATTATGCGGAAGCTAGCTGCTGTACAGTTTATAGATTTATTCTAAGAATCTTTAAACATATATATAGTTTTAAAAACGGAGAATCAATCAAACTATATAGCGATCATAATTATATATATAGTTTTAGTTCAGAAAAATGAAGAATCTTTAAACATCAGAAAAATAGAGACCTAGCTAGGCAGCGGCTGCACGAGTCGAGTTGGTCTCGTGCATGGCCAAGGTGGCGGTCACAATAATGGGATGAAAAAAAAATAAATAAAAGATTAAGATTTTGAATAAGATTGCTCGAAATTTGAGATTTTTAAGTAGATCTGCTTTGCTTTAATTAAAAAAGGTGTGTGGCGAGAATCAGATTAATAAATTTTAAATATAATTACAAATTCTTTTAGATTTTTTTATTAAAATAAAGAAAATTTATAATTATTTAATAAATTTCTTTCTAATTTATACAAATTTAAAAATATTTTTTTCTATTTGCGATATATTCAATAAATTTAGTCGTGCGTGTTTGATCCAATGAAAATTGACGTCGAAGAATAGAACTAAATCTCATGAGAAAAACAACACAGTTTATTATATCAAATAGAATTAGCACATTTGAAAACACCAAATATATATACATCAAAGTTGATTGATCATTCAAATTTATTTAAAACACAAGTAGCAAATTTATTTAAAGCACTCCCACACAATACATCGATCAAAGTCACTGATCATCCAAATTTATTTAAAACACACAACTATATACCAGATTTATTTAAAACACTCCCACGACGAAGCAAACCGACAAAGACAGAATGAACGATCAGATTTTGAAATACTGAATAGATACGGCCAATCATTAAGGAGCTACATAGGCTCCGATGGCATTTATATAATCGTCGTACTCACCGAAGAATCCAACAATTTTATTGTCCTTGGTTGGAAGAGTGAACTCCGTGCAAATGCCATCTCTACTCCCAAAAGGCCCATACGGTTTCAAATTAGTTATAAATTCGAGCTTAGTGATACAAGTTTCGTCATTAAAAGTAACGTAGGACCCAACCATCTTGTGGATATATTCATCAGGAGATAGTTGGATCTGCAATTTCTCAAAATTAATCCATATATATAATGGTTAAGATTATATATATTTATATAAAATGATGATGTTGGTGGTCATTTCGCGTACCTCGGTCAATACACCACCAGAGCCACCTGCTCGGGGTGTCAAGACTATATTACCATTGGCATCCATATATTCGATTTGCAAACTGTCGACGACGGTTCCTGAACAAATATTGATTTTTATGATTCGGACGGAATCTTGACCAAAGTCAAAGCTGGTTCTTCCTTTGCATCCCCATGGTCCAATCCCGACGTTCTCACAGCTAACAGCTAAATATTAGAATGTAAATTGTGGTTAGTATAGAAACAAGAGTAGGTCCAATTAAACTGTGCATGAATCAATGTTATATATATATATATATATATACTCACCCATGCTGGGGGCAGCCATTTGGCGTTGGAGGATTGAAAATGCTGAAGGAGAGGAGGATGGGAGAGATTATTGCATGTTGGAGTCACACACATTTCCTCCTTTTATAGACTACTAAGGGAGACTCGTGATCGAATGCTACCTACTTCATTATGCAGCGGTCTACATCTAACACAAGGACAACAAAAGGACAATTAGTAAGCGATGACAACCATTTTATTCTCACCGCTTCCATGACGTCGATTAAGTTAAACGTGCACGAAAATCCCTTCAATACTGAACTTCGAACCACCTTTCGAAGTTATCTTATCCTACGTTACTCGATAAGTTCGAATAAAATAAAATAATTAATTAAAGAGAGTTAAAATGAAATTTTAATTTTATTTTCTTTCAGACTAGCAAGAAAATATTGTAGGAGTACGTTTGCAAGCAAAAGTTATCCTCTTAATTCTCATTTTTATTTTGAGGAGATTCATGAGTTCTCTCGGTCTAATAAAGAAGTTAATTAGTTGCGAGAGAGAGAGAGAGAGCTGTGTTTAGAATAAATTTATTCTCTTCGACGTTGAATCTAGTTTACAATATCACACATGAAAGAAAGAAAGTGCGTCGAAATAAGATTATGCTTGTTCTGTAAAAATTACCACACATAAAATCCTAAACCATTCATATTTAATCATTGAAAAATTATAAAGACAAATGTACAAAAACCTATTTAAATCCATGATGTTTATTTCAAATTGCAATAAGGAACTTCGAACTGACTGTTACATTCGACCTTCGAACTGAGTTTATTTCTGTTGCATTATATGCTAATATTGCATATCATTATCAACAACAAGTTAAAACAAAAAAAAAGAAGATCGATATTTTAAAAATTGCTCAGAACTTTTAATTAACTTTTCTGATTGAATTGGAAATAAATGGAAGGTCAAATTAGTATCAAATTACTATTCTAGTGTTTCTTTTCTTTTCTTTTTTTTTTTGATTGGATGATTGACTAAAATTATTAGGCAGATCAATTTTTAAACATAGACAATAGGTCAACAGAAATATCATCTAAGTTAAGTTAAACGTGCCCAAAAGTAGTCTTATTCGTTACTTACTCTATGAGTTCGAATAAAAAAATAAAATAAAATAAATAAATAAATAAGTGAGTTAAAATGAAATGAAATTTAATAAAATTCACTGTAATCAATATACCGCGCGCAAAAGTACAGGATAAGCATTGCCATGACATGACGTGGCAACTTCACCTAATTTAAAACAAAATTAACTCAAAAATCTGAATTATTGAATTTATATAAAATCATTTTACATGTGATTGCACCGGTTGCCTAGCTTGTATTATGGATATCTATGTTTGCACCGGTTGGCTGCATCCGGACATAACTGAACAGGACAATTATTGCAGTTCGTTTTAAATATAGACGTCACCTGATTTAATTAAAGAAATAATTAATTAATACTTACGAGAGTAAATAAAAATACATTTTTATTGTATTAAAAAAATGTCTCCTTGTTGTATTTTATTTTTTGATAATCTATGTATTCATAACTTATGATCCAATTAATCGCATATTGATTCTGGGGAATGATCCAACATCACCTTTGAATGTTTTTAAAATAATTTTAAAGTCTCAATGGTTCACTTGTCACGGCTCTTGATAACAAATGGCTTCTGATCATAAATATCAAATTTAGGTACAAATTTGAAGAGTTTTTTAAAGTTTGAATGTGTAATATGGTATAGATTGACATTCTTTGTGTGGCAAATAATTTTCTTTCCCACAAGCAACCAAATCTAAACTTTAATTATAAAGGAATAAAAAAAATTAAAGCTAAACTTTAATTAGTCTAGGGAAGAAAAGATAAAAGGCCGCAGTTAATGCTCAACTTTGATTAGTCTGGGAAAGCATGCATAGACGATGCGATTATTTGTCCAAGCTAATCAATTATAAATTACCATTTCACATTTAGATCGACTGAATCTTTCTCCTCCCGATAGTATAGATATACAAGCAAGAGCTCTGTTATATTTCATGCACGCCATGGACTAGGAGAAGATGTAACTTCTCATTATGTTAATGCATTAATTAACTTTTTAAATATATTTTTCTATTAAATTTATTTTGGTTCTTGCATCCATTCTTAACTTAAACTTCCTTCCTTTTTTTTTTCTCTCTTCCTTTTCCTCTCTACCAGCAAAATGCTCTCACTTCTCGACCACCTCGCGAGGCATGACGCCTATCGCTTCCTCGCGAGATGACCACTTTTCATATATTGTGCTCATTCTATAAGTTTTTGACCTTCAAATCAATTGCTAAGGCTATACAAATAATATTAGTGGAGTTAATTAGTTATTTTTATTTTATTTTGACATTATTGCAGTTCATGTATAATATGGTGGAAATAGAAAGGAACACGTGACAAAATCAAATTAATATGCAAACTGAGATGGAAGTCAAAGTAAGAAGAGTTCGGATCCAATTAATTCGAGTTTGACATGGGGTTCATTATGGTCGAATTAGGAACTTTGATTCATAGTTAATACGGCAAGTAGACGAAGGAACTTGGCATTTATAAGGGTGTGTCCCTTTGTCTTCTTTCCATAAAGATGTGTTCCTTCGATTTCCTCCCAACAGTTGCAACTCTTGATTTTCTTTATTTGTAGGGAGGAAAAGGAAACGAATGAAGAAATTTTCTAAAATTTTAGTCATTTTATTTTCTCAAATTTCTCTGGCTTCTAATTTGATCATCGGATGGGCCCACTAATGTACGTCTCAATCTCTTTCTCACTTGTATCATGTCCTTTCAGATTCGTAGTATTCTACACGTAGATGCTCGGGTACTCGAGGCCTCGAGGACAATTTATCTCCTGAGACTTGGTTGATGCTCGATTTCCTCGTAGCTTGGTAGGAGAAAACCCAATTGAAATCCGACCTATGATAGGAGGAAGTTTAAACCTATGTATTTTTCATCTCCATTTTTTATAAAATAAAAGAGTGTTTTTTAGGAAATTATAAAATGAGAAATAATCGTTTTCTATTTTCATTTTCGTTTTCCAAAAAATAAAAGAACTTTTTTCTGAAAAATTAGAAAAAAAAATTCGTTTTCTATTTTCTAAAAAAAAAGAGAATGAAAATAAAAAATAAAAAATTTTCTCTGAATCAAGCGGTCGCCCAACCCTCGGCACGCTCGGAGGAGGAAGCCCAATTGATTCCTAGCTTTCCTTTCTTAGCTTGATAGAAGAGAGTTTCATACGACCAACCTGATTCATATTTAGCCGATTGAAAGCACTCGACATTTGGTACTATGTTGAGTCATAATCGCATCCATTGATCTCGGATCGAATCAATATATAACAAACAAAATTAATAGTGCAGTAAGTCTAACTCGTTCGGGATTCAAAGGTGCGACAAAAAAATTATCAAATTTATTAAAAACAATCCCACGACGAAGCAAATTAAAGTCACGAAGATAGGAATGAACTCCGTACCTCCTTCTTGCCCATAAGGCCCCTGCTTCTTCCCCAAGTTGGTCTTAAATTCGAGCCCAGAGATACAAAAGTTTCGCCACAAAAAGTTTTGAATACAGTAGATATATATTCGTATATATTAAAAATAGCATGTTCAATATAAGTTTTGTTTACACCCGTAGCCGCAACCCAATTGTTCTAATGTAGTATCATACACGTACATCACCCATAAAATTTATGTAATTAATTGAATACTTATATAAATTTGAGAAGGCAGCCATGAACTTGGTTTATTAATTCTTATATATATATATATATATACCTCATTTCCACGCCATCTACGTCAATTGCCCTTCGGATTTGTTTACCTTTTTTTATTTCCAAATATAACTGCCACGTGTATATTTTTAAAATTGGTGGGAAATTAAAAAAATGTGGGACCAGCTGTGTCTTACTCCGTTTCAGTATATTATAAGATGTACGTATGACATACTAATCTTCCGCATTTTGACCAAAGCAAAATATATATACTGAAGGAAAGATTTTTAGTTGTTAAGATCGAGCAAATGATATATATTAGTTCATAGTTAAGAAGACAAAATTGACGATAAGAATTTAAATATATGCAGTGAACCTGTCAAAAAATCCAACAATTCGACCGTCCAAGATCAGGGCATACGGTCATCCCAAAAGGCCTATGTTTCTTTTTGAAATCCATATAATTAATCAATCGGAGTCTTTGAAATTGTTGACAATTTTTGTGTCTGAGTCATCCCAAAAGGCCTATATTTCTTTTTGAAATCCGTCGTCGGAGTCTTTGAAATTGTTAACAATTTTTGTATCTAAGTCATCCAAAAAGGCTTATGTTTCTTTTTGAAATTTCCTCGTCAATCCGACTAAAATTGTTGACAATTTTTGTGTCTTCGAATAGGGCTGTAAATGAGCTAAGTCAAATAAAGCTTTATAGTGTACAGACTTATTTAATAAGATAATCAAGTCGAGCCGAGCCAAGTCTAAAATTAACCAAACTACTGAAAAATCTATTCAAGCTTGACTTTATATTTTTTTTTTTTGAGCTTGAGTTTGACTTGAGCTTGAATTGAGCTTGACTTGTTTAATGGGTATCAAACTTCTAATCAAGCTTGATTAAAGTTTGTTTAAATTTGATTTATTTAAATATTATCAAGTTCTTAAGTCAAACTTGTTTGTTTATTTAAAATTTTATTAATTTAATCCTGATTTATAAATGAGTATAAATAAATTCAAAAATAATTTTTAAAAGAGTATAATTATAAATCGGCTTGTTAATGTTCATGAACATTGTTCACGAACAATGTTCACGAACATTATTCACGAACACTGTTCACGAACATTGTTCACGAACGCTGTTCACGAACATTAACAAGTCGAACACATACGTGTTCAAGCTTGTTTATTTAATTTATCAAGTTGTTCAAGCTTGTTTATTAATTGACTTTGATACATATTGAACGAACGTAAACGAGCTCTTATCAAGTCGAACACTAAATTCGTTCATGAACGTTTGGTTCGTTTACAGCCCTATCTTCGAAATTTTTATGTCTAAGTGGTTGGGTCTTCTCTAGTCAACCCTTCCCCTTAGGACTTGGTCACTCGACAACCAATATTCGAATTTAGTTTTCCTAAACAAATTTAGTATTCGACTTAGTAATAGCTCATTTATATTCGTTTTTTTGTGGACTTACATATAATTATTGTAATGAATTCGAATGTATCGTATTAATTTGAATCCGATTAAAAGTGATCTAACCATTATGATTTTAAATTAACGGATTTGTGTTATTAGATGTCAGTTAATGGATTTTGGATATACAAGTGTAGAACCCTTTAATCCGTACCGTTAGCATTAATGGGATGTTAACGAATTTTGAGTTAATACTATATATATATATATATATATATAAGACGGGTGTGATCTCCGCAGAAGAGTATGAAGTTTGACTGACTTTTTTTTCTCATCGGACAGAGCATCTGGGGTCATCTCACTTAACCTGTGGAAAATCAAGCCCTACAATTTTTTTTCCGAGTTTAGATTCTTACGATGCTGCAGATTTCGAATTCATGTGCTTTCGATTATACTTTCGTCTTTTCATTTTTATTTTACTTATTTATCGTAGATCGTTTGATAAGATCATGCGCTAATCAGAACACATGAAAGGAATTGACTCGATGGATGCACGGCGAAAGGTACGATTGTTTTGATTAGTCAGAATTTAATCAATCAAAAGCTTGAAATATGAAAACTAAGAAATGAGGTACCTAAGAACCTACAAACAAAATAATTACAGATGTCGAATAGTACCATTCGATTAAAAATACAAAAAGTCTTTTTTTTTTTTTCTAATGACATGCTTAACGAATGCCGATTTTAAAATACTGATCGAATAGATGGGCAATTAATTAGGAGCCAAATACACTCCGATCTCATTTAGATAGTTGCCGAAGCGGCCAAAGAATCCAACGATGCGGCCAGCGTTGACCGGAACATTGAATTTTTCGCCGTCTACTCCCCCAAAAGGGCCATAGTGCTTCCCGAAGTTGGTTGTAAATTCGAGCCGAGAGATACAAGTTTGGCTGAGAAATTCGCAGATGCACCCAAACATCGCGTTGATATATTCACCGGGGAGTAGTTTAAACTGCAAGATCGATCCGTGTATATAATGGTTAAGTTTGTAATTAAAACTTATAGGAAATTCTTCTCCTGCGCGATAAAAATCTCCGCTCCACATCGACCCCGCACCCATCCGTTTCCTGCCACCGCGCCGTTCGATTATCGCCGACCGTCGGATAAGGCATGATCGACGCGCGACTCATCGGCGGTCCGACAGGGCTCAGATTCCGGCCAATTAGCGTCCAAAATCCGGCGCAAACCGACCGGAAACGATCGAATTGCGCGGCCGGCAGTGGCGTGGTCATTGCCGACCGCGATCGGGCCAGATTCTGATCGGAATCCAGTGCTGGACGGATCGGAAACCGACGTCGGCCCGTCCGACGCCGGATTCCGGCCACAATTCGATCGGAATTTGACCCGATTGCGGCCGAAATCGGCCGCCCAATTATGACAACCGATTTCGGCCTCGATTCGGCCGCCCGCCGGCCGAATCGAGGCCGAAATTGACCGCCAGAATCGAGTGGCCGATTTCGGCCGCGATCGGACCGGATTCTGGCCGAATTACGACCGAAATTCGACGTCGGACGAGTGCCAACTGCGCAATTCAATCGTTTTCGACCGTCGGCGAGTCGATCGCGCCTGTTTCGACGACCGACGGTGACCAGACGGTGCGGCGACGATGATGGCAACGCACGCGGCTCACACGTGGCACGGACAGGCGCGAATGAATCGATCACACAAGAGAAGATTTCTCTCTCTATATATATAGAGAGAAAAAAAATCTTCTCTTGTGTGACCATCTCGTGCGCCACGCGCGCCACGTGCGCTGCGTTCCGCCGCCGTCGGTGTGTCGTCGCCGCCACCGTCGCCCGCCAAATCGAACGCGATAGACGCATGCACAACTTGCCGCGACGCTCTGACGAGGCTCGGATTCCTGCCGATTAGCGCCGGAGTCGATGCAATCGATCGAACGATCGAACACGCGTGCCCGGCGATTGGTGCGGCCATCGTTGGTCGCGATCGGGCCGGATTCCGACTGAATCGTGGTCGGAATCTGGCACCGGATGAACTGGCAGCCAACATCGGTCCGTCCGGTATATTCGGTCGCCCGGGATTTGGCCGCTGGTCGAAATCGGCCGCTAGAATCGGACGGTCAATTTCGGCCGCGATCGAGCCGAATTCCGACCGAATTACAGTCGGATTCCGATCGAATTACAGTTGGATTCCGGTCGAATTACCGTTGAAATCCGGCGACGGCCGACGCCGGCCCGTCCGCTGTCGGATTCCGATCGCAATTCGGCTGGAATCCGGTCTGATTGCGGTTGACAATGGTGTGTTTCGATCATTTTCGATCGGTTTGCACCGGATTCCGGGCGCTAACCGATTAGAATCCGAGCTCTATCGGATCGTCGGTGAGTTGCGCATCGATCGCGCCCGGTCCGGTGGCCGTCGGTGGCCGGATGACGCGGCGACGACGGCGGCAACCCGCATTAGTCAGCATGGAGCGGACGGACATGGAGAAAATCGTCGCACAGGATAGCTAGATAGAATGTCGGCGACTTCACGTACCTCGCTATGCAAGTGACCGCCGCCGCCGCCTATTCGACTTGTTTCGGCGTTGTTCCGGTCGCCAGCGTAGGAGACCTCCAAACTGTCGACGACGCATCCGTGGCGGAGTATGACCTTTGTGATTTGGAAGGCCGATCCACCAATGTCGAAGTTGTGTTCCCCGCGGTGCCCCCATGGCCCAATCTTGATGCTATCGTGGAAAGCTAATAAATTTGTCATTAGTGTACCGTAGAATTAAACGACATGAGGCATGCACGTTGCATTGTGAAATTAAAGAATAAACCGAGAAGGAATGCTCACTGATGCGTGCGAAATCGTCAAAGATGCCGGCTACTTGCTCTTCCAATGACTCCAGCTCATGCTGCCACTGCTTGTGTTCGTCAGTTGAAAGTCTGCTCCTGCGCCTGAATTCGTCGATCTTGCTTTTGATATCGTTCCGTTTGGCTTTCAGCTTTTCCATCTCATTCTTCAACTTCTCGACGTCGGTTTTGGGCCGCCAGCAAGATTTCCATAACCCGCCGAAGCACTTATTGACGTCTACGTTGAGATTTAAGTTGGGGCCAACCATGGCTAGCTAGCTGCAGGGCTTTGGTGGAGATCGATGGAGGATTTAGAAGGCTGATGAAGGAGAGATTGTGGCATGCATGCCTCTTCTTTTAGTTTTATAGACTGGAGACAGACAAAGATGAAACTGAGAGAAGGAGAAGAAGAGGTCTATCATTATTATGATGAGTTTAATCAGTCTCAAGTGTTTTCCAGGAAGTACGTGTTATCATAATTCGTTTAATCAGTCATAAGTTATGTCCTTGTCTTCAGTTTTTTTTTTTTTTTTTTCTGTTTCCATGTTCTTTCCTCCTCTTTCGCTTTTGTTTTTATTTCTTCAAACTAAAGGAACGCGTCAAAGAAATATCTAAGAATCTACGTGTGAGAAATGACATATGCAAGAGCCCCAATAACTAAGAAATATTAAAAGTCAAACAAAAAACTTAAAAATTAATATTAAATTGACTCATCGACCAAAATCTAATTTCGGTATGATATTTTAGAATTGTGAATGATCAAAGCTAAGAAAATAAATAGTTGCTTCACGAGTGAGGAAGGCCTCATTTTTTTTTCTTTTCAAATATTTATTATATTATGCAAGAAAATAAATAATTGCTTCACGAGTGAGGAGGGCCTCATTTTTTTTTTCTTTTCAAATATTTACTATCATGCAAGATGCATGAGTTGACCAAGTCGAGGGAGCAGAATTAGGACAATAGTTGGAAAATTTTAATTGCCTCGATGGATTTGAGAAGTCAACATGTTTCACTGGGTCAACCCCTACACGAGCGACCGAATAATTTTATACAATGGCCATCGACATATTATGTGAAACTCCTACGCAAGCAAAGGAGTAACACGACGAAGAAAAAAAATTTTGAATAAAAACAATTCATATCTTCCGAAAACAAAAATTCTCCAAAGAAATAAATGATTGCGGCGCCATTATGACATAACAGATATAATTAACGTATGCACACACATCAGTGCATATGTGATACAATCAAGTAAGCAAAACTAAGTAGTCTTAGTACAAATTTCGGATAAATAATAGTATAGTGTTAAGATTTGAAAGGGTAAGGGATCGATTTCTATAGGTGACAACTGTATCACAATGACTTCAGATTTATACGCTACAGACACTGATTTATCCCCTCCACACGTAGGAATAGTGTGGGGGCCAAATGGTGGTTCCACATTTAAGTAAGTAAAGCTAGTAGTTTCCACGAGAGAATCTCGTGACTAAATCAATAGCAGAGTTATATTAATGAGCAATGATCAATTTTTAGAGACTACAAGTCTTTCGGAGTCTCTGCTCTTTTATTGCGCTAGTCCTTAGTTAGACAATATACTTTTGTGATTATCTTTTTCATGTTGACTGTGAAATCACCTGACGGAAATTAAGAACGAGTGAATTGCTTTAGTTGCACCAAAGTAATCAAAGCTAGTATAATATAATCAAACGAACAGAATCAAGAATCCATAAAGCCCATTAAACCCAATTCAAATGAATGGAAACCAGATCCCCCAATCCAAATGAATGGAAACCAGATCCCATCTGGTCTCATACAACCACATACCATCACATCTCTTTTTTCATCTTTTTTTTTTATTTCGATTTTGGGCTGCCTGCCGGATTTCCATAACCTGCCGCAGCACTTGATAACGTCTACGTTGAAATTTAAGTTGGGGCAAACCATGGCTAACTAGCTGTAGACCGATTGAGGCTTTGGTGGCGATGGAGGGATTGACAAGGCTGAAAGAGAGACATCTCTTTTATAGACTCAAGAGGCAGAGAGACAAATTAAGACAACCAAGAGAAGGGAGAAGAAGAGGTCTTTCATTGCCTTGATTGGTTTAATCAGTCATGAGTTTTTAAAATCTGATAGTTGTTTTATTCAATTAGTAGCTAACCACTTGTTCTAATTTTTCATTACCCACTTGTTCTATTTTTCTCTCCTCTCTTGTTAGTATTTATTCCCTCCTCTTCAATTAGTAGCCAAATAGACTTCTTTGCATAGAACTGGTCGTATATATATACAGGTCAAAGAATGTAACAATGCCACCTTCCTTAACCGGAACAGTGAACTTCTTGTTGCCTCCTTGTCCAAAAGGTCCATGCTTGTTCCCGAAGTTGGTCTTAAACCCGAGCTAAGAGATGCAAACGTTTAAGAGCAATCATCTGAATTGATTTAGATTTAAATATTAATATAATGTATAGTATCAGATGTAATCAAGTGCATCATTGTACTTCCAACTCTTAATCGGCTTGGGTTCGAATAATTAATCTGAGTGAATCAGAACAGCATAATATTCAAACAGAAACAATGTCAAAGTACTTCAGTAGTTGTAATTATTCATGTTCATTTAGATTCAATAGGCTATCTTCTACTGCTGTAACCAATCCAATTATCTGTTGTTAACGACTCTTCTATATCTAGTTTTTTTTTTTCTAAGGGAGAAAAAAAGGGGGCAAAAAACAAGACTTGACCAAATCTCAGTAGAAGTTTCCTAGTACCTCTAATCTTAGCATTCGTTTTCAGGTATTGAAGAAGTTTGACAAACAATGAAGGGAGTGGAGTGTGAAAATGAATGGCAACTTCGACACGAATGCAGTTTTGGAGAGGAACATTAATCGATAGAACGTTTCAGATTTCAACAAAGAATTGTAGAAGAAGATGATCCGATCTATTCTCTCTTACTCATCAATTCCTGTGTCAAAATGATGTTTACTAACGACAAAGATGATGCTACAAAATATTTAAATCTCAGGTTGCTCCTCGGAATATCTCATCCTTGTATAGCAGTAATTAATAGGATCAAATTGTGATATCAAACAAAATTAAAACTGTAATATTATATGAAATAAAAATACTCCAAGCGAAGAGGACAATTTATGAAAGCAAATTATACTAGATGAAGTAAAAATCAAGAAGACAATATAGATGATCAAAGTTCAAAACATAAAGAGATGCCTAATTAAGTAGATAGGAGTAGTTATCAATCAAATTTAAATACATGTCAAACCAACCAAATAATTCAATAATTTATCAATCCACGACGATCAAAATAGTGAACACCTTCGTACCCTCCTTGGCCAAAAGGCCAATACTTCTTTTTGAAAGTGGTCATACACCATCATCAAAATGCGACCTACAAAGATCATAAAATTTTGTTAAATGTAATAGATATTGAAGCAAATTTTAGATAGCTAAGAGTATAATATAACATTGTCAAGTCCTAAAACTCATAATAATATTTATTTATGTAGAATAATATGCATCTTAAACTATGTAGAATCATTTTGAAATGTTCATTCATTTCATATATACAGAATAGATAATAAATGATTTTAAATGAAAATGTATATCAGAAATAAGTATTACCGAAAGAAAGTATGGGGTGAGGGAAATCTTGTTGCTCTCGTTATCCCACTCCAAGTTGTCCCACCAATCTCTGCCACCGATAATCCTTTTTAATCTGCTTTTCAAAATTTCAGTCCCAAAGGGTAATCTTTTAAGCTCTGGGCAATCGGCCACAAATATATATTCCAAGTAGGGAAAATGGATCGGTAGGTTTGCAATGCAATTGAGGTTCCACAAGTACGACAAACGCAAGATCTGGATGTTAGAGCTGGAGCTGGAGTTCCCTACGTCACTTATTAATTCCTTCATTTTACGACAAAAATATATCTCTAGAATATTAAGGCATGGCAGTTGAAGAACCCAAGAAACATCCTCTAATATTTGGCATCCTGAAATATAAAGTTCACGAAGGTTGGAGAGCACAATTCCATTTAATGAAATCTTTTCCAATCGTCGTAGGTCAGAAAAACAGAGAATCTTTAAACATTCGAAACTTGATTCGCGACCCACGCCTACCGCCAACATTATTTCGTCGACTGCGACATCTGAAATACTCAGAAACTCGAGGTTGTCACTTATGTTGCAGCTCCATTGCGGAGTGCCCAGATCATAGTTTGGAACTTCAGAAACATTCTCTCTATCTATGATGGGCTTCCATATTGAGACATTTCGTAACTTGTTCAGTCGCTCAATGTTAGTTGTTGTAGCATAAATGTTAATTCCCACACTTAATTGGTGGCGTCCTTTGAAACATTTCAACTCATCCCACCACTGAGGTACAGGATGAATTTGACTTATATCCAGCCACTTGAGCATGAATACATTGGATATTGTCCCATTGGGTACAGTCTCAAGATTAGTATGACTTAGAAGTAAGTACTCTAATTTGCAGAGGCAACCAAACCCCGCTGGTAGTCTTGTAATAGGATTCTTGGACAAGTTTAAATATTGAAGCTCAGTTAATCTACAAATCTCCCTGGGAAGCTCTGTTATACGACATTCATTGAGATCCAAGTATGTTAATCGAGGCGTGCTTGCGAACAAACTCGGAGGAATTGTTGTCAGGCCATTGTTGTGATTGAGAATCAACATAGTAAAAGAGAATTAATCAAATAGACTTTGTCAAATTTGACTTAATCAAATAGGCTTGGTCAATAGGCTTTGTCATATTAGATATGATAGAGTTTTCTTATCCAGAATATTTATTTGAATACTTCAATTGATTTGGTCTTGTAATATATCTATAAATATCCTGTTTATGTACAAAGTACGGTAATGAAAATACCTTTCAATTCTTTCTACAATTCATGTTATCTTAACATGGTATCAGAGCGGTTCTTTCTATAAATATATATATTTTTTTCTTTCTCCGAGAAGCAATTTCCTCAGCAGCGTCGTCGCCGCCCTTCTGGATCTCTCGATTCTACTGCCTCCGCTGTGATTTCAATCGACGCCAACCGGTGGAGAAGCCCAGCGCCGCCTCTCCCTCTCTCCGATTGCCGCCAACGGCTACCTCTTAGCGATCTCGCGCCCCACTGTCGTTCCACCCGCAGCTGATCTCGTCTCCAGATCAAACCTTGGTGAAGCCGCAACATCTTTTCGTCCCGCAGCTGATCTCATCTCCAAATCAAGCTTTGGTGAATTTCAATAGGCTGCAGCATTTTTTTTTTCTCCCGTCTTGGGATCCTATCCACACATTGCTAGGATTGGAAGTAAATTATCATCAGACTTCAAGATATCATCTTCATCTACAATATCAGAATTTTCATCTCCGTGCCAACTCTCTACGGAAACAAATCACATGGCTCAACTCTCAGCTTTATCTATAAATGTTATATCCTATCTTCCTATTAAACTTAATAATGATAATTATTTACTTTGGAAGATGCAGTTTCAATCGTTACTTCGTGCTCATGATCTATTTGGATTCGTAGATGGTACTTCTCTTAAACTCCAAGAAGATAATCCTAATTATACAGTTTGGTGCAAGACGGATCAATTAATTATGACGTGGATGATTTCGTCACTTGACGAGTCTATACTTCCTATTATTGTGGGGTTGGACAATTCTCAACAAATATGGAAAACTCTTGCTCGAATCTTTGCATCACACTCTCAAACACGGGTGCTTCAACTTCGCATGCAACTACAATCAATACAACGAGGAGACAAATCTATCAATAAATATATGCAATCAATCAAAACAATTGCTAATAATTTAATAGCAATTGGGCATCCAATTTCAGAATCAGATTTGGTGATTCATGTTCTTGCAAGTTTGGGGCCTAAATATGACAATTTTATTCCTAGTATAACAACTCGTATGGAGCAAGTGTCGCTTGACAATCTTCATGGCATGTTATCCCCTCATGAAATACTCCTACAATTACAATCTCAAAGGATGTCAGATTCTACTATTCTCTCAGCAAATACAATTAGCAAATCACATATGTCTATCAATCACCAACACAACCAACAAAATCAAGATGGAAGAAACATGGAACGAGGACAAGGACGAGGCCGAGGGCGTTGTCAAATTTGTTTTCGCAATGGTCATTTTGCACATCAATGCTATAAGAGATTTGATAAAAAATTTTCCAGAGGAGTTG
The DNA here is from genome assembly GCA_025175895.1 of Wurfbainia villosa. Lineage (NCBI taxonomy): Eukaryota > Viridiplantae > Streptophyta > Magnoliopsida > Zingiberales > Zingiberaceae > Wurfbainia > Wurfbainia villosa. Next base: position 548,303 of record JAKLTH010000268.1, on the reverse strand, counting down.
CATCTTCAAATCAATCAACATCCTCCGCTTCATCATCACATCCAGAAGCATTATCTCTTGCAAGCAATCCTTATATAACTGTGGAAAACTCTTCAACCTCAAGATGACATCCAGACTCTGGAGCAACTCATCATGTTACACCAGATTATAACAATCTCACAGAAGCTTCCCCTTATCATGGTCCTGACATGGTACAAGTAGGCAACGGCTCAGGATTGGAAATTACTCACCTTGGAAACACAACTTTTCATTCAGCTGGTCGTATCTTTTACATGCGCAATACACTCCATGTTCCTTCAATCACTAAAATTCTTCTTCTTTCATTATCGATTTGCTATATATAATAATGTGTTCTTTGAATTTCATCCTCATCATTGTCTTGTGAAGGATCCCGCAACCGGAACGACTCTACTCAAAGGAGAAATTCGAGATGGTCTTTATTACCTTCGACCCACATCCACCAAAGCTCTTATTGGAGAACGCACAAACAAATCCTCTTGGCATGCACGACTTGGTCATCCATCTCTTCGTCTAGTTCAAGAAATAATAAATAAGTTTAACCTACCAACTTCTTTGGCATCCTCTTCTCATTCTTGTGAAGCATGCATGAAAGCAAAGAGTCATAAATTACCTTTTGCCACTTCCTCTCATGTGTCTAGTTTTCCTTTAGAAATCATTCATTCTGATGTGTGGGGACCTGCTCCTATTCTATCAAATCAAGGTTTTCTTTATTATGTGATTTTTATTGATGACTTTAGTAAATTTACTTGGGTCTTTCACATGAAAAGAAAATCTGATCTTCTCGACATTTTTTGTCGGTTTCAAAGGCATGTCGAACGTTACTTTGCTCGCAAAATACTCTCTCTCCACTCTGATTGGGGTGGAGAATATCAGGCGCTTCATCGCTATCTCGACTCCTCGGGCATTCTTCATCGAGTATCATGTCCTCACACTCCTGAACAAAATGGTTCTGCTGAGAGAAAACATCGTCATATAATTGAAACTGCCTTAGCCCTTCTCAATTATGCATCAGTTCCACTTAAATTTTGGGATGATGCCGTCCACACTGCAGTTTATCTTATCAATCGTCTACCCACTCCATTGCTTCAACACAAATGTCCTATGGAAAAACTTTTTAATCAACCTCCCAACTTCATGTTCTTACGTATCTTTGGTTGCGCATGTTATCCATGGTTACGACCATACTCTAAACACAAACTTAATCCTCGTTCTCAACAATGTGTTTTTCTTGGTTATAGTAATTTGCACCATGGGTATCGTTGTCTACATATACAGACAGGACGCATATATATATCCCGACATGTTATCTTTGATGAATCTCTTTTTCCATTTGCAGCCATACCAGAAGTTCCATCCTCAGAAAATGATGGTACCTTTATAATACCGCCTAATATAACATCAAGGTTTCCACAGGTCATTCTTCCAACGAGACATGTTGAATCTACAAGAAGAGATGGAATCTTAGGTTCTGCTCCAGACCTCTCTGAAAACTCCTCTATACCATCAGAGTCACCCCAAGGGTTTGCTCCTACAGGAGATACGTGCAACGACAATATTAGAAGGAACGACATTCAAGAACCTATTCCGTGTCCAATCTCGGAATCCTCGCCAGTCAAAGATATTATGCCTTCTAGCTCTGGATCCTCAGATAATATAAGTCCATTATCAAAGTCAACATATCAATCTACTTCATCATCTCCGACAAAGAATGATTCAGAAGATGATGCACCTCGACGCATACTTCCCTTGAGCGATATCTATGCACGATGTCCACCAAAGGCAACCCAACATCCTCTTCCTCGTGCTCTCGTGATCTCCTCAAAATCTGTCGAGCCAACTTGCTTTTCTCAAGCAAACAAAGATTCAAATTGGCGTAATGCAATGACTACAGAATTTGATGCGCTACTTCGCAATGGAACATGGAGTCTAGTTCCGCGCACTCCCTCCATGAATATAGTGGGCTCTAAATGGATATTTCGCCTTAAACATCGAGCTGATGGTTCTCTTGAACGATACAAAGCGCGACTAGTAGCGAAAGGATTTAGTCAACAACCAGGTATTGACTTTAATGACACCTTCAGTCCAGTTATCAAAATCACATCTGTCCGATTATTATTATCAATAGCTGTAAGTTCGCACTGGCCTATTCGACAACTAGATGTTTCTAATGCATTTCTTCATGGTCATCTTGAGGAAACTATATTTATGGAGCAACCGCCTGGGTTCATTCATCCACAATTTCCAACTCATGTTTGTCAACTCAAGAAATCTATATGGTCTCAAGAAGCTCCTGCATGGTTTCATCGCTTATCTAATTGGTTACAAGTACAAGGATTTTCTGGATCAAAAACCGACTCTTCTCTATTTTATAAATATAAGGATGGATCTATGATATTTTTCCTTATTTATGTGGATGACATCTTAATAACTGGGAATGATCAAAAGGGCATCACAACTTTATTAAGTCTTCTCAATCAAGAATTTCCTATTCGAGATTTGGGCAATGCTCGTTTTTTTCTTGGTATTGAACTTATCCCACATGATGAAGGTTGTCTTCTCTCTCAAAGTAAATACATTGCTGGACTTCTTCAAAGAGCTAAGATGGATGGAGCACGTCCGATATCCACACCAATTGCTATAAACAATGTACCCTCATCCTCTCCTGCTATGTCTGATCCTCAAATTTATCGAAGTATTGTTGGAGCTTTACAGTATGTTACTATCACACGACCTGATATTACGTTTGCTGTAAATCGTACTTGTCAGTTTATGCATGCTCCAACTGAACAAAATTGGAAATGTGTGAAAAGAATTTTGCGCTATCTCAAAGGCACTATCTTGCGGTCTTCTAATATATCGACATTCATCGCGAGATTTACGCCTATAGTGATGCGGATTGGGCAAGTTCTCCACGAAGATGACGCTCTACCGATGGATATATGCAATATTTCTTGGACGAAATCTTATCTCATGGAATTCGAAAAAGCAACCTACAGTTTCTCGCTCAAGTACTGAGGCTGAATATAAAGCTATAGCTAATGCAACATCTGAAATTATTTGGCTTCAATCACTTCTTTCTGAATTACATCTTGTGTCAAATACCACACCGAAAATTTGGTGTGACAATATTGGAGCAACATATCTTACGGCAAATCCGATCTTTCATGCACGTACAAAACACGTGGAAATTGATTTTTATTTTGTTCGAGAACAAGTTGCAACTAAGCAATTATCTGTTTCGTATATTTCTGCAGAAGATCAAATCGCTGATATATTTACCAAGCCATTATCCAGACATCATTTCAATAAGTTAGCAATCAAACTCAACGTGAAAGATCTCCCGTTGAATTTGCAGGGGGATAAAAGAGAATTAATCAAATAGACTTTGTCAAATTTGACTTAATCAAATAGGCTTGGTCAATAGGCTTTGTCATATTAGATATGATAGAGTTTTCTTATCCAGAATATTTATTTGAATACTTCAATTGATTTGGTCTTGTAATATATCTATAAATATCCTGTTTATGTACAAAGTATGGTAATGAAAATGCCTTTCAATTCTTTCTACAATTCATGTTATCTTAACACATAGAAAGTTTTGGAAAAGTGGAAGCTTCATAATCTTGTAAAGATGTAATCTTATTCATCATGAATGATGCTCGCTCTGCTTCTTGCCATTCCTCTTGTCTAGGCAAGTGACTCAATCCAATTCCTGCTTTTACAATCCAGTTTCTTTTGTTCCCTTCCATCCCAGAGACCATCCGCAGTGCCATGTCTCGGATGACATCGTGCATCTTTACACACACATCCTCGAACGAATCCTTGAAAAAGGAGTCCTTGTCACGACATTGCTCTAGCAACGATGCAGCCATGAGAGCTTCCAAATGGGAGCATCCTTTGGCCAAAGCTTCATTGATCACGTTAAATTCACGGATTATGCCGCAGCCAATCCAACACGGTATCAACTCAGAAAATTTGTTGATCATATAATCTTCAGGCCACAAAGCGCAGCACAAAAGACATTCTCTTATCGAGTCATTCTCTAAATTATCGTAGCTCAGTTTGAAGGCTTTATACATGACGAGTGAATCTTCTGAAAAACCAACGGTTGTCCTTCCAAGCTTCCCAGGACTTTTTCCCTGACATGGCGCGAGCGATGGTGATAAGAGCGAGCGGAAGACCTGTACATTCTTTAACAAGTTCTTCTGCAACGAACTTAATTCCACCATCTGAACTGAGAACATCCCCATTGCTGTTCTGCTCAAAGAGTTGCCATGCTTGATCAAAATCGAGACATTTGACTTTGATTTTTTTTTTTTGCTTCCATATGTGCACACACTGTCTCGCTGCGGGTCGTGAACACCACAACTTTGCGCGATTGCTTCTGGCCTTGCTCAGTAACCGAGTATGTCATTCCTAACAGTTGAAGATCTATATATATGTTTCCAAATGTCATCGAGAAGCAGCAAGCAATTCTTGTTCTTCAAGTAGCTAAACAATTTATCACCACAGGTTTTTTCATCGTCACTCTCCGTCAGTATCTGTAGTCCTAAACACTTAGCAATATCAATCTGGAGCCTCTTCAATTGACAGTCTTTGGAGGCCACAACCCAAATAACACAATCAAAAATGGAATTCTTAAGAATATAGTGTTGCTGGATGCTCTTCAATATTGTGGTCTTACCAACACCGCCCATTCCATAGATACCTACGATGTCGCTTTCTCCACTATCGATGCAGCCCACAATGTCCTCCACATACAACTCGATCCCGATGGGCAATCGGTGTGACATGGGATGCATCACGTTCGGTTCTGGAGGTCCAACTGTGACAACAGGATCCAGTGCACTGCTCATCAATTCGTTAACCTCGCCGAGCTTCTTCGTGACTTTTCGATTGATGGAGCAGCAGTTTGATGACTCTCTTATAGAGATCGGATCTCCTGCATGCTGTGTTTGACTCGTGCTGCCAGTTTGAGTTTGACTGAAGCAGGGGCAACTGAAGCAACCTGAAGATCGAAACAACAACTTTTTTTATTTTCTGTTCTCTCTAATGGATAAAAGCAGTAGTAGCTTGTATGGATTAAATAAAAAAACAAAGACTTGTAATTGAATTGGAGGAAAAAGGCAAAAAGGTATATATGGGAGAATACTCACTCATGCTTTGAAAATCCTGCTTGATATCAGCTACTTGGCTTTCCAACGTCTCCACCTCCCGTAGCCATTGGTTTACTTCATTGGTCGGGATTTTTCCTTCACACTCCGCCTGGTTGATCTGGTTGTCGATGTCGTCCTTTTTGACTCTCAATTTTGTCATTTCCTTTTCCAACTCCTTGGTGCCAGATTTTGGCCTGCCCAACCCCAACGATGCCCACAGTCGTCCGCTCAGGCAGCTGTTGACGTCTACGTTGAGATTTAGTTTGGCGAACGCCATGGACGAAAAGAAGGTAGCTTGCAACGAGAGATTTGTTTCTTTTGCAGAGCAAGGGAAGGGAAGCAAAACACAGATGGATTAAGAAACAAGTCAAGAGATTGGTTCGTTTATCAACAAGAAAAGAGAAAAACAAACTTTTTAAATAGAGATAGATAAAATTAAGTCAAAGATCATAATTACTGAATATATATATATATATATATGCAAAAGTTGGGAATCTATCCAACTAACAGCTTCCTGTCATCCGTCCCAGAGCACTGGCGAGAGAGAGGAGTAAATCATGGGGGGACAAAGTCCTTTGACATAGTGACAAGATAGGGAGGGGTCCATCTAAAGCCAGGGGAATTTTAGACTTTTCATCCAGAATCGAACTCTGCTCAATCTACAAGCAATATCCTGTCTTACCATCGCACCGTCCACGTGAGGACTATATGTGTCTTGTGATTTTAATTTGATTATCTGAACATTAAGCCAAGAAATGTCCCTTTGTTGCATTGACACTCCTACCATTGGGCCATGTGATTGCACTGTTCACAGCTAACAATCTAAGGGGCATTTGATAGATAGATTTTTTTTTTTTTTTTTGGAAAAATAAGAAAATATGTTTGGTTGATATTTTTTATCTTCGTTTTTCAAAAAAAAAAAAATAAAGAAGTATTTTCTAGAAAACTAAAAACATAAAAAATTAATTTTTGTTTCCATTTTTTATTTTCTAAAAAATAAAAGAGTATTTTTTAGAAAATTGAAAAATAAAAAAAATTATTTTTTATTTTCTGAAAAAGAAAAATATAAAATGAAAAATAAAAAATTCTCCACGAATCAAACGCTCTCTAAAAATCTAGGGTTGAAAGAATTATTTAGTTAGACCCAATTATTATTATTCTCTTTTAAATTTCGTCCATGATAAATTAATTTTATCATGGTCAATCTCTCTAGATAAATATTTCATGAATGAATTCATCAAACGGTGATTTAAATTCTTATTTAATACTGCTAGCTATAATATTATCTTTCATTTTTCTTGTCAACTCTCTCTTTAAATAATATGTTTTCAAAATAAACAATTAAATATCAATAAGAAGAAACTAATTAGAAGATACCAACTAAGTATTAAGGAAACGTCAGCTGAAGATTATTTGATGCAGAAAATGTCCTTAGAGAAGTTCATTTTTCTAACAAGCTGGATTAATTGGATCGTCTGGATAGATTGGAAAAGTCAATCTGATCATTATAAACTCCCAATTTTGAAAATAGTTATTTTTCTAATGGCGAATCAAGCCAATTATTATAATTTTATATAGAATCGTTGAAGCAGGATCAATTAGAGTATTTTATTGTGCATCACAAATGAGTTGAATCGATCGAGCAAGCAAATGAGATGATCTGCCACACAAATTACAACCTGGATCAACTGAATTATTGAATGCAAAAGTCAACTATTACGTTTTCTTTTTCTCATAATTAATGATTCAAATTGCCATTTTAATACTATCTCAATGTTAATTATTGTATGATCTTAAATTACTCTAAATTTAAAAATAAATAATCCTATGAGTACTCTGACCTAGACCGTTGACATATGATTTTTTTTTTCCAATTTAAAGTACTTAGGTGTATATAATAGTTTTATTTAAAACTTCTACAAATTACTTTAATTTTAAAAATAAATTACTAAATCTTTTGAAACCAATATACTATTTAGCTATGAGTTGCGAACAATATAAAATGTTAAAAATAAAAATAATATAAGTTTCATTTATTAGATTAATAATTTTTCTGAATGTTCGTTGAGCTCTATAAAAAGAACTAGATGTCGTTTTTAATAAATAAATTTGAACAAGTTTGATAAAAAAAAAATAACAAATAAATAATTTTTAACTATTATACACTCTGGCCATAATCCTATTAGTATCTTCCATCAATCATGAAATTAATTGAATTGTGATTTAATACTTAAATCCTAAATAAGTTTTCATTGACTAATTAGTTCATTAATTACATAAATGATTAAATTAGTCATATTTTTTTAAAATCTGACAGTGCTGTCTATTTCATCTAGTTCAATTAGATAAAGAAAGTGAACACAACCACTTAATCAATAGAAACTTCACAATAATCCAGTTTCTATATTATTTTCTCTCTTCCCTTTCTATCTCGCAAATAAATTGACAAGATAATAGTGTTTTTCTCTTCGTTTTCTTTTATTTTTATTGTCCTTTTCTTATATATATATATCAATTAATTGATTGACTGAAACGATAAGATTTTGTGATATGTTTTGTTTGATAAAATACATTTATATTGTTCAACAGTAACAAATTTACAATCATCAGATTTAAATGTTAATACAATGTATCTGATGTAATTAATTAAGTGCATATATAATTATATATAATTGTACTTCCACTTTTAATCGGCTTAATATTTAAGCAGAAATAATGTCAAAGTACTTTCTGTAATTCTGAATGTTCATTTAGATTCAATAGTTTATCTTAGTCCAATTACTCGTTGTTAGTGCATGTTTTCCTATATATCTCTAGTCTTTTTTTCTAAGAGAAAAACAAAAAAGAGAAAACAAAAAGACTTGACCAAATCTAAAAAAAGTTTCTTGACTGGGTCTTGAACCCTCTAATTAGATACAAGCAATTTAATTAATTTTTTAAAGTTAAATAAATAAGTTTTTTTAAAGTGTCTAATTGAATTTGAATTAAATTTTAATTGATTGCTCACTTGTCTCTTAATTATGTTGCAAGTTTGATGATGGCTGCCTCTTCGTCCATAGTGGGGTTTCCTCGCTTGATGATGGTGGCAGTGATAATCGATCCATTGCAAACGGCAAGCGGTATGCAAGGTCTCCCTACAATAGAAGTAATTAAAAAAAAAAGTAATTAGTAAACTATGAAAGACAACTACAATTCTTAGATTACTCTGTATAGTGGTGAATATTATCTTAAATAAAGAGATTATCCCTCGTAGGGATGATTCTCTTTGAGTTGTGAGACCATAAATTAATACATCATGTGATCTTAATCTAAATATTTATTTAAATATCAAAATCCATGATCAACCTCAATTTTCTCGATCTTCTAAGACATATATAACTACATTTGATATAGTGTTTTAAACCATTTGTGTTTTTACCTTAATGGCTTGATTTCAATGGAAATGAAGAAGCGTTGAGTGAAAGCTAGCGGCTTATCTTTCACAAAAAAAAAAAAAATAGACATAAATTTTAATTAATTTTTCGATTAAATTGCAACTGGAAGGTCAAATCAATTCCAAACTTCTGCAGTGGTTTTTCTTTTTATTGGATGAAATTGTTAATCGGCTCAAATTATTAGGCAAAATTTTGTAAACATAGATAACAATTAAGTTAACAGAAAGACCATCCAATTAAACTTATCCAAATCATATAATAAAGTTTATAAACATTAATATTAAATAACAAATCAAACCATGATTAATATGATTCATGTCCTTCCGCGCAGAAGACCACTCATGTGCACACTCGAAATGAGTGTTATCATCTCTCTTTACTGCAATAGTAATAATTAATATAATTAATAGTGATATCAAAAATTAAAACGGTAACAATTATATGAAATGAAAATACTTAGTGATCAAGTAAAGTCAAGAAGACAATATCGATGATCAAATTTTAAACACTAAAGAGATGTTCAATTCACTAGCTAGGAGTCATCAATCAAATTTAGATACACGTCGAATCAATCAAAGAATTCAACAATTTAATCATCCATGACAATTGGAACAGTGAATGTTGTCCTATAGTTTTCTTGACCAAAAGATCGATGCTTAGTCATAAACAGCTACAAACACTACTACAAAAAAGCAATACTTGGCAAAAGACAACGCTTTTTATAAAAAGCGTTGTTGTTTGTAGTTTAACAACGCTTTTAGTGAAAAGCGTTGTCTTTTTTTAAAAAAAATTAACATAGACAACGATTTTTATAAAACCGTTGTGTATTAGTGTTGCTTATTTGGGTCAAAGACAACAGTTTTTAAATAGCATTGTCTTTGACCTGTTTTTATTAGTAATAGACAACGCTTTATAAGAAGCGTTGTCTATGAGGATTTTTTTAATTTCTACAACTTAAAAATTTTGAAGTATGATTTCATTTCTATATTTATTTCTGTATGCTTTATAAAATGTAGATTATTTATTTAATGGATCAATTTTTTTAAATATATAAAAAAATAAATAAATTATGAAAATATAATTTTATTTTATTAAAATAATGAATGAAATAAAAAATATCTTTGTTTTATTAATATTATTTTTTTTTCATTTTTCCCTATAGTTAGTTTTTTTCCATGATTATTTCATTTAAAAATTATTTATATTTTATTTATTTCCTTATTTTATTTTTCCTTGAAATTTCTCCTAAACCGGCCGATCTCGGCGTCGCGCATTAGGGTTGCCGCTTCTTTCTTCTTTTCCCCGATACGCGCCTTCTTTTTTTCCGTATCCCATTGGCGGCAATCATCCTTACTGACCTACGAAAGAGCTAGAAAGAGCTGCTGCAGTGCATTCCAAGAAGATAAGAGAAGAGAAGATAGGCACAAATGAGATTCAAAACCTGGTGCTTTAGAAGTTGGTGCGGAGTAGCTTAATGAGGTACGAAAAAGTGCTAGACTAACTAAGGAAGGGGCGAGCGACGTGGAATATCTTTCTTTGTAGCTTTGGTTGGAGGCTCCGTACCTTCTTCCTGTGACTGTGAGTCCGCTTTCCTTTGAGTCTGATTTGAATCTACTTGAATTCATTTAGATCTTTCTCAGTCTGACTAAAAATTTCTGGTAGAAAAAATGAAACATATTGTTTAATTTCTCTATCAAATGGAACATATTTTCCAGAGGAGGTAAAGTAAATTCATCTAGATCTTTCTCTATCTGACTAAAAATTTCTTGGAAAGGTGAAATTTTGATAAAATTATCTTCCTACCAGAAATTGCTGAAGTGGTTTGTCCAAATCCTGTTAGCTGTTGAATACTTGCATTCAAACTTTGTTTTGCATCAAGACCTCAAGGTTGGTGACATTTGGCACTCAGTTGTTTATATTCCTATCTGATTCTTTTCATCAAGTTTCTCACATCTCTGTGGCAGTGCTCAAACATATTTCTCACTAAGGATCAAGATGTTCGCCTTGGTTAGTAGCTGGATTGGCTTAGACTTTGAGATAATTGTTTTATTTGCACTAAACTTTTTCTTGCCTTCTTTCCTGTTCAGGAGATTTTGGGCTAGCTAAAACTCTTAAAGCTGATGATTTGGCTTCTTCTGTAAGTGCTTAATTCCTTGAGTGTCCTTTATTTCAATAGGTAACTCTTTAAATGTGACATGGGTACATTATTAAACTAATTCGTAGAATTTATGCCAAATATAATTTACCTTTGAATGTAAGGGCCAAATAGCAAAGTAAGTCGCTTCCAGAATAACCAGTCCTTTCTTTTCTTCTCTTATTTCATGTTTTAAGCTACTCAAGTTTTGGCAAGAGGTAGAGTTGCTCAGTGATGTCATTGAAATTGACATAATAACACTAATAGTTTTTCTTCAAACAAATTTGTCACAATGACATTGTTTCAGGAGAATGAAATGCTTGAGCTTGGTTCTAAAGCCAATATCATATGCATGTTTCGTGATTTTGAAACTCAAGTGATCCCTTATACTGGTGAAGAGCTACTAATTCATTTTCCCAGTTTGTATTTGCTTTTAGCAGAATATATACATGATATGTAACAAGTGCACTCTCATCATTGATTCTGATGCTTCTTGATGGGATACCAATCACGAATGAAGTGTGTTTGTCATATGATAATATCTGCTATATGAATCTCGAGTGGATATGTTTTCTCCCTACTGACACAATTGTTTATGTTGTATGATGCTTGCAAATTTTGATGGAACTTATGAGTGGTATTTTACGTAGGGTGTTGGAACTCCAAATTATATGTGTCCAAGCTCCTTGCGGACATTCCTTATGGATTTAAGTCAGATATCTGGTCCTTGGGTATGACCGATTCATATTTCTACACCAAATTTAATGCTTTCTGGTGGGGTATGCACATGACTAATTTGGAAATAGTTGATCAGGTTGCTGTGTATAAGAGATGGCTGCTCATCGACCCACATTTAAAGCTTTTGTAAGTCTGACTTATACAAGTTTTTTGGGATTTATATCTTTAGGATTGCAGGTAGCTAGCAATTTGCATTTATCTATGCATTTGGATGCATACCTCCTCTGGAAAATATGCATTTGGATGCATTTATCTGGTAGAAATTTCTGGCATGAAGGGCTTTAAGATTGTTTAATTCAAACACGGGGAGGAAAAATAGAAAAAATATTGTATAGGAAGTAGTACAGGTATGCGTTAATTATATTGAAGATATATTTTAATGTATATAAATATTATTAACAATTTATTTATAATTAATATAGGCTCCTAGACAGCCAGATGCAAAACAATGTGCTTATTATGTGATGAGATTTATGAGACAAATTATTGAAGAAGTCAAAACTATCGAGAGAGATTCACTACGATTAATAGTAAGATTATCTTATTTATCATAAACAATTTGAAATACACTATTTATGTGATTGTTGTTTTCATTAACACTTGGTAATTTTTGTGTGTGTTCACAGTTCACAAAAATGTCGTACTCGAGAAGAAATTGATGAGGTGCGGTCCGAATTGGCAGAATGTATACAAGATTATATTTATGAGTAGGTATGGAATGCTAAATGACATAGTTTCGTAGCTATCTTTTTCCATTTCGTTAAAATTATATATATAAATTGCATTTACTTCGATTTTTCATTATTCATAATTGCATTTTTTTAACATATTACATTAATTTTCCACATGAATTATATTGCATGATAAGTGAATTGTGCAATTTTGACAACTATCTTATAAAGTATATGGCATAGAAGGTCATTGCTCCAGATTGCCTAATTCCAATTGATCGGATCAATATTCTAGAAATGTTAATAATAATAAAAAAAATTGGCATAGAAGGTCCTGTTGGTTTCTACTGTTTATATTGTATGGTATTGAACTACGAGATTAAAAAGCAAATTTTATTTGATTTAGTATTCTCAGGTTCCAGCATTTGAACAACAAGATTTACCTGTAATCATACCATGAAAGATATTACTCAGATGAGGAATAGGAAAATGGTTGAATTCGACCTGCTGATTTTTGCATAAAATACTTTGCAACTTGTATCAGGTTCCATCCTTTCACAATTTTGCAGTTAGATGATTCAACTCTAAGGTTGATGCATTAGATCTGTGAGATTCTTAATGTTGATTGACCTATATATGATAAAAGGTTGCTGTACTCAAAGTGGGTCTCTGATCTACCAAGTACCAACTCATTTTGGATTTCTCAAGGTTAATGATTTTGTGGTGTTCGAATGGAGATTCTGCAGTTAGATGATTAGACTGTAGGTTGTTGCTATTCATGTACAGATAACTTCATTTTCTTTCTTCGTATATTTAACAAGTTCATCAAATGCAGTTTGTTCATAGATTCAGCACCGCATCAGGAAAAAAACCTACAAGTAACATGTTGGTTGAATGCTTTTTCTTGTAAACAATTGAACCAAAATTTACCTTGAGAAACCTAGAAGCCTTCTATCTTCATCGTGCTTTCTGAGTCTGCACTTGAGTCCCCTCTTTGAGTTGCGAGTTCATCATCCATATGCATGGATAGCTAAAAGTAGCGTATTATTATTGTTACAGCTCACGACTTTTTTTTTCCTGCACCTTTGTAAGAGTGATTCAGATTAAACCTTCATGAAGCATTACTTCTCATATTTTGCGAGATAGAAGAAGAACATCTTTTGACCAACAGTACTACTACTTGCATGGATAGGTTTGTATCCATGCGTGTATACATGCCTCCTCGTACATGCATGCTGTCACAGGTATAAATTAAGCATCAGAAGGATTAGAATGATTGAAAATTAACTTATTGTCTATAATACATATGTAAAGTAGGTAAAATGACCATATTTACCCATCCATATTCATGGGGAACTGTTTCTTCTAGGATTTCTTTTCTTCTGCAGTACTTGGTGATCTTCTATGATTAGTTTCTTTTTTTTTTGTAGATGTTGCCTTCACTGATGGAACTGAAGTTGAAGAAAATTTAAGAGAAATAGATTTTTGTAAGTTTTACTCTGTCCAAAATTCAACTAGTATTTTGATGCTTATATCATATATTTCTTCTGTGCAAAAGACTTCTGTTCACTCGCGAAATCATAGTTATTCTTCGCTTGATAGAATGTAAATTTCAGTTTGTGCCCCAACAATTATCTTTATGTTAGCTCTTTTCTTGAGATATTGTCAAATTGTTGTTAAGAATATGTGAAACATTTATATTGATCATTTTAATTGTAATGTAATAATTTTTTTCTTCGCAGATAAATGTGGAAAGAAACTCAAAGGGAGATTTTTTTGGCAAGATGCAATCCAGAAAGTTTCAATTTAAGAAGCAAGATAGGTTGGAACTAAAATGCATGTCTAGTATGTAGATTTTTTGTTTAATTTTGTAAACTTAACTTGGATTCCAAGTTTATGTATTATGACTTCACACTTTTCATTTTTTATTATTTGTTGATTATGCACTATTTATATTTCAATTGTAAGTAGATTGATTAGTTGTACTTTAATAATATTTTAATTTGTGTTATTTATAAGTGTTTAATTAAGTAGTTTTTTGTGTAATATAATAAATAACATTTTTGTAGATATAAAAGACAACGGTTTTTATTTATTGATAAAAATTGATATTTCATTTCAAACGACAACACTTTTTATCCATTGTAAAAAGTATTGTATATGCTAAAAGACAATACTTTTAAACCATTGCAAATTTGCTATATGTTCTAAAAAGACAACGCTTTAATTTATTGTAAAAGCATTGTTATTTCTAACAACGACAATACTTTTTATCCGTTGTAAAAGCATTGTCTTTTGTAGCAAAGACAACGCTTTTTATGGGTTGCAAAAGCGCGTCTTTGCTAGAAAAGACAACGTTTATTTTCCGTTGCAAAAGTGTTGTATTTGTGAGAAAAGACAACATTTTTTTTCTGTTGTAAAAGCGTTGTCTTTTCTAGAAAAGACAACGCTTTTTTATCCGTTGTCATTAGTCGGACTTTTAACAACAGTGACTTTAACAACGCTTTTATAACAGCATAGACAACGGATAAAAAGCGTTGTCTATGAGATTTTTTCTTGTAGTGAAAGATCACAAAATTTTATTAAAAGTAATAGCTATTGGAGCAAATTTTAAATAGTTATGAGTAAAATATAATATTGTCAAATCTTAAACTTCATAATAATAATCATCTATATAGAACAATATTGACAATGAGATATTTTTCTTCGCTACAATAATCAGCAATAAAAACGAAATCTATCGCGGATCATTAAACCACATGCATTCCACTTGGACCAAAAAAAAAGACAAAAATGCCGCCGCCACTAATTACTTAGAAGACATGAAAAACATTGATTCTCAATGGAGTAACTCATTATTTTTAAAATTATTTGAGAAATATGGCGAAATTGAAATTAGCAGTGGTAACTAACTGCAATTTATAAAAATACAAAGACACACACTTAATTTTCATAATTATCAAAAAGACATTATTTATTGTATAAAAAAGGATATCAAATTAAAGATATTTTGCGCAAAGGTATGCATTGTAAACTATTTAATTTTGCTTAATTAGTTGATGAAATACTGAATCATTTCATATAGATAGAATAAATAATAAATGATTTCGTATGGAAATGTATATCAGAAATGAGTATTACCAAAAATAAGGGGCGAAGGAATCTTTGTTGCTCTCATCATCCCACTCCAAGTTGTTCCACCAATCTTCGTCACCTTCAATCCTTTTTAACTTGTTCTTCGATATTTCAATCCCAACTGATAATTTTTTGAGCTGTCGACAATTACTCACTTTTATAAATTCCAAATAGGGAAAATGGAGCTGTCGGCTTGCAATGCAATTGAGGTTTCTCATATTATACAATCTCAACTTCTGTATGCTAGAGCTGGAGTTGGAATTCCCTACCTCACTTATTAGTTTCTTCATTTTTTGGCAATTATGTATCGCTAGGAGATTAAGGCATGGCAGTTGTAGAATTCAAGAAACATCCTCCAACTTGGGGCAGCTAGAAATATATAGTTCGCGAAGGTTGCATAGCACAACTCCATCCAATGAAATCTTTTCCAATAGTTCGAGGTTACGAAAATAGATAATCTTTAAACATCTGAAAACCACGCTTGAAGCCAACATTAATCTGTCTACCAAGACATCTACAATTTCCAGAGACTCGAGGTTGTCACTTACGTTGCAGCTCCATTGCGAAGTGCCCAGATCGTAGTTTGGAAGTTGTGAAATATGCTTTCCATATATAGTGAGGTGTCATATGGAGACATTTGGTAACTTATTCAGTCGCTCAACGTTGTCAGCTGTTGCATGAATGTCAATAGCCACACTTAATTGGTGGCGTCCTTTGAAACATTTCAGCTCATTCAACCACGAGGAGTCACGTATAAGAATAACTTTATTAATATTCAGCCACCTGAGCATTGATAAATTGGATATTGTCCCATTGGATAAAGTCCCTAGATTAGTACCTATTAGAATCAAGTACTCTAATTTGCCGAGGCAACCAAACTCGGCCGGTAGTGTTGTAATAGAATTGTAGGACAAGTTTAAATATTGAAGCTCAGTTAAACTACTGATGTCTTCTGGAAGTTGTCTTATATGACAGTGAGAGAGATCCAAGTATCTTAAAAGAGTTAATTTAATTTAATTTTTAGCTATAATATATTATAGGATATATTTTTTTAATGGAATAAAAAAGTTTAGAATGTCGAACTATGTTAAGTCATCTGTTGGAAATACTTTTAAATTTATTTTGATGATTGATATAATTTTTTATAAGATTAAAATAACTTTTCTCAGATCAATCAATTCAAAAAATTGAATACTGAGTACTAATTATAAAATAAAAAAGTCGATTATTGTCGTTCGCGAAAACAACAGCTACTTTCACCGCTCACCTAATTTAATCAATCAATCAATTTAATTAATTAATTGAAAGTATAAAAGCTACGAGAGTAAATAAAAATACGTATTTGCTGTATTAAAAAATGTCCCCCGAAACATCAAAATCATGTTATTATACTTGCCAAACGTAAAAATATTTTAGAGAATTTATTAAAAAATTATTGACCCTGTGAGTTTTTAATTTTTAGTTCCAGTGGGTTTGGAAGATTTGAACCTTTTGAATTTCTTTTTAATTTTATCTTTCTAAATTTATTTGATATAATGATAAAATTATTATTTTATAATCTAAAGATAATATATTATAAAAGAATAAAATAAGATTATATACAATGGACATTTTTTTGAAAATTCATATGGTATAGTAAACTATTTCTCGAGATTTTATACTATGACAGCGCTGTCCTTTTTTAGATTTTTGGAACTCAGAGAATTTTTTATTTTTCCATCAAATTTTAGATGATTTTTAAAAAATATCGTTAATTTTTTTAAAAATTTTTAAATATTTTTAAATATTTTTAAACTTTCGTTGTTAGCGCTCTTGATAAATAAGTGTCTTCTTGATAAATATCAAATTTAGGTAAAGTTGGGAGAGAATAAGTTTATGAGATCACGCATTACGTTTAATCTGTGAAAATTATCGCTCATAAAATTCTAAATTGTTCATATTTAATCATTAAAAATTATAAAGATAAATATACAAGAGCATATTTAAATTCTATGTTTATTTCTTGGCTGGTCGCGTCGTGACTTAGAATTATAACTCCTTATTTATAAAATAATTAATAGATTATGCTTTTAGTTTTTTCTATTTTAATTCGTTATAAAAATAGAAAAAATATGAATAAAATTTTTATCCATTAAAGGTCACATTCGATCTCAAATCCCTTAAACTTTAATTGATTTTTTTTATTGAATTTAACCTAGCTAGTTCATAATATATAATTATTTCACATGTTGGATTAATAATAATAGAAAAGAGGTTATAAGAAATACTGAATAAATAGATGGTCAATTAATTAATTAAGAGCCAAATAGACTCCTATGGTCTTAGATACTGTAGTATCCAAAGAATCCAACAATTCCTCCGTCGACGACGACGGGAACAGCCGAACAGTGAACTCCATTCCGCCCTCCTCCGCCAAAAGGCTCATGCATGCATCTTCCCGATTTAAATGTGAGCCGAGAGATACAAGCTAGTCTCTTCCTCTTCCTCACCGATAGCGGATACTTGGCCTTCCAACGGCTCGGCGGGTTATTGGAAGATAGCAGCTACTGCTTGGCCTTCCAATGACTCAGGTATCAGGATCACTGATAGCAGTTACTTGGCTTTCCAATGTCTCTGGGTCATTGATAGCACCTACTTTGCTTTCTAATGGCCGGCTTCTGGCCATTTATGGCAGCTACTTTGGCTTCCAATGAGGCAATGACGCCGAGTCAGGCGGCCGCTGGTTGTCTCCGTCAGTCGCAACGCTTCCCTTGGGCTCAGCTCTTCTTTGACCTTAATTATTGTCGATGTCATTTCGTTTATCTTTCAGCTTTCGGAATTCTTTAACTTTTCGATGCCGGTTACTGCTTAGCTGCCAGATTTCAATAACTCGCGGACGCACTGTTGGACGACTACATCGAAATTCCAGACTGTGCCACCCATTTCTAGCTGCAGGCCGAGGCTTTGGACGCTATGGAGCATGGTAAAGGCCGTAGAAGAGACATCTCTATGTAAATGAATATAATAGGCCGAGACAAGCCTTCGGAGCCGCGGTACAGCAGTAAAAATGAGAAGGTATATATATTATAAAAGAATATAATTTAATTTTTTACTGTGATATTATTCTATTCGATCATAAATTTAGAAAAAATTTATTCGAACGATCTTGAGTTCGTGAGTATGCTTGATGGATGGAATATGATTTCGACGTCAATTATCGCTTAGAGATAATATAATTACAAAGCAATCGAATCAAAAAAAAAAGCGGCGCTTTTTAATTTGCCAATGAAGATCATTCGAATTCTGATCTTATCCGATTTAGTTATTGGTAAGATGTTCTGAAGGTCCGTGAGATAAGATCGATCATTCTTAAAAATTAATCGTGTCAATAAAAAAAATAAAGAGAGACAGAGACAAAATTTATCTTGTTTACTCGGAGGAATCGGGATGAATTGCATATCTTTTCTTCCTTTATTTATTGTAAAATAATTATAGGCGGTTAATTTTTTTTTCTCTTCCTCGTAAAGGTTACTTTTGTCCACTGAAAATCTCTCTACGTAAATTAAATCAAGTCAAATTTTATAATATTTAAAATTATTTAATAAATTAATTAAATTGAGTTAAATTTAATTTAAAATTAATCAATGAAAATAATTCTTCAAATTTAATTTATTTTTTTAATCAAATTTGATTTTATTCAAACTTAAATTGAATTTGACTTATTTATTACTATCAAACTTTTAAATAATTAAAGCTGTGTTCAAATTCAAATCAAAGTTGTTTACATTAATTTTGATTAAATATTATTAAGTTCTTAAGTCGATTTTATTTATTTATTTAAAATTTTTAAAATCTTATTTTTTATTTGATCGATTAGTATAAACAATTTAAGGAATATAAATAAATTCATAAATAAATTTGATTATTAATATAATTCATGAATACTATTCATAAATATTATTCACAAATACTATTCATGAATATTAATAAGTCGAACATATATATTTAAACTTATTCACTTAACTTATTAAACTATTTAAATTTATTCATTTAATTATTTTTTATACATATTGAACGAATATAAATAAATTTTTACCAAATCGAATATTAAATTTATTTAGAAAACTTGGTTTATTTACACCCATGGACAGTTGCGAGTTTTCAATGAGCTTACTGTTTTTTTTTCAATTTTTTTTCTACTTTTTTTTCTCCTTTTTTTTTTTAATTTTTTTTCCCTAATAGATATTTAAAAAAAAAAAACTTTGGAGTGGATTCTTCACACCTCCTCGGTACTGTTGCAAGAGATAAAAGAAACAGATCATCATTACATTTTTGTTCAATCAGCCAATACTTAATTAGTTCTTTCTCTTTAATTTTTCTTTTTCTTTTTTTTTTTGTTTGGAGTCAATCAGAATCTACCTATCATTGATATGAGAAATTATTAAGAGTTTAATATCGACCGTTTCAAAAGGAATTTAATTAATTTGAGCAATTACATTGGGGAAAAAAATTGAATTATCATTACTAGAAGGTGCCAAGAGCTAAAATAGCGGATCGAATCAACTTTCAGAAATAAATAAACCAAAGTGCGACAATTCACCTAGTTTTAAAAATTCTTAGAACATGCGCTAAATTTTAAAATTTTACATGTCGTTTACATGTAATGCATTGTAGTAATTAATACAATCAAATGAAATTAAAACGGTAACATTATATGAAAAAAAAAAAAACTTCATGACCAAGTAAAGTCAAGAAGACAATATCAATTTGACCGTTCACAATGATCAAAATAGTGAATGCCTTATAGCCTCCTCGACCAAAAAGCAGATGCTTCATTTTGAAATCGGTAACAAACCATGATCAATAAGACCTACAAAGATCACAAAATTTTATTAAAATTAATAGATATATTGGCGCAAATTTTAAATAGTCAAAAGTTGATATAATATTCATAATTAGCTAAAAGAAGATAGCATCGATGATCAAATTTTAAAACATTGAAAAAGTGTTCAATTAACTAGATAGGAGTTATTAATCAAATTTAGATACATGTTGAATCAACCAAATAATCTAACAATTCTATTAGGACAAACTTTGAATGCCCTATAGCAACCTAAACCAAAAGGCCGATGTTTCATTTCGAAATTGGTCATAAACCATGATCAATAACACCTACAAAGATATTGGAGCATATTTCAAATAGTTAAGAGTAAGATATAATATTTAAATCCTAAAACTCATAATAATAATTCATCTATATAGAATAATGTTTACCATGGAATAAATAAAGTGGAGTTTTCCGAAAGAGAAAAACAAAATCCATCGATGTGGATCATCAAACCACATTTAACTTTGACATGGACCCAAAAAAAAGACAAAACTGCTGCTGCTACTAATTAATCAGAAGACATGAAAAACATTGACTCTCAATGGAGAAGCCCATTATTTTTTTTATTGCAGTTCAAGATCATGATTATTTGGGAAATATGGCGATCGAAATTGAAATTAGTTGCTTCCAAGAACAAGAACTCGAAGTGGTAGTTTTAACTGTAATTTACCCAAATACGTAAGATAACACTTAGTTTTCATATTTATCAAAAAGATATATTTAATTTCTAAAACTGTACAAGTGTTCACAGCATCTTAAACTATTTAATTATACTTCATAAAATACTAAATCATTTTTTAAACGTCCATTCATTTCATATGAGACAGAACAAAAAAATAAATGATTTAGTATGAAAATATAAGTGTTACCTAAAATAAGGAGTGAGGGAATCCTTGATGCTCTTGCCGTCCCAATCCAAGTTGTTCCACCAATTGTCTTCCCCATCAATCCTTTTCAATCTGCCCTTCAATATTTCAGTCCCAAATGGTAACTTTTTGAGCTTTGGGCAATCCATCACACTTAAATATTCCAAATACGGAAAAAGGAGGGGTCGGTTTGCAATAAAATTGAGGTTCTGCATGTCGTTCAAAGCCAACCTCTGGATGGTAGAGATAGAGATGGCCTTGGAGTTCCCTATGTCGCTTATTAGTTCCTTCATTTTTGGACAATTAGCTATCTCTAGAAGATTAAGGCATGGCAGTTGTAGAATCCAAGAAACATCCTCCAACATTGGGCATCCAAAAATGCATAATTCACGGAGGTTGCGAAGCACAACTCCATTCAATGAAATCTTTTCTAATAGTTGTAGGTCAAAAAAGTAGAGAATCTTTAAATATCCGAAACTTGATTCGCGGCCTAGGCTTGCACTCAACATCAATTTGTCTACTGCAACATTTATAATAGTTAGAGTCTCAAGGTTGTCACTTACGCTGCAGTTCCATAGGAGAGCGCCGAGATCTAGGCTTGGAAGTTTTGAAGCATTCCTTTCATATATGGTGAGGTTCCATATGGAGACATTTGGCAACATGTTGAGTCGTTCAATGTTAGCTGTTGTGATGTCAATTCCCACACTTAATTGAGAGCATCCTTTGAAATATTTCAGCTCATCCCACCACCACTCACGTGTAGGATGAATTTCTCTAATGTCCAGACGCTTGAGCATTGATAAATTGAATATCGTCCCATTGGGCATAGTCTCAATTTCAGTTTTCCTTAGACGCAAGAACTCTAATTTACTCAGGCAACCAAATTTGGCCGGCAGTTTTATAATAGGATTGTAGGACAAGTTTAAATATCGAAGCTCAGTTAAGCGATCGATGTCTTCTGGAACTTGTGTTATACGACAGTTAGAGAGATCCAAGTACGCTAAATGGGGCATGCTTGCGAACAAAGTCGGAGGAATTGTCAGGCCACAGTTAGCATGGAGAAATAACATAGAAAGTTTTGAAAAAGTGGAAGCTCCATATTCTGGTAAAGATGTAATCTGATTGCTCATGAATGACGCTCGCTCTGCTTCTTGCCATTCCTCTTGTCTAGGCAAATGACTCAATCCAATTCCTGCTTTTACAATCCATTTTCTTTTGTTCCCCTCCAACCCAGAGACCATCAACAGTGCCATGTCTCGGATGACATCGTGCATCGTTACACAGTGCCTCGAGTAAAAATTGCTCGTATCAGTTGAGCTCTCTAGCAAGGATGCAGCCATAAGAGCTTCCAAATAGGAGCATCCTTTGCACTTGCACACTGTCTGATTTATCTCTCTCCACCGATAGCACGGACCGCTAATGTGGCGGTTCCACATTTTTTTCAATGATATGATTAAATTCACGGATTATTCCGCAACCAATCCAACACGGTATCAAATCAAAGAATTTGTGGATCTCATAATCTTCGGGCCACAAAGCACAGCACAAGAAGCATTCTCTTATGGAATCATTCTCTAAACTGTCATAGCTCAGCTTAAAGGCTTTATACATGACGACTGAATCTTCTGGAAGACATACAGCTGTCCACTCATGTTTATACCTTATTTGATTGAGAGCGTCATTCCAAATTTCCCACGACTTTTTCCCTGACATGGCATGGGCGCATGATAAGAGCAAGAAGACTGCACATTCTTTAACAAGTTCTTCACTCTAACTTAATTCCCGATCAATCGAGAACATCCCCATCGTTGTTTTGTTCAAAGAGTTGCCATGCTCGATTTGAATCCGACATTTGATTTTGATCTTCTTCTCGCTTTCATTTATGCGTACACAATGTCTTCTGCTGCGGTCGTGAACACCACAACTTTGCGAGGTTACATGTTCCCAAATATCATCCAGAAACAACAAACACTTCTTCTTCTTTAAGTAGCTAAAGAGTTTATCGCCACAAGTTCGTTCATCGTCATTCTCCTGCAGTGTCTGCAGACTTGGACTCTTAGCAATATCCATCTGGAGTCTTTTCAATTGGCATTCTTTGGAGGCCACAATCCAAATGATACAATCAAATATAGTATTTTTAAGAAGATAGTGTAGTTGGATGCTCTTCAATATAGTGGTCTTACCGACACCGCCCATTCCATAGATACCTATAATGTTGTATTCTAACCAACAACGTAACCCACAATGTCCTCCACATACGACTCGATTCCAACGGGCAGTCGGTGTGTGATGGGAAGCATCATAGTGGGTTCTGGAGTGCACCAACTCGGTTCATCAATTTATTAGCCTCGTCGAGTTTCTTCGCCGCTTTCCCGATGATGGAGCAGCAGTTTGATGATTCTCTGATGGGAACATCATCTCCTGCTTGCTGTGTTTGACTGGGAGCTTTTTCTTCGTCCTCTAGATTTATAGCAAAGGCTTCTGTTCCTCTACTAGACGTGGCGCCAGTTCGATTGAAACAATTGCAATTCAAGCAACCTGATGAAACAATCTCTTTTTTTTTTTCTTTCTTTCTTGTATGAATTAAAAAACAAAGACTGGCAATTTGAATTGTCATGAAAAGGATAAAGGTAGAGAGGAATACTCACTCATACTTTGGAAATCCTGCTTCATATCTGCCACTTTGCCTTCCAATATCTCCACCTCTCTCAGCCATTGCCTCACTTCGTTGGTTGGAAATTTCCCTTCACGCTCCGCCTCACTGATCTGGTTGTTGATGTCATCTCTTTTGCCTCTCAATCTTGCTATTTCCTTTTCCAATTTCTCAATGTCAGATTTTGGCTTGCCCAGTAGCAGCATCGTCTTGAGTCCGCCGAGGCACTTATTGACGTCTACGTTGAAATTTAATTTGACGCACGCCATAGACAAGGAGAAGCTCTAGCTTGTTGATTAATGATTAGCAATATGGGTAACTGTGCGAATTAAGCAGGGATGGAGATGTATATAGCATAAAAGCAACAAAAGATTTCTCTCTTTTAAATAGCAGGAATTGCAAGACAAATGTCACGGTGAGAACTCAGATCAATCAAGTCAATTATATTTGCTTGTGTGCGCAAGGATGAAAGATACCTGTTAGCTGCTACTTTGACAATGTCATGTTCGAAGAATTGGCATTGTCAAAGTAGCATGCAGCTAACAGGTATATATATATAAAATTGTTTGTTGCACAGTCAATGAATTTCGTATTCATTGTAAAATTTACAACGGACTATTAAATTCGTTATAAAATTTAGGATGAAATTAAATTTTTTCATAAATTTTGCAATCAATTGTATATTCGTTGCAAAGTTTACGGCGAATTTCATATTCACATAAATTTTAATTCAGTAAAATTTATGTTTAGTAATCTGCTTCCTTGAAAATCACTGCATTTTGAAAAATATCGACGAAATAGATTTGTCGCGAATTCTGTCGGAAAGTTTGTGAAAAAAAAAAGTTGCAAATTGACGACAAAAATGAAATTCGTTATAAAATTTTGCAGGATTTTCGTTGTAAATTTAGAGATGAAAGTGAAATTCATTGCAAAATATGCAATGATTTTTGCGACAAAATTTTATTTGTCGCAAAATTTACGACGAATATATAATTTGTGCTATTTTTATGACAAAATCTCTTTTTGTTCTTTGAGTTCTTGTGATGTATATATTTTTGTCACAAATTTCGTTATAGATTTATGATGAATTATTTTAGTCGTTAAAATTCATTGCTAAATTAATATTTTTTAGTAAATGCAGCGATGTGCATGTGTTCATGTTGACATTGTTGTTGTCCGAAGACAAGATGTAGTCGAGCTGCCTTGGCAAATCGGACCTTCAGTGTCTTAAAATTATTCTTCAAAATTTACATGGAGAAGGGCTCAATTTTTATCCAAAATAAATTTTTCCTTTATAAAAGGACCCAAATTATTTTTTCACCCGAGGCCCTCTAAGATCTAAGATCGAGGACTGACTCTCGATGTAGTATTGGACCCGCTAATCAAACACAAATAATTTATTAATTTTTTAAATTAATAAATTATCTCAGGAGCCTAATTTATTTATTTATTTATTATTTTAGGCAAGTGTTTACCCAATTAACTCTAAATTTTTAAATCAAATTTCATAATTAGTCTGGACTCTTTTTTCGTTAAAATTTTAGTCCAAATAAATTATAATTCCCGGGCTCTCCCATTAAAGGTTCGGACTAATATTTAAAAATTGGACAAAATTCTTAATTAACATTTCTGATTAAATTGAAAATAGAAGGTCAAATTAATTTCAAACTACTTTAGTATTTTTTTTTTCTTTATTTGATTAAATTCTTGATTGGCTCAAATTATTGGGCAGATTTTTTAAACATAGACAATAGGTTAACAAAAATATATGTGTTACCTACAATAAGGGGTGAGGAGAAACTCTAACTTTCAACCAGTAATAATATGGATAAGAGTTAATTAAGCAGGCAGAGAGAACGTAACAGCAACAAGAAATTATCTCTTTTAACGATCAAATAATGGAAACAAGATTAATGTCCGGGAGAAGACTCAGAATAAAATTTTCTATTAACGCCTGCTTGTGTCTCAACTACTATATGTCACGTTGGCAGCAATAATTGGTGGATTGAAATAATAACATGTTTGCGAATATTTTATATTATTCAATAATAATAAAAACGCAAGTTTAAGTACAATCATATGAATAGATCTAGATTTAAATGTTAATATATATGTATAAGATGTAATCAAGTGCATCATTGATGTGATAACTTTTTTAATTTTTTCATCGAGTCTTCGGAAAGAGGATGAGTTTTCGTGATTATAATAGTAATCTGTCAAAATCAATACAAGTAAAATGGTTATCCGATTATAATGTTCCCATGCTTAAATTAGTCCCAAAAAAAAATATATAAATATATATATATCCTTCACCACTGATGCTTTTTGACAGACTATCGAGGGACAACATCTATATAGAATCTCTATCTGACTTAATACGTGTCCCTAGACTATTATTAGAAAAAATAATTAGGGAATCATATGTGACAATTATTAAGAGGAATTTCCCCGACTCTAATGAGTCTTTGACTTCACATGCACCCCACTCTTTCCGGCCTGCTCTTCCCAGTCCCAACCCCTCATAAAATTAAAGAAACTAAGAAGATAAATAATCAACCGAAGTTGAAGATTTGATGCCCAGAGAAAAAAAAATGTTCTTCTTTTAAAAAACCCGTGCTTCTTTCTCAAATGAGAGATGTACAAGTTTCACCATTGAAATTTTTGATAAACACAATCGTCCAGTTGATATACTCACCAGGGAGTAATACAAACTGCAACGACGTCAAAAAAAATTGTGCTAGAAGTGATAAATGTTGCGCCAAATTTCATGTAGTTAGGACTAAGATAGATAGATATATATATATATATAACTAAGTTACATTTCCGAATTCTAAAACTCTATAATAAAAATCATCACTTGAACTCCTTTATATTTCTAGCCCTTTGTATTTTTATAAGGATAATAAAAATTATCACTATTGATAGTGTATAATGTCAATTTAAAATGTCGTCCCTTAATAAAAAAAATTATAAATATTTTTATATTAATTTATAAAAGACAATGAAAATTATTGCTAATAGTTATTTGAAATGTGTCATCCAAATTCAAGATTTTCAAATGATCACAATTTATGTTGTCATTTAAAATAAATATAAATAAAAGTATTACTACATAATTGTCATTCACCTTGCAAATATTTGAGTTAATTTTACAAATAATATAACATTGATTATAAACTTTTTACATTCAAAATTAGCTATATATTGAAAAAACATTCAAAATATTTAATTTTAGAACTAACAACAAAGGTCCATTAAATAAAAAAAATCAACTTGATAAAACTAAGCTATCTTTCTTTAATTTCAAGGTCTAATTAGACTCTTTTTTTATTTTTTTATTTTAAGGCAACTTATACTTGTATTTCACATCAATTTTATTCTAATATCTATCTCTCTATTATATAGTATTTGTATCC
This sequence comes from Wurfbainia villosa, assembly GCA_025175895.1. NCBI lineage: Eukaryota > Viridiplantae > Streptophyta > Magnoliopsida > Zingiberales > Zingiberaceae > Wurfbainia > Wurfbainia villosa. The sequence continues at coordinate 521,212 of JAKLTH010000268.1, read as the reverse complement.
ATATTCCATACTACATAGCACCTTTTTACTACAATTTTCACCAAATTAAAGAGTTTTTTTTACTATGAATGTGTAAAAGACAAGGTTTTTATTGAAAACATAAATGTCAATAAAAATAATTATAAACAAGAGGAGAAAAAAAATATGCTGAATAAAAATTATAAGAAAACACAACTTAATTTATAAAAAGCAACAATCAAACCATTATATTATAAATAATATCAAAATAAAAAACTATTTGATCATTTAACTTATAATATTATCAATAACAAAAATACCATGATTTGATCTTCAAATTTGTTATATGATAACAAATTCATCACATGTGAAATAAATAATAATAAAGTACATAGATCGTGGGAAATAAATAATAATAGCTCAAACCTCTAAACCACATTGAGGGAGGATGAATTTGACTTTAAAAAAATTATAATTATCGATCACAAGTCTCGGCGGTATGGATTTGTTTTAAATAAATTATAGTTACCACGAGCCTGGACAGCTTGGATTTGTTTTTAAAAAGTTATAATTAACACGTGCTTCCATTTATCTTTTCACATAAATTATGATTACCACAAGCTTCGATCGGTTTATCCTTTCACATATATTAGTAGTAAAATTGTATTAATGAGTAAGAATAATAAATTTTTAAGAATATTAGTTCTAGATTGGCCAATATGTAACTTTTGGATGAATTTAACGTACGGTGAATTAATGCTCTCGCATTTTTTTATCCAAAGGTTTTAAATGCAAACTTTAAGATATGCATATGATTAATTTAGAATAGTTTGCTAGCATTTTTAACTCGCGCATGTACATCAAATGAAAACTGAACATCTCGTCGAAAAATAGAATTAAAACTGTTGTCTGTCGAGACGATGATGGCGAAGTGTCCCGGTGGCGAAGACAGCAAAGGCCGACAACTCGGATGAAGAGGGCTGACGTGGAGGGAAAGCAAGAACAGCAGGGATGTCGTCTCGGTCGTGAGCCGAGCCGAATGAGAGTCCTGCAAGACAACAAGCGGTTAAGGGCGCCGAGAGAGATCTCGGCAAGGCCCCTTCGACGCTCAAGGCAGGGAATCAGTATGAAGATGAAGAAGAGAAATGTAGAGATGAAGTTAAGAATGTGCGAACCTCCTTTTCTTCTCAGGGAAAGTCATATATATAGAGGGGGAGCTACCCCGCCAATGGATACTGTCAGTGAATGTGACATGACCTCAGAGAGATGTACACCACGATCATTACCCTCGCAACTATAGCAGGCGCGTGGGCTGCAATTAATGCACATCGCGCAATTGATAGGAGGCAAATCCTAATTAATACCGCAGACATCCATCTGAACCCTGACAGAGGGGTTCGCCTTTTTGTCAGAGAGAGATGATGATGATGAGGATTGCTAGATCAGCTTGTGAGTATGAAATAACCATCTTCTCTTTTGTTTGAATAAGATAATTTATATGGAGAAGTCGTACATCAGAGATGACGTGTCTTTGCCGAGATGTAAGGTGGATGAAACGAAAAGTCATTCAGCATAATAGGAGTCCGAGCTGAGACGTATGACGTCTGACATAATAGAAGTCCGAACCGAGACGCGGAGCGTCTGAAATAATGCATGAGTCAAGCTGAAGAGTCCGACTAAGCTGATCTCTTTATTCGGCTTCAGATGTACCGAGATGAATTAATTACCTAACATGTAGACACAGTAGTTTTACCCGACATCAAAAACTAACACAATTTATTAGAGCAAACGAAACTCGCTAGCTTCAAAACAGCAGACACCCACGTTGGCTGATCATCCATTACCGAAAACTATCAAATTTATTCAAAACGACACTACACAAAGCGAATGGATGATCTCAGATTGAAGTTCAGCCCCAAAAGGTAATCTGTTGAGCCCGAAATGATAATTCGCTGAGCCTCGGACAACCAGTCACATGTATACTTTCCAAGTAATTAAGGAAAATGGACCGATTGGTTTGCAATGCGATTGAAGTTCTCCATGAAATACAACGTCAATCTCTGGATGCTGGAGCTGGAGCTGGAGTTGGAGTCCCCTGCGTCACTTATTAGTTCCTGCATTTTTGGACAATTTCCTACATCTAGGATACTGAGGCATGGCAATCGTAGAACCCAATAGGCATCCTCTAGCATGAGGCACCTAAAAATATATAGTTCACGAAGGTTGCGGAGCACAACTCCATTCAATGAAATCTTTTCTATTTGTTGTAGTTCAGTAAATTCAAGAATCTTTAAACATCCAAAACTTGATTCGTTGCCCATGCTTGCAGCCAACATTAATCTGTCTAATCAGAGGTTTTTAATACTCAGAGACTCGAGGTTGTCACTTACGTTGCAGCTCCATTGTGGAGTGCCAGATCGTAGTTTGGAAGTTCTGAAATATCCCTTCCATTTATAGTGAGGTGCCATATGGAGATATTTGGTAACTTGTTCAGTCGCTCGATGTTAGTTATTGTCTCATCGATCTCAATTGCCACACCTAATTGGTGACGTCCTTCGAAACATTTCAGCTCATCATGCCACCACTCAGGTGCAGGATGAATCTCTCTTAAATCCAGCCACTTGAGCATTGATAAATTGGATATTGTTCCATTGGGTACAGTCTTAATTTCAGTACCCTTTATAAGCAAGTACTCTAATTTGCAGAGGCGACCAAACTCCGCCGGTAGTCTTGTAAAAGGATTGTTGGACAAGTTTAAATATTGAAGCTCAGTTAAGCTACCAATCTCCATTGGAAGCTTTCTTTTACGACATTCAGAGAGATTCAAATATGTTAAACGAGACATGCTTGCAAACAAACTCAGAGGAATTACTGTCCCTTAAGAGTTATCATGGAGAATAAACATCGAAAGTTTTGAAAAAGTAGAAGCTCCATAGTCTTGTAAAGGTGTAATCTGATTCCTCATGAATGAAGCTCGCTCTGCATCTTGTCATTCCTCTTGTCTAGGCAAATGCCTCAATCCAATTCCCGCTTTTACAATCCATTTTCTTTTGTTCCCCTCCAACCCAGAGACCATCTCGGATGACATTGTGCATCTATACACGTGGATGTCGATAAGAAATTCCTATGTCACTACATTGCTCTAGCAAGGATGTAGACATGAGAGCTTCCAAATTGGAGTATCTTTTGGCGCAAGCTTCATTGATCACATTAAATTCACTGATTATGCGCAACCTATCCAAAGATGGTATTAACCATTTAAATTTGTGGATCTTATAATCTTCGCCACAAAAGCACAAAGACAAGAGACATTCTCTTATGGAATTATCCTCTAAAGACGTAGCTCAGCTTGAAGGCTTTATACATGACGACTGAATCATCTGGAAGACATACGGTCATCCACTCATGTTTATCCCTTATTTAATGGAGAGCGTCGTTACAAGCTTCCAATGACTTTTTTCCTGACATGGCTCGGGCGACGGTGATAAAAACTAGTGGAAGACCTGCACATTTTTTAGCAAGTTCTTCTACAAAACCCTTCGTAGAATGACATCAAATTTGTCTAATTTCATAAGATAAGATAATTAAATTATAATTTAATTTAAAATGTTAAGTAGATATTTAATTTGACTGAAGGTCATATTACAATAAAGACAATGTTTGCTGATGAAGTAGATGCTATCAAATATTCAAATTGCAAGTTATTCTTCCAAATAATTAAACCATGCATTCATGTAATCATCCATCACTAGCACATCCTCATAATTAATTTTAGGCCCATGAATTTTCCACAAGTTGTATAAGATGCCGAGCAAGATTTGTTTAAAAAGACAAACGCATGACGACTCTAGATATGCAGAATGCATCTCCTTCTCATCTCCACCATACTTAATTAATTAAAAAGACAAACGTTAGATCTGTTTAATTAAAAAGACAAACACTCTATGCATAATTAATTAAATGCATCATCATACTTCCAACTCTTAACCAAATAAATTTATTTTCCTTTCATTTCTCACTTATTCTATTCTCATTGTAAGTGTTCTAACTAGTTCTTTATTGATCTCTATATCAATCTACTTGGTAGGTGACTCTTCTACCTCTGTTTTTTTTTCCTGAGGAGGAAAAAAAACAAGACTAGACCAAATCTCAATAAAAAATTCCTCAGAGCAACTATTGTGAACGTTTATTCGATGGTAACATGTACCTCTGATCTTGTCATTTGTTTTCAGGTATTGAAGACGTTCAATAAACAATGGAATTAGTGAAGTGTGGAAATGATAGACAACTTCGACACAAATGCAGTTTTGGAGGAACATCAATTCATAGAAATGTTCCAGATTTCCACAAAGAAAAGTATCCTCATCCGCATAAACTATGACACAAGATTATTCGCTCTGTTCTCTGTCAATCACAAATCAACTTACTCGCTCCTACTTGTCTAGTTGGTTCCATCAAGGCAAAGTAAGTTGTTATGTTACCAACTCCAGCAAATGATTCATTTTATTCTATCAAATCTAGTTAATTTGATCTTGACTGCCCATGTCAAAATGATGTTTACTGTTGAAAAAGACGCTGTCAAATATTTAAATCTCAGGTTATTGCTCCTTCAGATATTTCATCTTTATAATTAAATAATTAATTTCAGAGCTCACAAATCCTTCACAAGTTGCACGAAATGTTAAGGAGGATTCTGTCGAGGAAGACAAGACGAGTAGTTTGATGACTCCAGCAGATCTATTGAATCTATCTCCTTCCAATTCTCATTGCTTATTTTGTGCCTTGTAGATCCAATGTCACATTCTTGATGATTAAATCTTATTATTATCTTTAATAAACTCTTCGAGATAATGCAATCTCTTCTTTAAATGCGTATTCGAGTGATTTGGTCTTGGACCATCTAATTGAGCACGTGAAATTTAATTGATTTTTTTAAAGTTAAATAATAATTTATTGGTTGTCTAATTGAGTTTGAAAATTTGATAGATTGGCTATTTGTCCCCTAATTATGGTGCAAAAGTTCGATGATTGTTGCCTCTTCATATCCTTAGTGAAGTTTCCCCGCTTGATGTTGGAGCGATGGTAGTTGATATTTTGCGAATCATATCTATTGGAAGCGTCAACTCTTAATTACTGTAGGAGTAGTAAAAAACTAACTAGCAAACTATGCAAGGAGGTTAATTATGAAGTGTTAGAGGGTAAGACTATTAGTGATACTATTCTTAGGTTACAAAACACTGGAAGATATTATCATGAATAAATAGATTATCCCTCATATAGAGGTCTCCTTGGATTGTTACACCATGTGTTTCGACTTAAATCTCTTCCCAATTTTGTAAATATATCTTATTACGACAAGGTGGTTGTGTTGCACCATGTGACACTCCTTGGATTGTTCAACAATTTATTAATTAGTGCAAATGATACTAGTTCACGGTGAAGAATGCAAAAAATCATTAATGATCCAATTTTAAAAGACTAAAGAGATTGTCCAGCTAACTAGGATTGATCATCGATCACATTTAGATAATCAACCCAAGGAATTCAACTTCTTTGCCTGAAAGGTGGTTCTTTTATTTTTTAAATTGATTGTGAATCCTAACTATTAATTGTTGGCAGACGATCATCAAGCCGATAAATTCACCAGGAATTGGTACAAATTACAAGATCATAAAATTGTGTTAAAAACAATAGATATTATAGTAAATTTCAAATGATTAAAAGTTATATTGTCAATGAGAATTTTTTAAATTTTTTTTAGTTAGCACTAAGGGTGACTATGATTTGGTTCGAATAGCGAGTTGAATCGAAATCGATGGCTTAAAAATCAGATCGAAATTGTTATTTTTTGGATTCCAATTTCAGAATTGAAATCGAAACTAGAGATATATGATTTGATTTTTATTCTTAAATTTTTAGAACCAAATCGAATCGGAATCTATCTAAATGATTGATGTAGAATAGATTTTATAGACAACAAGATAATAAAGAATAATAATGAAAATTTATGTTATCTTATGATCGAAGACATATCAACTATTAACTTTGATAATATTTCAAATTAAATTAAGCTAGAAAGCTTATATATTTAAATAGTAAATGAACTACTATGATTTTGATTCTTTTAGACTCCAAAAAAAATATGTAGACTTCAAATCTTTTTTTTTATTGTAAAACAAATTATATATATATATATATATAAATATAAATAAAGAAGTGATCGGTTTGCCTTGCATTTGAAGTAGAGCTAGAGCTGGAGTTAGTTCCTTCCTTTTACGACATTCACTTATCGCTAGAAAATCAAGGCATGGCAGTTGTAGAACCCAAGAAGCATCCGTCAATGACCAGTAACTATAAATATATAGAGTCCAGCCAACTCCAATCCGTTTATCAATGAAACCTTTTCCTATAGTTTTAGTTCAGAAAAATAAAGCTCCATCAGAAGGGCCTAATGATTAGTGCATGTGACGTTGTATCATAAAACAACGAATCAATCCTTTATAAATACAAGAGTATCGTCTCTCAATGCGTTAATTATTAGTCTTAAGGGTCAAAGATCTATCGTGATTTACTTTTCTTATGATGGTCCGAAGACGAACTAATAAGAATCGCTAGGTCGATAGATTTCAACCTTTGTATCGTAGTTCAGATTCCAATGGATGATCAGATTCTGAATTGAAGAGGCAAACAGGATGCCATGAAATTAACATACTGGTCCGTCAGGCTAAAAAATCCAAGGATTTTATTCGCCTTGACTTTAAACTTGAACGGTTCGCCGCCTCCTGGCCCAACAGGTCCATGCACGTCGAGGTTGGTCTTGAAGCTGAGCTCAGTGATACAAGTTTGGCCGTCATGGTTTTTGAAGAACCCATACACCTCGAGGATATTTTCATCGCTCTTGAAGTCGATCTGCATGCATGCAACATCTCAAAATCATATATGTTATGTAAAATTGATAATGAAAATCCATGTGTTATGTTGCTAGCTAGAATGTTGGCCGTGCATGCATTTCGCGTACCTGCTTCGGATTACTAACAATGGAGCCTATTTGGTATATTTTTTCGTGTTTCCCGTCATCGACATAGTTGATCTCCAAACCGTAGATTACGACGTCTCCCGGGTAGACTACGACCTTCGTGATATGCAAACTGGGAGCAGCCATGTGGTGTTGAATTGGAGGATTAATGAAAAGGCTGAAGGAGAGGATCGGAGAGATTATTGCATGCATTCAGGAGTGACTCCCATTTCCTTCTTTTAGGTCGATAGATAGACAAGCTTCTCTGATGCAAATTTCTTGAGGATTAATAATAGGCAGACTGTCCTTTTGGATACATATTCTTTCTATTGGATATATAAAAGGCGCGAGGATCGATTCCTTTTTTACATGTAAATGAGACTTGTGAGAGAGTCAAAGGATAATGCCTTTGACGATAGTGTTCGAGTCATTCTTTGAAAAATAAAGTGCAAAAAAAAAAAAAAAAAAAGGGAAAAAGTTAGCTCTTCATCATCCTCCACATTGTTTAATTGTATACTAATTAATCTGAGGACGAATGAAGTAGCAATCGCACCTCCTTCTCACTCCGTTTCATCCATTAATCATCTTTAATGGTTTTTAATTATATGGGCATTACAATCGACTTATAGCTTAAAAATCAGAATTACTGATTAATATACAGTTAATTTAATTTGTTTTTCAGAACATTAAGCCAAGAAATCTCTGTCTATTCTATTGCATCCACGCTCCTACCTGTCGTGCCATGTGATTGCACCAGTTTACTACTAGCAAATGGACAGCACAAATATGATTTAAATATGGCAGCCCGAAGTCACATAATTTAATTAGACCAATATTTGAAATAAACACATACCTTTTGTTTAAAAATAAAAAGTTATTTAATTAGACCAATTATTGTATATTATTGATGCAAAGACGATTCGTTAGCCCTCATCGCTGCTCTCGAGGTCCCACAGTCAACATTGAACAAGTGTATGATCTAATAGCACGAGTGATTTGGACCCCTCCGATGACTAAATTCAAAAAATTTTAAAAAGTGATCCCGAGAGAATCGAACCTCGCAATATAAGAAATCAATTTTACTTTGAAATAAAAGGTGAAATTTGTGACTCCGACAGTCTCTATCGATTGATTTTATAATCATTGTAAAAAGATAAATTACGAAAGATATTTTTATCCAATTAAAATTTAGTACGGTGGATCGAAAAATAAACACCTAACAAACTTTGCATCCTCTGGACTAGACCAAATCTCAATTGAAGTTTCCTCAGAGCAACCTTTATTCGATGGTAACATGTACCTCTGATCTTATCATTTGTTTTCAGTATTGAAGACGTTTAATAAAAAATGGAAGTAGTGAAGTGTGGAAATGATCGCCAACTTTGACACGAATGCAGTTTTGGAGAAACATTAATTGTTAGAAATGTTCCAGATTTCACAGAGAAAAAAGTAGCCTCATTCGCGTAAACTATGACAGAAGATGATTCGCTCTATTCTTTCTCAATTACAAATCAACTTACTCGCTCCTACTTGTCTAGTTGAATCCTTCAAGACAAGGCATGCAAGTTGTTATGTTACTAACTCCAATAAATTTCTAGTTGGATCAATCAATGCCACTTTCTTGACGGTTAGATCTTATTATCTTTAATAAATTCTTCCAGATAATGCAATCTCTTCTTTAAATGCGTATTCGAGTGACCTGGCCTTGGACCATCTAATTAAGCACAAGCAATTTAATTGATTTTTTAAAGTTAAACAATAATTTTTGGGGGGGCTAATTGAGTTTGAAAATTTGATAGATTGGTTATTTGTCTCCTAATTATGGTGCAAAAGTTCGATGATGATTGCCTCTTCATCCTTAGTGAAGTTTCCTCACTTGATGTTGGAGCGATAGCAGTTTGATCTTTTGCCGATCTATTGGAAGTAACAACTCTTACTGCAGGAGTAATAAAAAATTAATTGGCAAACTATACGAGGAGGTTAATTATGAAGTGTTAGAGGGTAAGATCATTTGTGATTCTCCTTGGAATGTTACACCATGTGTTTCAACTTAAATCTCTTTCCAATTTTTTAAATATATCTTATTAATTACACCAAGGTCATGACGCTCCTTATTGGTTGTAACACCAGATTACACTCCTTGGGTTGTTCAACAATTTATTAGTGCAAATGATACTAGCTAGTTCTGAAGTGAAGAAGGCAAAATCAATGATCCAATTTTAAAAGACTAAAGAGATGTCCAATTAACTAGGATTCATCAATCACATTTAAATAACCAACCCAAGGAATTCAACAATATAACATTTAGAACTTACAACTTCTTTGCCTAAAAGGCCTATGCTTCTTTTTGAAATTGATTGTGAATCCTTGGCAAAAGATTAAAATCTATCGACTCAGTAGTTTCTATCAGTCCTGTCACGTCCCGATGGAGTCCCCGTCAGACGAAAATCCGGCAGCATCTCCCCTATACGGATGACAATACCAATTTACATACAAGGCCTGCACGACCACTATACATCGGTCAACACGATCGGAACCCAAACAATGCACGCAGATAATAAATTAGGCCTCTGGCCATCAACCAAAATAGACAGGTAACATCTATCACAATTAGACTTACCCCTTCTGCCATCTGGGCAGGAATACTCAACCAAAACCAATCCAAACAAAATCCGAATAAGGTCCATAAGGATGCCAAAAATCCACGAATACAAATATCCAACTCCAATCCTAAACATGTCCTCTAATCAAAATATTCAAACTATAGAAACAAATAAAAACTTCCACGACGAGTGGGGTTTGACAGCTGGGCTCTCCTGACAGCTTCATCCTGAAATAGATATAAATCAACGGGGTAAGTTCAAAGAACTCAACGGGTATAGTCGATATGCAAAGTAAGATATAGCTAACAATAAAAATCATGCCAGTACAGTCTCACATATAGGGTAAGCAAAAAATAAATGCAAAAGGACTGTACTCACCTGAATCTCCTACCCTGATATAGGAGCATGTGCCCTACTATAAGAGATAAAGTCATCACCATATACGAATATGAATCCTGTATGCATGACAATCATATGCAACATCCAAGACATCAATAAAATAATGCAACAAACACAATACAAATGCGATCCGTGCAAAGTGTATGCTGTGCAAATGACATGGTCACCCCTGATGTCAGTCAGCCGCCTCACACGCGATGGTGAAGCCGAGTGGGTAGGGCTACTACAACTGTGCACTCTGCCATCACTACTCCTGAGTGACCGAGTGGACAGGATCTTTGTACACCTATCCTCCTACCTCAAAGCAGTGGGGAGCTAAGCTCTCATCTCCCAGTGTCATAGACCAGAGGAGGGATCCTTGCCCGCTACCACGCTGCCTCATCGCTACCCAGCGGACTCAATGAGCTCGAGCAGCTGCACACACCCTCTGATGTACCACTAACCCCAGGTAGTGTATGCATATGCGTAATCAGGCTGCGGACTCAACAATAAATGAACCCCATCCAGCCAGCATGCAATCATGCAAGATGATGCATGATACTAAAGCATGAAAATTCAACTATATACACCTATCCGAATAATATGCACAAACAATATGTATATATCTATAATCCAAGTAACTATGATCCAAATAAAACAGGGAAGGTATAATCATACTGATCAAATGCATGTATCTAGTAGGCACAAAAACATACTAGGCATATAAACATGAAAATTATTGCAAGCTATCCTAACTAGCATATCAACATGACTATATCTAGGAGATAAGTCAAAATACTCGCCTGAATAAAAATATCTGCAAGAATGAAATCGTCACGACCGGGGTCCTGCCTCGTGACCAAAACCTACATATAGTATAACTATTGTTAAGCACCAAAAATGCAATTTACCGACAAATCCAATACTAAATCAATTCCTTCCATAACCAATTAATCCAAAGTAAATCCATCAAATCCAAGCACACGACAATGTGCTAAATACTACTATGTATCTCCAAGTAGACCCTCAACCCGTAGGTCATAAATTGTGATTAACTCCTCAATCCAAGAACATATCCTTGCAATTAATCTCACCATGATCAATACTCATCATATGAAAATATTATCCATCTCACAACAATTGATCGAATCGAATCCTACATCGACCTCATATCCGATCCACTAGATTGATTTAATTATCCTATTCAACCTAATCAATCCTCCATACTGAATTACAGAACCAATCATAATTATGAATCCAACCTAACCCTAGGTGACATACACACGACTCAATCAATCCTTACCTCAAACACAATCCAACTCTTGGATCCCACAACTTGGCACCCACAATACACTTACAAATCAAGTAACAACCAACACAACCTGCGTTCTTTTTATCGGAATAACCCAATCTATTCATGACCCATAACCAAGCCACTCCCAAACCCATCCACCATTACCACAACACAACCACTCAAAAATCTAACAATTTTACAGCTAAATGAGAGGCTAGATTAAACTTACCAGCCTTGGAAATCTCTCGGCAGCCCTCTTCCTCCTATCTTTTATTCACCAACACCAAATCACTGCCCCTATTGACAAATCCAGCTTAGTGAAGGAAATATCTCCTCTTAAACCTAGATCTTGTCCAAAGTAAGGAGAAAATCGGCACTTACCTCTTCCTGATGACAATCGGCCGTGAAATCCACAGAACCAACAAATCCTGTTCATCGGCTGCAACTGGTGCTCAAAATCCTTTGGCGGCCTTTCGTATAAGCGAGAAATCAGCGTCACGTTGCGGAGAAGGCCGACGAGCACATTGGGGGGCGGCGGAAGGCCACGGCGACGGCGGCGCAGCGCATACGGCCGACCCGTCGTGTGCTGTGAAGGGGAACAAAGCTCGACCGATCGTATGGCACGCACAGGAGGAGGCGGTCGCCAAGGCGACGCCATCCGGAGTGAAGAGTCATCGGCGCAGACGGCGACGTTGGTGGCCGAGGGGTAGGCGACCGCAAGGTCGAGCGGCAGCATCATTGGCGGAGGAGTTGGCACGCACAGAGAAGGTGACGGCAGAGGCGTCGGTGTAGCCGCAGTCGCGAGGAGAAGAAACAGCAAGGTAGCGGGCGTCGGGCGCAGAGGGGAAAGAAACAATCGGGAAATTCGGAAGTTAAAAACCTAGATTTATAACCTAGGTTAATTAACCCCATTAACTAGTCTAACAAGCCCCCCATAAAACCCTGTTTTCCCTATCCCCGTAATCATCTCGTACAACCTCCGTTTAAATCCAGAAAAATTCCGGAAAAAATCCTAAAAATTCCTAAAAATCCCGAAAAAATTTCCAAAATTATTTTCCTTAATTCTTTGTCCATTTAATTTAGTATTTTAATTTTCCAGTATTCAACAAGTCCGCTTTCAAACAATCGTAAGAGAAGTAAATTACATAGAGTAGTCTTTGATCCAAAATATGTTGATAAATCACATAAAGAGTTGGTACGACGGTGCCCTATACAAGTGGAGGATTGATCCTTATTTTTTTAAGGAAATTCTATATATATATACCCTCCGACCTAATTCGTGAGGGTTTGATTGTGAATCCTAATTAAGAGATATGATGGTCCGTCTTTCGCAAGATTGGAATCGTCAACTTAGCGACCTCCACTAGTCTATTTCATGGCAATTATGAAGGAGGTAAATCGCGGGAGGTCTTTGACTTTGACGCGATTTGTCAAGACAGAGGAGGGTCATCTGACGCTAAAGAAAGATTTTAGACCCTTCTCCGAAATTGATCACATGCTTATTTCGCAAGTGTTATTCTGTCCCAATCAACACGCCATTTCCGTGAGGACTATGATGGTCCGTCTTTGAAAATATTGTTGGCAGACAATCATCATACATCACCAGGAATTGATACAAATTACAAGATCATAAAATCGTATTAAAAGCAATAAATATTATAGTAAATTTAAAATAATTAAGAGTAAGTTATATTGTAAATGAGACGAGGAGACATTTTTTTTATTAATATTAGGGTATTTGAATTTTCGGTCTGATTAATCTTTGTGAGTAATCGGCTCTATCCTACGGATCATTGGGACACCTTGCTAACAGCTGAGCCAAATAAAGTCGGAATCTAAGTGGCCTCCATCGGCCATCAAAGGTAAATTAGCAAAGCGTTCGTAGCTTTTTTACGGTTTAATATGGACTTCGTAGTCGTGTCATTCCTGAACGACGGTTCAACTTCGAAACCATACTTCATCCACCGGATAAATTCTTGGATCTTAAAATCGTCTGAATAATTTTTTTTTTAAATTCGCCGCAAACGACAAAACATTTTCACGTACCTAGTGGAGTTCGCCATCAGAACCACCTATCCGAAGCGTTTAGAGTACTAAACGATTCCTTCCATCATCGTCACCTCCGCCAACACAATGTTGCCACCTTCGTCTAGTTTACGTTATTTTGACAATGCTAGCCAGGTCCAGGTGACTTCTCTCAGCCCTCTCTATTTTCCAATACAAATCTTGGGAATGTACAAATATTTCTCCACATATCGAAGCTATATCCCTGTGATGTTTTACTTCGCTGTTATCTAGGGAAATAAAACATGCATGCATTAGGAGTTTTCCCAAAAGAGAGACAAAGTCTATTACTGTGCGGATCATGAATCATTTAAAAAGGTATATAGTTTTGGACGAATATTGAAGGATGTCCAAGTGTTTGTATAAAGAAGCATATGCAATTTTTGCTACTTTATATCACTTAATTAGACGAACTAGATCATAAATGAGTATTACAGTCCAGTAAGAGGATTAAAATGAGGGGTGAGAGATTTTTTGCTGCTCTGGTCAGGCCATTCTAAGTTGTGCCACCGATATAGTTCGCCTTTTTTTTTTTTAAATCTGTTCTTCAATATTTCAGCCCCAAATGATAATTAATCTTATGAGCTTTGGACAATCACAGACTAATATATATATTCCAAGTAGGGCAAGTGGAGTGGCTGGTTTGCAATGCAGTCGAGGTTCCGCATGTTGCACAAACTCAACCTCTAAATGGTAGAGCTAGAATTGGAGTTCTCTGGTCTACTTATGGGTTCCTTCATTTCGGGAAGATTGTCGAACCCAACTTCATTCAACTAAATATTTTCCAATAGCTTTAGCTTATAAAAAATAAGAATCCTTGAACATTTGAAACTTGATTCACGATCCATCCCTGCAGTCAACATTAATTTGTCTACTGCGACATCTGTACGTAATAGATTCAAGGTCGTCACTTACGCTACAACTCCATTGTGGAGTACCCAGATCGTAGTTTGAAAGTTTATCACTTGGTTCAGATAAACAACTTATAGGCTTTTAAATATAGGACTTGTATGGAACGTGAGAGTCTCAATATTGATTGATGTAACAAGAAATGGAAATACTACTCGAAGTTGATTCAGTTAGAGTGTTTGTCCATTTTATAGAAATGATACTTATGGATTGGGAAACTGGTGACTTGATTTCTTGATGAGTGACCTTGCAACTAGTCATTTCTATATCTGTCTTGCTACATCATGTAAAATTACTTATGAAATATAGTGGCTTGTTAAGCTATCCGAATGACTTGCTAAATATCCAACATAACCAAGGGGTTGTTTGGTAGGCGGAAAATTTTTCATTTTCTGTTTTTATTTTCTGAAAAAATGAGAAAATACGTTTGCTTAGTATTTTCCTATCTCCATTTTTTAGAAAATAAAAAAGTATTTTCTATAAAATTAAAAAATATAAAAAAATCATTTTCTATTTTCATTTTCGTTTTCCAAAAAATAAAAATGTATTTTCTGAAAAATTGAAAAATATAAAAAAATCGTTTTCTGTTTTTTTGGAAAAGGAAAACGGAAAATGAAAAATTCTCTACAAACCAAACGCTCTCTGAGTGTCCCAATTGCTTGTCTAGGTATGTATCACTCACATAGATTAAAGGAAGCATATGGCTCTTACGGTGTCAAAATACATCTATTAATGGCTTTCATGCTTTTTTTTTTTTAATTAATGGCTTTCATGCCATTTTTCTCTTCCATGATGTTGACTATTGAATAGTCAAAACTCAAAATGCAAAAGAAATCTAATTTATTCGACTTACAGTTGGAAAGAAATCTTTGTGCATGAACTTCATTGTTGACATGTTGTTTATTACAAGTAGATGTTTGCATCTTTGTTTTCTTTATCACACAAGATTGATGCTTCCAACGTGTGTAGCAGTGCAATGAGCTAAGACAAGTAGAATTGTTTAAAAACTTCACTTCGAAGTTTCTGATCATGTAGAGATTCATTGAGTGATTCGGTCATTCGACCCAACGTGCTTGCACTCTCATTATGTATCCATTGGCTAATTTGAGATATTTGTAATGATTATTATGGAGCTAACTCGCATGGATGCCGATTGCTTCAGTGGCGAATCTGGTTGTGAGGATGAGGAGGAGGATGGCACAAATGTAGGACTCTTTTATGCTTTCCTTGTTGTGGGAACGACAAGTCATCCAGGTGAGAATCGATCGAACAAAGATGGTTGGGACAGCTACAAAGGCCATTCCAGCTAGTAGTACCTAAAGTTAGAGAGGGTGATGGCGATCGAGGGTGAGGAGGATCTAGGCCGTGACTTTATTGACTAACATAATGTAATGGTTTTTTTTGTCAAGCCCCTTCCAACTCTTATGCCTGGATCTATCTGTCTTGAACCCAGCCACGCTGCTATCCCCATTCATTGAAACTTTTTCTTATATCTCTTCCATGTAAATGAATGACTGTGCCAGAGAAGGTTTCCATGATTTATTACTTTTCATTGAATCGAAATCGAAAGATCAATCATAACATGCATTTTACCAAATTCAAAAAAAAAAAAAAAATGGCCCAGCACCGAGGCAACGACTACGTGTGAGGAAAAAAATGGATTAAGGCTTTGACTAGGATTCCAGTAGCTGTGTTGGCCCTTAAAAAGGTAATCAGATTAATAAATTAGAGAACAAATGTTAAATATAATTATAAATTATAAATAAATTATTTTACACATTTTATTTTATTAAAATAAAACAAATTTATAAATTTTAATCGATTTGTTGACAAATATATATGTTTTTATGTTTATTTATAAAAATTTATTTACAATTTCGTATCGAATTTATTTTTTATAGTATACTCATCTCAGCAAAATATATTGGAACAAATATAATTAAAACTCATATGAGAAAAACAACATAATTTATTAGAGCAAATAGAACTAGCAAGTTTGAAAACGCCAAACATGCATGTACACATCAAATTAAAGTTGGTTGAAAATCCAAATTTATTTACAATACAACTACCAAATTTATTTAAAACACTTCCACGATACGTCAAAGTTATTTTAAACACAACTACCAAATTTATTTAAAACATTGCCACTGTACATTTAGATCATCCAAATTTATTTAAAACCCTCCCACAATACATCAAACTTGACTGATCATCCAAATTTATTTAAAACATAACTACGACGACAGAATGGATGATCGAAATGCTGAATAGATAGATGGCCAATTATTTAGAAGTCACAGTGACAGAATTCCCCAGGCCAGTCAGATTGACTCCAATGGAATTAATATAGCTGTCGCCGTACTGGCCAAAAAATCCAACAATTTTACCCGCCTGTGCTGAAACACTGAATGCAGTGCCGCCTCCTAGCCCATAAGGCCCACACTTGCTTCCCGACTTGGTCATGAATGTCAGCTGACTGATACAAATTTCACCGTGATATTCATTGTAGTAGCCAGACACGAAGTTGATAGATTCACTGCTCCCTAGTGTGAACTGCATGGAACATGTCAAAATTGATATCATTCTAGCTTGAATGTTGGCCATGCATGCATATCGATCGCGTACCTGTTGCGCTTCACTCAAGCTGCCTGCTTGGATTGTTTGTTTCTGTCCAGACTGATCGACATAATAGATCTCGAAACCTTTGACGACCTCTGCCGCGTAGATTTTGCCCCCTACGATGTAGGCGACAGATTGACCAAAGTCAAAGGGCCTGGCTCCGGCGACTCCCCATGCCCCAATCTTGTTATTAAGAACAGCTAAACATCAGAAAGTAAATTGTGGTTAGTGTAGAAATAACTGTACGTACGTCCCATTAAAATGTACAAGAATATATGTTGGGGTTGAAAGAGTAAAATTAAAAAATAATAATAAGCGGATCTATGCTGATAGATATATATATAATATATGGTGCAAAGCATGCATGCATGCCTAGCTAGCGGCTCTCTCTAATTAATTTTCTAAAATCCATTAGATTTTATTATTAAAGATTTATTATCTGTCCGATATATATGATCCTAGATATTGTACTTGAACTTTCGATACCTTTTCTTCAAAGAAAAAGAAATACCACTTGGATGCATAGGCTATTGGATTAGCTTGGAAGGATGTAAATAATTAAGAAGATAAAGACATAGGACAGTATATACTCACTGGAACCCATGTGGTCTCGAAGGATTGAAAAAGCTGAGGAGAGGATCGGAGGGATTATTGCATGTAGGAGTGACACCCATTTCCTTCTTTTATAGCCTACTCGAGAGACCGAGACCAAGAAAAACGTGACGTATACGTAACCACTTCAGTTTGATTGGCTTCCATTTCAGCTGGTTTTAGATTAGATAGATTGAGTCAATACAATCCGTGACGTAACCACTTCAATGTTGTCGCCTAATTTACATCGCTTCCATGAAGTCGATCTTAGATAGAACACAAAAATCAGAATTATTTAATTAATATAAATTCATTTTAGTTTGATTTTCTAAACATTAAGCCAATAGGAATTTATAAATAATATTCTTTGACTTGCTAAAGATGCCTTTTTATTATAGTGATGCAATCGACCTCTCAGCCGAGATTAACTATGTTGTAGCATGATTTAAAGTTGAGTTTTGATGTTTAAATAAAATGTAATCGAGCGATATTTTTCGAGGAGAAGATTATTGATCAAAGATGATCAAACTATGGTAGATTATAGACGAAGATGATTAAAGAGAAGGATTATTGGTACTAATGCGGGTACGCGAATTTTATCACCTTCTCTCAGTGCAGAAGAACGTCAAAGAGACTTAGGGTTCTCTCCGGCCGCAGCAGTAACAGAAAATAGATAAACGATGAAAGAATCAACACAGCGAACAGAGACCACAAGATGAGTTCTCTAACGAGCTGTGGTATCAAAGCATTTCCACTATGAAACTTCTCCTTCTTGGAAATATTTCCAGAGGCGGAGGAAAACGTCTTACAATTCTCGCAGTCTACAGAATAGAGAGACAGAGTTAACTCTCACGATCGCTTTCTACCGGTTCCTTTTCGTCTTCCCGTGATGCGATCCCTCTCCCTTGATCGTGCGGTCTCGGTAGAAGTTGAGTTTTGATCTGAAATCCCCTTCTCTCTCCATCTTCCTCGACTTTTATCTTCCTCTCCTCTTGCCAGCTGTGAGGTAACGAACTATTCCCGTCACCGTCCACGTGGAGAGCTCCGTTTTCTTGAAGAATCATTCTTTTAAGAAGATAAGGAGTGGAGGTTCCTCCGAATATTGTATGGGGTCCTAGTTTGTTATATCATATAATAAACTCTCATAAGTAAACGTCTCGGGAAATGTTCTGTCCTTTTTCTTCACCCTCTCTTCCTTTGTTAGGTAAACTATTGATTCGGTCCTTCTCTCGATGGGATTCTCTTAGTTCATTGTCATCCAGGCATACATTACTTGTTGATACCTAAGCTTACTCTGGTTCATAGACTCAGTACTATAGGCTTTTTGTAATTACTCGAATCAATATCTAACAAGGGAGACGAAGAGATCCATCGGCCATTTCTGCCTTAATCAGTGAAAATGTTGCCTACATTAATTATGCACCGGTCTACATCTAACAAAAGGACAATTAATGCCAGTCCGCTGTCCCCATTAAGTGTATGGCAACAACTTCCATCCCGTGAAGTCGCTTAAGTTAAACGTGCCCGAAAGTCCGATCAATACTAAACTTCGAACCATCCTACGTTACTCGATAACTTCGAATAAAATAAAATTGATAAATAAATAATTATGAGAGTTAAAATGAAATTTTAATTTAATAATTCAAAAGTAAAATACTTCCATATTAAAAAATTTAAAATAAGTAAATTTAAATAATAATATTAGATGGGAAATTTTAAAAATTTCATTCGCGAGTGTGAAAAACAAATAGTGCCACCCTCCATTTCCTTCTTTTATAAATTACTGAAAAGGTTGACAGAGAACAAAAATATTGTGCAAAAGGAGAAATTCCTTTCTCGAAACCCTCTCTTGTTGGCTCTACAACAAAAAAGAGAAAGTAAATCATAGTAAATTTTTATTCTTATCGGCACCTGATACAATAAAACTCTATTAAAGACGGGGATTGATTTGTGCTCTATGAGCTCAGGCCTTTTAATTAACTTTTCTGATTAAATTGGAAATGGAAGGTTAAATTAATATCACATTACTATATATTTTAATTTAGTGTTTCTTTTTTTTTTTATTGGATGACTGACTAAAATTATTAGGTAGAATTTTTAAACATAGACAATAGGTTAACAAAAAAAGCATCTAATTAAACTTATCTAAATCATATAATAAAGTTTATAAAATTTAATGTTAAATACATCATATAATTAATTGTGCTAAAAGTAATAAATATTACAGCATAATCAAATATTAATTATACTTTAAATATTATTTGCATTACTTAATTTAATTTTGCCTACAGCATGCATAAGATATTAAATCATTTTTAAATATTCATTTATTTCATATACGAGAGACTACATAATAAAATGAAATTATATATAAATCATAAATGAATATTACCATTCATTTATAAGGAATGAAATGAGGGCGGAAAGAATTTTCATTGTTCTCGTTATCCCATAATTCCAAGTTTGTTTTCATCCCGAAATGATAATTTTTTTAGCCTTTATACAATGGTGCACATTTATATATTCCAAGTAGAGAAAAGGGAGTGCAATGGGTGCACACTTAGGGAGTGTTTGGTTGGTGAATTTTTTTTTAATTTTTTATTTTCATTTTCTAAGAAAACGAAAAAAATATAGAAAATAGTGTTTAGTTGGTGTTTTCCATCTCCATTTTTTAAAAAATAAAGAAGTATTTTTTTGAAAAATTGAAAAACAAAAAAAAATATTTTTCATTTTCTTGAAAACAAAAAAGGCACAGCGCTGTCAAATACAACCTTATATATTCCAAGTAGGGAAAATGAAGTTTTTGATTTACTATGCAATTGAGGTTCCATGTGAAAAGCAAACTCAACCTCTGAATGCTCGAGCTAGTGATATTACATCACAAAAAATTCATAAATTAACCACAGCAAATTCAGTTGCTAATCGATGATTAAATTCATTTAGGGACGATCAATTATTATATGATCAGTCGCTAATTGTTCCGTCTTTAAATTTTAGTAATAGAAATTTTTAATTGGAGTTCCCTATATCACTTTCCTACTTGTATAGACTATATCGATCGAGATCCATGGTTGCCTTAATCAGTGAAAATATTACCTAAGGACAACATTTTATGGTCGCCACTTCCACGATGTCGCTTAAGTTAAACATGCACTAAGCTAAGGTTCCGATCGACCTATGTTAAACATGCCCAAAAATAGTCTTATCCTTGTACGTTACTCTCACTCGATGAGTTCGAATAAAAGAAAAGATAAAACAAAATAAATAAATAAATAAATATAATTGAGTTAAAATGAAATGAAATTTAATAAAATCCACTGTAATCAATCATGCCGCGCGCAAAAGTACATAGGGATAAACATTGCCATGACATGACGTGGCAACTTCACCTAATTTAAAACAAAATTACCCCAAAAATCTGAATTTATATAGAATCATTTTACATGTGATTGCACCGGTTGCTTTGCTGGAATTATGGATATATATGTTTGCACTGGTTGGCTGCACCCGGACACTGTTAGTTCGTGGCAGTTCCACGAACTGCACAGAGGCAGTTCGTGGAACCGCCTCGAGCACGCCCCGTGCGTGCGTCTCCTTCCCTTAAAAGGGAAGGAGTGCGTCCAAGGCTATGTGTGGTTGGGCTGAAGAGGTTGCTGCGAGTAGATCGGCTGCAGAGAGATTGAAGCGTCCGGCGAACTTGGTTTGTGAAAGCGCGAGGAGTCTTCCGGCTGTGATCTTTCCTCCGACACAAGTCTAATCTCAAACCGGGTAAACAAACCAAGAACAGGTATATGAATTACTACATTGGTATCAGAGCATGTATTTCTATATAGAATTGTTTACCTGTTCTTGTGATCGCCGAATACCTCCGAGAATCTCTGTTCTGGACAAATTGGCGTATGATGCCGTCGCCGGATCCCGCCGCTTAGCGGCGTGAACGCCGACGCCTCAGTAGCCTCCGAGAAATCCACCGCCGTCGAGGCGGCGGCGAGGCGAGACGCAGCGTTGCCGTCGTCGGCCGGCCGGCAACCCGCAGACGGCCGGAGGCGGGGCCAGGTTGCCTAACGCCTCGACGCCGAAGCGGCAATGTCGCGCCGCCGCATGATTAGCAAAACCACCGAGGCGGCGGCTAATGGCGCGAGGCGGCCTTTGAGGCGGTAGCCACCACCGGCCGGAGGAGGTCGGTAGAGACGGCCGAGGAGGCGACGCGACGGCCGTGGCCGACCGCGGCGCGGTTCATGCGTAGGCGGTGGTGCGTAGCGGCTGGCCGGTGCGAGGCGGCGGTCGACATGAGAGCCGACCGCCGTCATGGAGGCGTAACACCTTGCCGCCATCGCAAACAGCGCGTCAGAGGATTTAAGTAGCAAGGTGAATAGAAAATGTTTCTATTTAATAAATAAAAAAAAAAAAAAAAGGTTTTTATTTTATCTGTTTCGTACAGATATAGCATAAAAAAAAAAAATTAAAAATAATTTTTTTTTATATTTATTAATCTGTTTAGAACAGATTATATAATTGGGCCAAGATGATGGGCTTTAAAAATTAGTTGGGCTTAATTGGGAAATTGGGCTTTAATTTGGGCCGAATTAATTGGGCTGTTTAATTTGGACCGAAAATTGGGCTTTAATTTGGGCCGAATTAATTGGGTTGTTTAATTTGGGCCGAATTAATTGGGCTATTTTATTTGGGCCGAATTAATTGGGTTGCATTATTTTGGACCGAACTAATTGGGTTTAATTTAGCTTGACTTAATTGGGCCTAATTAAATGAGTCTTGAATCAAAATTTTAATTGGACATAGGTTCAATTAATTTGATTCCAATAGAAGACTAAGTGTCCAATTAAATGTACACAAGTGTTGTGTGTAAGGTTGACTTTGGTTGACTAAACTCATAACTATGGTTAGATGGATTGTTTTGGAACAATTAGAATCTGACCTAGATAACTTTAGGATAGAACTAGTAAAATGGTACATGGGTCAAAATTGATTGATCAATGGGTCAATTGATAATAGCCTAAAATTCAAGGAGTTTAATTCTTCTTGAAATATGTGTATTTGTTCTGTGCCTTGATTAAATTGGAATATACCGGTAATTGTACTGGTTTTGTCGGTTATGTACTGACATGATTTATTTCAATTTTACAGATGGTGCGGATGTATACCACTATGACCCGGCGCGATGTGTTGCGCAATCGGTATAGGGAGGCTATCGAAGACTTGGACTATGACCCTTACCATGGAGTCGTTGGACACATAGGGAAGCTGGACAGATTGGTCTGGAAGCTCGAGATGCAGGAGTTTCCAGTCTTAGACAACTACAGGATTTGGGCGTTGATTCGTTCATTGCCCGATAATCTTCGCGCGACACGACAATTTTGGGGGTTACATGAAGGACGCATTTCATATACCCGATTGTGCACAGAGCTGATTAATTATGCTGACTGTGAAGAGGATCCTGAAGAAGACCCAGTGGAGGATTTTGGTTCTCGATTTGTGGGGTCTTTAAAGGACTCTGTATCAGGGCAGCATGTGTTGCCTGTGAGTGTCCCAGCAGAGAGTACTGTGGTTGAGTCCAGACGGAGCGGACATGTCATGATTACTGTTGCGCTAGGGCTTATCCTAGTGGGAGCAGTAATCGCTTATCTAGTCTATTAGGAGTTATTTTTAGTTTATGAGTAGGAAGAATGTAATCTGTTACATTCTTAGTAGACTTTGTTATTTGTTAACATTGTACAGCATGTTTATTTTAATGATATGTTCATTTAATGATTAGTTCATTTGATGCTGTTAATTCTACATGATGCATGATTACTAAGTATGCCCTTGATTAGTTCAAATGTGTATATATTGATATGTTCATGTGTAATATCATGCTGTAATAATGATTAAAATCATTAAGTGGGATGTATGTAATAAAATATGTCAATATAAGTCTGATTGGTACATACAAATGATGAGTGATAACGTAGTTGTCACTTGATTTTGTAAACCAGATCAGATTTATCTTGAGTTTATTTTTGAGATTACATACATAAAAGCATACACTGAGTAACTAAATAATGTGTTTATTTATGTTAGGTTATGGCAACTAAAAATATCATAGCTGAACTGAACAAAGGTGAAAAATTGAATGGGGATAACTATAAGATATGGCACCTCAAGATTCAATATGTTCTTGAGGAACAGGAAGTTCTAGAGGCTGTTAATCAGGTTTTGTTGGAACCTGTTGAGAGTAATACAGCACAGTACAGACGTGACCTTGATACCTATAAGGTATGGAAAAGGAAGGATTCCACTGCTAAGGGAATATTGATAAGTTCAATGGTGGATGACCTAGTATTAGAGTATGAGCCATATCCTTCGGCTCATGTCGCAGGTAGCCCTTAGAGAGATCTGATGGAATAAGTCCGAGTAAGCGCCAGCCTAACGATCGAGTTCGATACTACAAGAAGCGCCGAATGCGTAACGATGATTCAACATCTCGAGGAGATGTCGAATATGATCCGGAGCTAAAAGCGCTCATGAGTTAACCGATGAACAGCGAGTTCAGCGGTCATTCGTTCTCTTCCGATTCTTGGGAGACCATAGCGGACTTTAACTCACAGAGAGTATTAAGACTTTCGATGTCTCACGGCATGTGGAGCTGGAGGCTGAGAGAGTAGAATCCGCGAGGATTTCTAGCCAAGCTTATTTGGCTGCCGGTTCTGCTGGATCATCTGGATCCAAGAAGAAATGGTACAAGAAGGGAAAGGGAAAGAATAAAACCGTTGCTGCTGCTGCTGGGAAGAATCAAATCAAGAAGAAGAAGACAGGGAAGAAACCTAAAAGCAAGTTATCTTGCTTTAATTGTGGCAAGAAGGGCCACTTTGCTCGGGAGTGTACTGAGCCTAAGAAGGTAACTTCTAGTCTGTCTTCTGAGCATTTTGTTGCTAGTACTGTGTTGATGTCTGATTCTTATCCTTTGTGGATTATAGATTCGGGAGCAACCAACCATGTAGCTCGAGAGCGGGTTACATATGTGGAGTATCGCCGGGTACCTGCAGGCAACAAATGGATTTATGTAGGAAACAATGCAAGAGTCGAAGTCAAAGGAGTCGGCACTTGTAAACTCAACCTTCGTGGTGGAAGTACTTTGTTTCTTCATGATGTCCTGTATGCTCCGGAGATTCGAAGGAATCTAGTATCTGTTACTAGTCTTCTTGATTTGGGTTACTCTGTAAATTTTTTCAGTCGTTGTGTAGAACTTAAGATTGACTCTGTGTCAATCGGATATGGTTATTTATCTAATGGTTTTATGGTACTAGATGTGGTGCCTGATGTGAATTGTGCGATTCTTGTTTTTCAAACATTGCTCTTACTAGTAATGCGGATATATCTGATGAGGTTTGGCATGCTAGATTGGGACATATTGGACAAGATCGCATGAATCGATTAGCTAGAGAGGGTTTGTTGGGCTCTCGTGCTAAGATTAGCTTGTCTGTATGTGAGCATTGTCTTGCTGGAAAAGCAACTAGGAAACCATTTGGAAAGGCTATTAGAGCAGACTTGCCATTGCAATTGATTCATTCGGATATTTGTGGTCCGATGAGTGTGAAGGCTAGGCATGGAGCTTCCTACTTCATTACATTTATTGATGATTTCACTAGGTATGGTCATGTGTATTTGATTTCTCAAAAATCTGAAGCGTTGGATTATTTCATTCGTTATTTGAACGAAGTTGAGAATCAAACAGAACGTAAGGTTAAGGCCTTGCGCACTGAGTGGGGTGAATATCCATGCGATTTGTTCAAGCGACATGTAATGATAAGGGGATTATTAGGCTAACGATCCTGGGAACTCCACGGAAAATGGGGTTCTTTGAAAGAAGAAATAGGACTCTTCTTGAAATGGTTAGGTCTATGATGGCGCAGGCTAATTTGCCGGTCTCCTATTGGGGAGATGCATTACTAGCTGCGGCATATATACTTAACAAAGTGCCTTCAAAGTCAGTTCCATCAACCCCATATGAACGTTGGACGGGCAGAAAACCAGATTTGAGCAATCTGAGACCCTGGGGGTCAGCTGCCTACGTTCATAATAGTTCTCACAAATATGGAAAACTAGGACCTAGAGGTAAGAAGTGTATCTTTATAAGATATTCTGATACTTCAAAAGGTTATGTTTTTATAGGTGAGCAACAAGATGGGACAATCTCTGAGATTGAGTCGAGAGATGTCACTTTTCTCGAAACTGAGTTCCCAACAAAGGGTGAAGTTGATAAGACAGTTCCTCTTTTTGAGGAGGATGAATTGTTATCAACAAGACAGGTGTCTAGTGGGATACCTGAACCTAGTCAACCGAGTGGGAGTAATGTGCCTGATCACGGGGTGACTTCTCAACAGCCCAACTTACGGAAAAGTGTTCGTAAGATCATACCTAAAAGGAGGTTTGATATTGAGAATGAGGCAATGATGACACTCCCAGTTGACGAAGATGAACCTCAATCAGTTGAGGAAGCGTTGGGATGTAGAGTTAGAGATAAGTGGAAAAGTGCAATGGAAGAAGAGATGGAGTCAATGATTCGGAATCAAGTTTGGGAGTTAGTCGATCTTCCTCCTGGCCGAAGGGCCATTGGGAATAAGTGGATTCTCAAAATAAAGAGGAAGTCTGATGGATCGATTAACCGATACAAGGCTCGTTTGGTTGCAAAAGGATTTACCCAAAGAGAGGGTATTGACTTTGAAGAGACATTTTCTCCCGTAGTGAAGTTTGTGTCAATCCGAGTTATTTTAGCCTTTGTGGCACATTATGACTTGGAATTACATCAAATGGATGTCAAACCGCTTTCCTTAGCGGTGAGCTTGGCGAGGAAATCTATATGGTTGACGGAAGGTTTACGTTGCTTTAGGCCGAAGGATAAAGTATGTAGATTGAAGAAATCTATATATGAAAGCGTCAAGACAATGGAACATAAGATTTAACAAAGTGGTTTTATCTTATGGTTTGAAATGATCAATGAGGATCATTCGTTTTCCTAAAGAAGGAAAAGGAAAGTATGTCATTTTATCATTATATGTTGATGATATGTTGATAGCGAAATGACATAGGTTTTATTGAAGAAGTCAAAGTGGTGTCTACTCAATTTGACACAATAGAGATGGGAGAAGCTGAATACATATTAGGGGTTAAGATCATCCGGTATCGATCAAAGAGACTTTTGGGTTTGTCACAAGAGTCTTATATTACTAAGATGTTACAACATTTCAATAGGTCTGAATCTGACGGTGAGCGAGACACCTATTGCGAGTCTTGTTTTGAGCAAAGTATGAGTCCCAAGACTCGGTGAAATAAGCCGACATGAATAAAAAACCGTATGGCCATAGGTAGTTTAATGTCTATGCAAAGGCTTAGTGTTTGCCCAAAAACCCAGGATCGAGACACCGGAAGGCGGTGAAAAGGATTTTCGGATATCCAAGGCGCACGACGATTATTGTCTCGTTATCAAGGATCGAGATATAAGCCTTAGGGGCTATTCGGATGCATTGGTGGGACTTGGATGATAGAAAATCAACATCGCTATGCGTTCTTGTTGAATGGTGGCGCCATCTCCGAATAGAAGAAACAGCGCTGTGGCCTTATCTACAATGGAAGCCGAATATGGCATGTTCGAAATTGCATAAGAAGCGCCTCTGGTTGAGGAGGTTCCTAAAGCATTTGAAGATTCGGCGAGTTAGAGTCCAGGATCTATTGTGATACAAGTCGCGATAGCTTTTTCTAAGGATCCCAAAATATCACAAAGAAGGCAAGCATATAGCTATAAAGTACAACTTTATAAGGGATATTGTTGCTAAAAAGAAGGTGATTCTTGAGTATATCCCTACACGCTATGCTTGCGAGATCCTTTTACTAAGCCAATGACTAGAGTCATTTAATGAGCATATAAAGTCCATGGGACTTCGTAGAATGTGGCAGTCTTGTAATGACAATTGAACATTATGATTTGATTGTTTTCATGTCTGTAAAAGTGTATGTTATGTTACATTCTAGTGATAAGATCTCGATAAGCATGTTGGCAGGTAGTGATTGGTCCTCTCACATGGACAATCATCTCTATTTGTTATGTATGAATAGAGGTAAGACCGATGCTTATAGGTCAGCCTATGTGGTTGTTAGCTTTGGAAGCTGTAAAATTTGTTACATTCCTATAAGTTAGGGTCGTCTTGATATTTGTATCAAGATAAGATCATTTTGTGGTAAATGATCGAAGTAAATGAACCCACCATTTACTATACCTGTTTTGAGCCAGATTAGAATTCATATGTTGAATTCTGGATTCATGTGTTGAATTCTGGATTAGACATTGGGAATGTCTAGATCGAAATCTGTACGATGTTATTTTGAGGAAAACATGCGCTCTTTATTGGTAAAGAGGACGACATCGTAGCATGTGAATGATATCACATGTGCTAAGACGACAATAAGGGTAGTAGGAGAATGGATCCCTGCTTCTCTACTATGTGAGCCCTTTGAGATTATATGTTGATCTCAAAATTTGCCCTTTGTGACTATTTAGGTGTCTACTTGAAGTTTTAATCAAGGTTTGCTACTTTAGCATGTCTACCTATGACTATGGATGATTCGGTCTATGGAACATGTCTAGGAAAGCTATTGATTAAAATGAATAGATTCACACTAAAAAGGAAGATTAAATAAGTTTACATCTAATGGGTATTATTCACTAGTCGACTCTTTTCTGTTGTGTACAGAAATGTTTGTGAATATTTGGAATATGAGACATGCTCTTGACATGATGGTCAATTTAAGGGATTAGAGATGTTCATATTGATGTAAATAAAATTATTTAATCTGGGTAAAAAGCAAGACATAAATGTTTCAGGTAAAACGGTTATGTACCACCAGAAATATGATTTTGTATCATCTGGAAAACGACTATGTGTCACCTGGAAAATGGCTGTGTGCCATAAGATAAATGGTTTTGTACCACCTGGAGATGACTCTGTGTCATCGGGAGAATGATTATGTATCATATGGAGAGTGGCTAAGTTAGGCGTAACAACTTCTCTTAGCATGTATCACTCTATGAGCAGCTATGTAAGGTGTAACAACTTTCTTAGCATTTGAACGCTCAATGTGCTTGCTGTCGCACGAACCATTTTCTAATTTGATGTTTCATTTAGTCTTTGTGACTATTAATCTCTGTTCTATTAGTCTTTTGGGACAATAGATGTTGCTTCGATTTAGTCTATGTGACTAGACTTCTCTTTTAAAATGGTCTGTGTGATCATTTTTGTCTGTGTGACATACCTTGGACGAGTGGGAGATGTTAGTTCGTGGCAGTTCCACGAACTGCACAGGCAGTTCGTGGAACCGCCTCGAGCACGCCCGTGCGTGCGTCTCCTTCCCTTAAAAGGGAAGGAGTGCGTCCAAGGCTATGTGTGGTTGGGCTGAAGAGGTTGCTGCGAGTAGATCGGCTGCAGAGAGATTGAAGCGTGGGCGTGCGTCTCCTTCCCTTAAAAGGGAAGGAGTGCGTCCAAGGCTATGTGTGGTTGGGCTGAAGAGGTTGCTGCGAGTAGATCGGCTGCAGAGAGATTGAAGCGTCCGGCGAACTTGGTTTGTGAAAGCGCGAGGAGTCTTCCGGCTGTGATCTTTCCTCCGACACAAGTCTAATCTCAAACCGGGTAAACAAACCAAGAACAGGTATATGAATTACTACAGACACAACTGTACAGGATAATTATTGTCGTTCGTTTTCTACCTAAGGTTAGAATCGTCAATTGAATGATCCTCATCGATCTGTTCTACGATTATTATAAGGAAGATAAATTACAAATGACTCGTTCCCACGGGAAAGACCTAGTGGCTAGCGCATGCAGACGTTACATCATAGGACAACGGATCAATCCCTCGCAAATGTGAGGGTGCCGATCTCCCTTACGATGGTTTAGGGATGGACTGATAGGGGCCGCTAGGTTGGTGGATTCCAACCTTTTGCATCATAAATTACAAATGACTCTATAGATTTTGACATAATGATCAAGACATGTGAGGGTCATCTAAATCTAGAAAAAAATTTTAGACCTCCTCCGAAATCGATCCATGTCTTATTCGCAAGCACGGTCATACTTTAGTCATTACGCCATCTCCACGGGAATATTGTCGTTCTTTTTAAATATAGACGTCACTTGATTTATTTAAATAATTAATTAATTAATTAAAGCTTACGAGAGTAAATAAAAATACATATTTATTGTATTAAAAAATGTCTCCACGTTATATTTTATTTTTTGATAATCTATATATGTATTTATATTTTACGATCCAATTAATCCTGAAAGTGAATTATTCGATCTCAGGAAAATTTCTATTGATATTCAAAGTAAATTCGGAAGGTGATAGTTTCTAGTGAATGATCCAACATCACCTTTGAATATTTTTTTAAATAATTTTAAATTCTCATTGATTCACTTGTTAGGGCTTTTGATAACAAGTTGCTTAATTCTGATAAATATCAAATTTAGTTACAAATTTAGACAGTTTTTTAAGATTTGAATGTGTAGTAATGTATAGATTGACATTTTCTGTTTGGCAAATAATTTTTTTACGAGAAGCAACCAAATCTAAACTTTAATTATAGAGGAATAAAAAAAAACTAAACTTCAATTAGTCTAGGGAAGAAAAGATAAATGGCAGTTAATGCTCAACTTTGATTAGTCTGGGAAAGCATAGACGATGCGATTATTTGTCCAAGCTAATTAATCAATTATAAATTACCATTGAACATTTAGATCGACTGAATCTTTCTCCTCCCGATCTTCGCCCTCCATTTTATGCTTCATAGATTCGCCACCATGCACTTTCTTGACTCTTAAATCTTGTTCGACGATGATTTTTAAGAATCTACAGTCGAAAGAATTATAGATGTGCAAGAGCACTATTAGATTCCATGCGCGTGCGCCATGGGCTAGGACAAGCTGTAACTTCTCATTATCTATGTTTACGCATTAATTAATTTTTTAAATATGTTTTTTTATTAAATATATTTTGGTTCTTGCATCCATTCTAACTTAAACTTCCTTCCTTCTCTTCTTTTCAGTCTTCCTTTTCCTCTCTACCGGCAAAAAGCTCTCACTTCTCGGCCAGCTCGCGAGGCACAACGCCTACCACGCGAGATGGCCACTTTGCATATATTGTGCTCGGAGCAAAATATATATACTGAAGCAAAGATTTTTAGTTGTTTCAGAGAAAATGAACAGTTTATTAGAGCAAATGATATATATTAGTTCATAGTGAAGACAAATTGTGATAAGATTTTAGACATATGTGATCCTTGTTGGGATGTATCTTTGAAAGTCTAGCTCTTTTGTATAAACATCTTTATTTTGAAATAAGAATTACATGATCATTGTTTGCACTTTATATTTATTATATGTGTGTATATTGTCTAATACTTTACATTGTAGATAACATGGTGATTGGGTGTGGCACAGAAGATCATGTTATCAGTCCCTTGTAGAGTATAAGTAGAGGCTCACAACCAAGATGATTTTGAACAAACCATTGGGATGGTTGTAGTGTAGCTTGGTATTAATTGTTTTGTCTTGAACATAGAGTTACACTAGTACACTTAGGTGTATTGAGCAGGACCGACATAGAGGTGATTCAATTTATTGCTGACTACATAATTGAATCGGACCTCGAATATTATGTTGTACATGCTCTTAATCCCGATATAATAACGGGCACATGTACTTAGTATTTATTTCTTTGATTTACCAAAGGGTGAGATTTCTATGGATTAAATCAATATGCCCGGTAAGTGGGGAAATGATATTATTTACATGGTGTGTCGTTGATTATAGGAGGAAACCATGCCCTATATATTAGATTGATGATGTCCCCTTGAGGAGCTCATAAGGTTCATCATGTAAACCCTGCAGGTTGACAACATGATGATAAGGTTGAGTGGTACTACTCGAGGAGTTAGATGTTAATTAATTGATGGTCAGTAAATCAATTAATTGACAGACATTCGATATCTTAAACACGGGGAGATGGATGTACAAATAATATATGGAGCCCATATTAATTTATGGGGGTTGGTGAGGTAGTTCAATGATGATCCTCTAGTGGAATGGAACATCATTGATGGATCAAGTTTGTGTGGTTCCGATCCATCGGGTGGCCAAGATCCAACTCCTCCTCATGATCCCTATTGTAGCCTATTAACAACTTATGAAGCCTAGATCCAATGATGGAAAATAAAACTCTAGATCCAACGGTGGAGATTAAATCCCTAGATCCGACGGTTGGGATGAAACCCTAGATCCGACGGTTGGGATGAAACTCTAGATCCGACGGTTGGGATGAAACCCTAGATCCGACGGTTGAGATTAATGTTGGAATGTATACTGAAAGCCTAGCTCTTTTTGTATGAACATTTTATTTTGAAATAAGAATCACATGATCATTGTTTGCATTTTTCTAATATTTTATTATATAAAATATAAGTAATACTCACAACCAAGATGGTTTTGGATAAACCATTGACATGGTTGTAGTGTAGCTTGGTATTGTTTTATCTTGAACATAGAGTTACACTAGTACACTTAGGTGTATTGAGTAGGACCGACATAGAGGTGATTCAATTTAGTACTGACTATATAATTGAATCGGACCTCGGATATTATGTTGTACATGCTCTTAATCCCGATATAATAACGGGCACATGTACTTAGTATTTATTTCTTTGATTTACCAGTGGGTGAGATTTAGATGGATTAAATTAATATGCCCGGTAAGTTGGGAAATAATATTATTTACATGGTGTGCCGTTGATTATAGAAGGAAACCGTGTCCTATATATTAGGTTGATGATGTCCCCTTGAGGAGCTCATAAGGTTCATCATGTAAACCCAGCTGGTTGACTTAGTCGACATGATGATAAGGTTGAGTGGTACTACTCGAGGAATTAGATGTTAATTAATTGATGGTCAGTAAATCAATTAATTGACGGACATTCGATATCTTAAACACGGGGAGATTAATGTACAAATAATATATGGAGCCCATATTGATTATGGGGGTTGGTGAGGTAGTTCAATGATGATCCTCTAGTGGAATGGAACATCATTGATGGATCAAGTTTGTGTGGTTCCGATCCATCGGGTGGCCAAGATCCAACTCCTCCTTATGGTCCCTATTGTAGCCTAATATAATCCTTGTGAAGTCTAGATCCAAGAAAACAAAACCTAGAACCAACGGTTGGGATTAAATCCCTAGATCCGATGGTTGGATGAAACCCTAGAAACAACGGTTGGGATTAAATCCCTAGATCCGATGGTTAGGATGAAACCCTAGAATCGACGGTTGGAATTAAATCCCTAGATCCGACGGTTGGGATAAAACCCTAGATCCGACGGTTGGGATGAAATCTTAGATCCGACGGTTGGGATGAAATCCTAGATCCGACGGTTGGGATTAAACCCTAGATCCGACGGTTGGGATAAAACCCTAGATCCGACGGTTGGGATGAAATCCTAGATCCGACGGTTGGGATTAAACCCTAGATCCGACGGTTGGGATAAAACCCTAGATCCGACGGTGGAGATTAAATCCCTAAATCCGACGGTGGAGATTAAAGTTGGCTTAAGCCTAATTCTATAAATAGGGGGCTTAGGCTTGGGCGGCAGTTAATTGATTTGGAATTGGAGTTAGGGTTTGGCTCATCCACAAGTGGGCGGCTAGGGTTCATTGGGTGGCTAGGGTTTTGAAGCAAAGAGTTGGGCGGCAACCTTCTCCTTTCTAGATTGGTTGTCGGCGCCCATCCTCCTCCATCAAGACTTGGCCGGCGCCCATCCTAGAGGACTCTTCCTTCTTCCTTGGCCGGCGGTTCTCCTTCCATTGGTGGCCGGTGCTCTTCCTCCTCCCCTTCTCCTTGGTGGCCGTGGCCTCATCTTCAAGTTGGCGGTAGCCGTCCAATTGCTCCTTGGCCGGCGGTTGCACCAAATTCCCTAATTTGGTGGCCGGTTCTAGATAGGAAAGGTATTTGTAAGTTCTTCTCTTTGTTCGCAGCGAACAAGGTAGAGAAGAAAGCGATCTAGAAGGCTTCTACTCGTGGAGGATCTTCGTCCACACGTCGTCCACGAGAAGGATAGGACATACGGTAGAAGATCATGAGGTATAAAGTTATTTTAACTTTATTTACAGATCTGAGCTTGTTCTTTTATGTTTTGATTATGCATGTGTGAATTAGTAAATATATTGTATAATCATGGACCCCGAAGTCAAACACAAAAACCGGCGATCCATCCGTCGTCTCTTCCGCGGCTAACCAACTAGAAGAGTTGTGTTGCTTGAACAACTAGTTTGTTCAAGCGACAACTCAAGTTGTTAGCACGACGACGAATAGGTTGTGCTAAGGAAGCTCATCCCATCCGGATTAATTCTTTCATTAGTGAAAATTTTAATCCGGGACATGAGTCAATGAGCCTCGCTTACATCCTACAATTGGTATCGTGAGCGTTTCGGTTTTGTGTGTTTAGGATTCGGTTAATTTTTTATGCATTTTTCATATATTATATGTGCCGGATAATAGTAGGATATGCGTAGTTTAACTCTTTGGTTGCAGACATAAGATCCGACTATTATGGCCATGTGTGTGTATGTGAATGGATGTGTGTAAAAATTTATTATTTGAATCCTCGGGGTTGACGAGGCTAGATTAGTATTTAATTTTTGTAATTAAATACGACAGTTTAGCCGCTTATTTTAGTTTACTTTCGATCTAGATTATTTGTACACTCCTTAGTGGAGTATAGGATCGATGGATGTAAATTAAAATGTTTTATCTCGGCTCAGAACTCTTTAGTGACTTGCGCACGAGAAAAGATGGAGCGGACGAGGTGGCGATACGACGGGATGCATATTGGAGGACAATGCCATAATAGTTGGAAAAATTCTGTTTTTTCCATATTTATTGCTTATTTGTTTTATATGCATGTTGTGTATGATTTAAAATTCCTCATTTGCAATTTACTAAGTGGGAGAGGGACATTTTAATTAATTCCCACGGTCTCCATTACAATTTGACGTGTGATGCAACAAACTTGTGTGTCGGCTCTGAGTGCCTTCCTCCCTGAGGACAGGTTTGTTTGCGGATCACTAGGTCAAATAATGGTTATAGGAAATTATCTATAAGTCACCAACAGTGTTACCAGTCGACTATCATAAGTCACCAGTCGATTGAAGATCAAGTGTGTCCAATGAGATCAGATTTTTTCTTAAATATGGTACATGTTTGATATCGCACAACATTTTGACCACGTCATTAAATATCTTAATTTTGATATTCCCAATTCCAATGACTCTACAAGATGCATCGTTAATGATAGAACAAAATTAAAATTAATCGATATTTGTTAAGCGTTATGTGATATGAACATGTTGAATCTAGAATCTAAGAATTTGTCAATTGCTCTAAACTAAATAAGATAGAAAGCATATCACAATTTCCGCTCTTTCAATTTTCTTCTTTCATTGTATTTGCACATTTTGATGAGTCATATTTCTCCATAACAGATTTCTTTTTTTTTATGGACAATCTCTTTTAATGTGACCCTTTACCTCGTACCTCGCATTTGTAATATGTGAACTCTTTCTTTCTTGACTTAAATTGGACTTTATTATTGTTGTTCGACCCATATTGAATCTTGCTCCCTCTATATTCCTGGTTATTTTTCACTACAAATCCTTCACCTTGTGAACTATCATCACTATCTTTCTTCTGCTGGGGAAAGCCCAACAAAGCACTTGTGACCTCCAATTTTAAGATTTTTTTCTCTATATTATAATTATAACCAATTTCTTATGTTGGAGATGGAGGTAGAGAGTTCAACGACACTAATGTCTTGTCTTCATCATCGATCTTCATATCAATTCGTTTTAGATAATCACTTATGATTTGATTGAATACATTGATGTGCTGAGTCAGATCTGTTAAGTATTAAAAAGAATAAATTACCTCACTTCTCTTTCCTCTCCATACTTCCCCGTACACATTGTCATTCCTCACACCATCCCCTATATGTCCACCTCCTGCATCCCTCCTCTTCTTTCTCTTGTTTCTTTCCCCATCGTTGCCCTAGGTCTTTTTTCCTTCATCTTCTTCTTCCAGCCACCACAGCAATTACTTCCTCCCATTTTGTGCTCTCTTGATGTTGATATCGGAGTTGTTGAAGTTCGTCGAAGCTAATTACGGTTGTTAACGAAGATGATAAAGGTTTATTTTCTTGCTTTCTCCTTCCTCTTCCTTTCTTTTCCCTATTTTTCGTCTCAGCCACAACTCAAGCTGTTGTTTCCTTCTCCTCCTCGTCGACAGAAGCCCTAGTCGCTACTCTTCTTCCATGTCAACACGAGCAACACCTAGCTAGGCTCACTCAACAGAGGAAACACCCCAATTGTCTCCTTGCTGTTTTGTTTTTCGACCAATAACACGTGCATAAACAATCCACCACTAGGTAAACTTCTCCTTTCTTTCTTTTCGCTCGTCACTATACTAGCAGATAACGTTTTGCTTTTCCTTCACAGCAACGCCACACACCTAAATGTTGTTGTTTTCAACAAAGTGAACAACAACTTTGTTGTGCTCTTTTAAATGGACAACAACGACAGAATAGTTATTGTCTTCCGAATTTGTTTCGTTGATTGAAGGAGTAGTAGGTCTCATGTAGTAAATGAGAATAAGCCGATATAATGAAACTGCCCGCGATTCAGTCCGTATGATTCAGTTCGTCGAGTTCAAATATTGGTCAATTATTATGATATTGTGTTATTATCTTTATTGGATATTATCATGAGTTTTGAATAGTTTTCATATTGTATTTGTAGATACGAGTTCGAGCGGAGCTCGGTGATCAGTCGAGATTCGACGACTTTTGCTGTATATAGAGGCGGGTACATTCGATCCTTGGACTCTATATGTTTCTTGTGCATGAATAAATTAGATAAGTGATTTATTTATATTTGTATAATTATTTTCAAAATTAGGGATAAAAATGATATTTAAAAATAGCAAAATGGGTAATAAATAATTAAACTGATGGAGGGTAAATAATTGATATTACTTCCTATTCATATGTAGGTTTTATATGGGGTGAACAGGGGATGGGTTGTTTTAAAATTTTAAATGGATACTCTGACCTACTCTTCCGTTGATACTTGTCTGTTTATATTGCTTGACCTTCCTTACTCAGGATTATTTCATCTGTTGATACTTGTACCTTTTAATGATACAACTTGTACATATAAATCTTATATTGGTGATTAAATAACTTGAATTACATTGATCATGTAGATTTATCGTAAGATTTATCATAGTTGAACAAGTGTGATAAAAGAATTAAAGTTGAATATTAAAGAAATGAATGAGAAAACTAAATGTGAAAACTTTGAGCCTGACTTGATACCAGAGTACCTGACCGCCCATATGCTGTTATGGTAGCGTGTTGTCGCCCGCGGTCAGCATTTTATTTGCGCTTCGGCGCTTTGTTGTTATCCCTTGTTGCATTCCACCGGTGATGAGGCTTTTAGCCTATACGTCAGATGACGTTATATACACTCTGATGATATTGGCTCCAGTTATTCATTATTTAGTTGATTTATCAGATTATTATTGATCTATCATATTTAGTTGATTTATCATATTTAGTTGATTTATCAGATTATTGATAATCTATCAGATTGTAGTTGATTTATCAGATTCACATTATTGATAATGTTTATAAAGATGATATATACATATATATGTATGTATAAGAACTTGGAACAAGTTAAAAAACTTAAAACAGAAATGAAAGAATAAATTGAAATTTTACAAGCTCCTTTGATCTCTTAAACAAGATTAAATTTATACACATCTTTCCTTATTACCCGCTTAGCAATCTGTGCTAATGTCTGCTTTCTTTGGCCTCCAGTTTTGCAGGCTCAAGCACCCTTTTGATAGTTCACTGATTTTGCTGTACATAGAGTCGCTCAGAGATATCGACCTACTGTCTTCCCGGTTTGGTTTCTATTTCGATGTACTTTGTTTTGTTTCGTCGATTTTTTATTTGGTTGTATTTCTAGCTTATGCTAAATCTATCTTCATTAATATAGATATTTTATGGAATTTTTGGAGTTTCTTGTATTATATGGTCCTTAGATTCCCTTATTCATATACTGCCACCGAGTAGGGTACCAGATTGACACCCTCGGGGCGTGACAAGATCGATGTCATCTGTCATCTTAAAGCCAAACAATTTCTGCTTAAGATAGAACTTATTCATCAATGATTTGAATATGGATCGACTTTTCAATTTCTACTAAATTGCTACAAGTCATTCCTCGTCCATGATATATTACGTCATCCGTTAGACAAAGTTTGATCGTTATAACTATCTTCGCTTGTAGTTCTTTTCAGTCTGTCTTGTCCATGCCATTTGGCTTCTTCTTTGACACTGCTTTCACCATATCTTGTTGTACTAATAGATCTTTAACTCTCTTTTATCATCATTCGAAATTTTCAGTTACGTCGAACTTTCCTAGATTGAATTTTGCATAAGAAATTTAATTTTAATGTGGTTTGACAATATGCCTACTCCATAAAATGACTAAGAAACTCAATTAGAATCTTTTTGTTTAGGGTTAAAGTATTTATACAACCCTATTTATACATGGTATTTTAAACTAAAAATATCATGTATCAATGAAAATTCTGAATTAACTGTCACCTCCCAGACGAACCATGCGGACTGACTGTGTTTCTGTCCACGGGTGTGTTGTCGGCATGCACAAATCCCTCAGATTCAAACACGAGTTGGTTGTGTTTGCGGCCACAGGTGTGGCGTTGGCTCCAGTACACCCATGATAGGTTTGTTCCATATGAACCATCCGTCGACAAACACTATATTAACTCTTCAAATTTCTGGATCTCAAAATCTTCAGGCCACAAAGCGCAACATAAGAGACATTCTCTTATGGAGTCTGTCTCTAAACTGTCGTAGCTTAGCTTGAAGGCTTTATACATGATGATTTAATCTTCTGGAAGGCATACGGTCTTCTAGGAAAGCTTGGGACAAGTCCCTAGACTTTTTCTTGATATGGCTCGAGCAACGATGATAATAGCAAGCAGAAGGCCTACACATTCTTTATCAAGTTCTTCAGCAACTAACTTAATTCCACCATCTGAGCTGAGAATATCCCTATTGCTATTCTGCTCAAAGAGTTATCATGCTCGATCTGAATCCAGATATTTGATTTTGATTTTTTTTTCTGCTTTCATTAGTGCACACACTGTCTCGCTGTGGGTCGTGAACACCACTACTTTGAGTAGCTGCTCTTTGCCTCGATCAGTAGCCGAGTGTGCCATCCCCAACAGTTGAAGATCCATGTGTTGCCAAATGCCATAGAGAAGAAGCAAGCTGTTCCTTTTCTTCAAGAAGTCGAACAACTTATCACTGCAAGTTTGTTCATCGTCATTCTCCTACCGTGTCTACAGTTTTAGAGTCTTAGCAATATCCATCGGAGCCTTTTCAATTAGCAATCTTTTGAGGCCACAACTCAAATTGCACGATCAAATATGGTATGTTTAAGAAGATAGTGTCAATGGATGCTTTTCAATATGGTGGTTTTACCGACATCGCCCATTCCGTAGATGCTTATGATATTGTCTTCCCCACCATCTAACTTACAATTTGCATTGCTTGCATCATCCCGGCCCAATCCAAATTTTTTTTCTGTTTCAAATGATAAATTTTTGAGCCATAGGCCCATATCAAATATTTTGATGACCTAAATCGAATTTTAAAAAATATTATTAATAAATTAATTTTTAGACCTCTTTACTAATTACAGAGCCTCTATAGAAAATGATTAAACCCTTTAAAGAGGAGGGCCGAGGCGAGCACCTCCTAAACCTCATCTCGAGTAGAGATAGAGCTACAATTCTACATCACTTATTAATTAGTTCCTTGACATTAATTCACTTATCACTGGAAAATTAAGGCATGGCAGTTGTAAAACCAAGAAGCATCCTTCATTTACGACATTCACTAAGCTTGTAGAGCCCATCCAACTCCATTCAATGAAACTTTTTCCAATAGCTTTAGTTCAGAAAAAAGGATATTTAAGCATCAGCAAAATGGAGGCCTAGGCAGCGGCTGCAAGTACACGGCAGTCGCAGCAGTGGGACGACTGCAAGCGAACGGGGAAAAAAGGATTAAGATTTTGATTATGATTGCACGAGAATTTCAGTAGCTGTGAAAGGTAATCAGATTAATAAATTAGAGGACAGATTTTAAAAATAATTACAAATAATTTTATACATTTTATTTTGTAAAAATAAAATAAAAATATAATTATTTAATAATTTTTTCTTTCTAATTTATATAAATAAAAAAATGGATTTTTTTCAATTTAATTTTTTTAACAGATTTTTTTTTTGATAAATATACATCTGTATTTATATTTACTCATAAAAATTTATTCACAATTTCATGTCAAATTTGTTTTCTTGTAGTATGCTCAGCAAAATATATTGGAACAAAGATCTTTAGTCATGCAGATCAAATGAAAATTGACGTCAAAAAATAGAATTAAAACTCATCAGAAAAAAAAACACAATTTATTAGAACAAATAGAATATAATTAGAAAGCTTGAAAACACCAAACATACACCGAAGCTAACTTATCATCCCAATTTATTTAAAACATGTCCACTATGATGCAAAAAGGTTGGAATTCGTCAACCTAGTAGTCCCTATCAATCTGTTTCCGGACAATCATAAGGGAGGTAAATCACGGTAGACCTTTGATCCTTGAGACTAATAACTAACGCATAAAGAGACGACACCCTCGTATTTGCGAGAGATTAATCCGTTATCCTATGATGCATTATCTGTATACGTTAGCCACTAGACTTTTCCCACGGAGGCTATTTAAAACATGTCCACAATACATATCAAGTGTGACTGATCATCCAAATTTATTTAAAGCACAACTACTAAATGTATTTAAAATACTCCCAAAGACGACAGAATGGATGATCGAAATACTAAATAGATAAATGACCGATTAATTAAAAGTCACAGAGACAAAATTCCCCGCGCCACCCATATAGAATCCGATGGAATTAATATAGCTGTTGTACTGGCCAAAAAATCCATTAATGTTTCCGTCCACGACTTGAACAGTGAACTTCTTGCCGCCAACTAGCCCAAAGGCCTGAGACCTATACCCCAATTTGGTCTGAAATTGGAGCTGAGCGATACAAATTTCGCCGTCATAGCCTTTGAAGGACCCATCCACCCAGTTGATATAATCATCACTCTTTAGTTCGAACTGCATGCAACAGCTCAAATTCGATATATATACACACACAAAATAGTTAAGACTAATTAAGATTCATGTACATATATAAAAGTTGTAAAACTGGTAATGAAAATCCGTATATATATAGCTAGCTAGAATGTTGGCTATGCATATATGCATTTCGCATACCTCGTGCGGTTCACCGCAAGACAACGGCCTTTTGGGCATGTTATGCCATCTTCATAGGTGATCTCCAAACCTTGGACGACGTCTCCTGTGAAGACTTTGACCTTTATGATACGGAAACCACATCGACAACAGTCAAAGCTCTGGGCTCCAGGACCTCCCCATGGTCCAATCTTGACGGTATCAGAAGCTAAACGTCAGAATGAAAATTGCGGTTAGTGGAGAAACAAGAGTCCCATTAAACTGTGCAAGAACGTTGGGAGTTGAAAGAATAAAATTAAGAGGAATTAATAAGTTGGTTAATGATACGATGGATCTATGCTGATAGATAATATATATATGGTGCAAAGCATGCATGCGTAGCTCTAAGTAATTTCCTAAAATCCACTAGAGTTTATCATTAAAGTTTTATTATATATATATATATATATATATATATATATATATATATATATCCGATCCTAGCTATATATTGTACTCGAACATTCGGGTTCCCTTTCTTCAAAGAACAAAAAAAAAAAAGCACTTAATTAGATGCATCATGCATCGGCTATTGTATTGGTGTGGAAGGATGTAAATAATTAAAAAGATAACGGCATAGGAGAATAGTGCAGACATAATTCATTTATAAATATTTGTGAACAGTTCTATTATTCATTGTCCAATCTTTTAGGATTTAAAGATTGATGCTCACTCAATCAGACAATATTGGATAATGAAGATGTTCACGAATGAATTGTGTGAAGATCATTCCTTTATATATATATATATATAGACAGAGAAATATTATATTATATAATTCATTCATGAGCATCCATACGTATTTCTGTTATCCACCTCTAATTGCCTAATCGAGTGTGCACTATAATTTAATTTTTGAATTTTAAAAAATTAAATAATAAATAATAAAAATATTCATAAATATTCGCGAATGAATTATATATATATATACTCACGCATGATATTCTCAAGCATAGAAGTTGCTTGGTCTTCCAACGACCCCAGGTCACGCAGCCACTGGTTGACTTTGTCAGTTGTAACTCTTTCCTCTGGCATGGCTTTCAGCTTTTCGATTTCTTTCTTTAACTTCTTGATGGTGGTTATGTTCCGCTTGCAGAATTGGGATAACTCGCTGAAGC
The DNA here is from genome assembly GCA_025175895.1 of Wurfbainia villosa. NCBI lineage: Eukaryota > Viridiplantae > Streptophyta > Magnoliopsida > Zingiberales > Zingiberaceae > Wurfbainia > Wurfbainia villosa. Next base: position 479,110 of record JAKLTH010000268.1, on the reverse strand, counting down.
AGTTGTTGACGTCGACATTGGAAGTCAAGCTGGAGGCAGCCATGTGGCCTTGGTGGATTGGAAAATGCTGAAGGAGAGGATTCGCAGAGATTATTGCATTCGGTGTGACCCTCATTCCCTTCTTTTATAGACTACTAACACGAAAGACCGAAAGATGAAAAACTCAGAGAATCAAAAGGAGAAGAAGAGATATATCATTACCATAATTGGCTTAATCAGTCACTGATTTCAGCTGGTTCAATTAGATTAAATAGAATCCATACCATCCATGACGATCATATGGCAACCAATTCAATGACTTCACCTAATTAATTTACGACACTGCCGTCACGTCAACAATAGTTAGACCACAAAAAATTAGAGTTATTAAATTAATATAAATTCATTTTAGTTTGATTTTCTGAACACTAAGCCAATAGGAATTTAGAAACAATATTCTTTGACCTGTTAAAGATGTTTGTCTGTTGTCTGGTCCAAATTGACAAAGCTTTTGATGTTTGATTAAAATATGACCGAGAGCGATACTTTTCAAAAAGAAAATTATTAATCAAGGATGACTAAAATAAGATTAATTGTAGGTGAATATTATTAGAGAGTAAAATTATTGATATAATCAACCTTCGATCAGGTTAACAATAATGAATGTAAGTTTATTTCAATGGAAGATGGTTGAGCAAAAAGTCTTAAATCAAGAATGACCGAATATTTGACAAGTAAAAAAATCTATAAATAGCGAATCTTATAGGACCAAACATTTGGTGTAAAATAAAGAAAGTCTAAGTGAATCATAGAAGTCGGACACTTGACATATAAATGAAAATCTTACTAGATTATGAATGATCGGATGTTAGACAAGTGTAGAAAGTCCCAACAAATTAAGAGGAATCAAATATTACGTGAGTGCGGAAGTCCAAATAGGTCAAAAAAAATTGAATGTTTAATATTGAAGAAGTACCAACATATTATGATTGACTAGATATTAGACACAAAAGGAGAAGTTTAAACAAGTTAAGAATGATCAAATGTTTGGTTTTGATAAAATTTTGACGGATCAAAAGTAATCAAATGTTAAGCAGATAAAGTTCTAATAGGTCAAGGATGACTAAATGCAAACGGATGAAATCCTGACAAGTTAATGATGATCGGATACTAGATAAATAAAATTTTACGAGTCAAAAGTGGTTGGACAAAAGAGAAGTAAAGTTCCAAGAGGGTAAGAATGGTCAGTTCTAAATAAAAAAAGTCATTAAAGGCTGAGAATCACTGGATACTAGATGAAATACCAGTTTAACCTTGGTTACGAGTGAAATTGAAGTATTTGTTGACTAATAAATTTTAAATCCTGTATTTATGGGTTTAAGGAAGTTTATCAAGATTTAAGGTGTCATCAATTAACTGATAGGTTTAACAATCGCCTGATGTTCCTATTTAAATGAACAAAGAATTTGAAATTCGGTTGTTCAATTTAGATGATCATAATTAGTTCACTAATAATGCTATAGCAAAGCATAAAACTCGACTATGACACTCGATTGTTTAGTTAACAACCAACTGATACTAAAGTAGATGAAATTTTTGAGCTGATAGATCGGAATAACATTTGAATATATAATAAAACAGTCGACTATAATAAGAGATATCAATCGATGGATGACGAAAATCAGCTCGAGAATAATCCTTTAATATAAATTCAATATAATTTGATTTTTTGAACATTAAGCCAATAGGAATTTAGAAATAATATTTTTTTTGACTCATGGAAGATGTCCTGCTCGCTTTAAATATGACAAATACTTCTATGATGTCACCTAATTTAATATAAATTCATTGTTTGATTTTTCTGAACATTAAACCAATAGGAATTTAAAAATAATATTATTTGACTTGCTAAAAATGTCAGTCTATTGCATCCATCCCATCTTACAATTATTGTCACCTATTTACCCTAACTAAAGGATAGGAGAGGACAATTATTGCTTGTTCATTTTAAATATGATAAATACATTGACGACGACGTCACGTGATTTAATATAAACGTATTTTAGTTTGGTTTTTTAAACATTAAGCCATTAGGAATTTATAAATAATATTTTTATTTATTGTATTTCAAAAAAGTGTCGTTTAAGATGAGAGAGGTAGACGTGAATTTTATAATTGAGATTTAATTATTATGGATCGATAAAATTTGATATTAATGTTTTTTATTTCTTCATTGTTCAAGAATATCTAAATCATGATAATATATAAATTTAAATTTTGACTCATCCATAAATCAACCAACCTTCAAAAATATATTGTCTCATTTTAGGTTTACAAAATAAAGAGGGGAGGGGAAGAGAGGATGAAAGGCTTACAAAATTACATTTGTTTTTCTCTCCCTTCTAGCTTCCACCAAAATCAGATTAGAAGTCGACAAGACGGCTAAAACAATATGAACTTGGTGGGCAAAGCAAGCGGCAAGAGTTTCGATGAGACGAAAGCAATGAAAAGGAAAGAGATGATTACCCTTTAGGATCAATCTCAATGATATTCATTGTCTGCAACTGCTGCAAAATGTTGCGGGCAATAGCCCCACTGCTCTTCCAGAAATGGGGAGGGCGACTTCCGTTCCTCTTGTGGCCTCCATAAATTTTTTGAAAGCCACCTACTCCGATGCCCTGCCTCAAATAGATCTTCCTCGCCATTGAAGCTGCGACGAAGGATGAATAGAGACATTAAATACATATAAGAATATGAATTCAGCCAACGATGGAAAACAATGATATATATTTCTTACAAGCTCTGATATAAAACCAATCAGGGTCATACGGCGCGAGTTCCTTGAACCTCCCGGTCTTTATGATGTCTGCCCACTCGGGAAGCTCCAGCTATCAATAAACAGAGTATGAAAGTAGAAAATCAGCAGAAAAGTAAGAAAGGGTATCGAAGAGTAAAGGACCAAAATAACATTGAATTTTAAATCATTAAGTGAGAAACTCAAATCAACAACATATTTGTCTAAGAAGTAGAATACACACATTTTGTTGTCTTCTTGATGTTTCATTTGGATAGGAAGAGAATAAAGAAAAAACTGAAGACAAATGAACAAAACTTCACTCAGGAAGATGATAAGGAACTAAATTTGCTCCAAATTCTCCCATGTTATTGGGCCAAAAATTAAGCCAGGGTGTTGAAGTAGAAAGAACGTCTCATATTCCACCTCACTTGAATTACTTCTGTTCAACTCCACAAAGTAAACACACCAATCGAGAACTATTAGCATACATAGCCTGATTGGAAGGGCAACAATCACCTTTAAAGAGAATGACAAATTAATTCTACGTGATTCAAATTTGTCATTTGGTGCATATTTAAGTGATTGCATTTGTCCGATCCCATCATTATCTTCAACCAACTTACCATCGATAGTACTAGTTGGATATGTAATTCTAAATTACTCGAACAATATAAGAAGTGTGTTGGTTAATTGTGTGATCTTGATCCTACTATTCTTTTCTCTCCTTTGGGTTGTCAGGTTCAGGACCTTAGATGGGTCAGATTTTTGGAACGGGATGCAAGGTGGAAAGATTATTTGAGCTGATCACATCTCTTCACATTCCTGTACCACAAAAGATTTCTGCTTCTACAACCTTCCCCTTGATATATCAATGGCATCTTCGTCTAGGGCATGCATCTACTAATAAACTTCGATCCTTGATTTCTAATGGATCATTAAGGCTTTCTAAATTTGAGTTTTTGATTGTTTACATTGTCAATTAGAAAAGCAGTTTGCCTTGTCTTTCAATAATAATAACTTAATTTGTGACATTCCTTTTGGTTTAATTCACTCTGATATTTGGGGTCCTACCCCTACTCTCGCTGTGAATGACTATTGATATTATGTTCTATTTATCGATGACTATTCTGTTTGATCGAGCGGATCGCTAGAGGGGGGGGGGGTGAATAGCGATAAAACTTTTCTTTCGTTCGAATTCGTTTCAAAACACGAGTAGACAATTAATTGCAGCGGAAAGATAAATAACAAGTAAAGAGAGATAAATGGATTTTTACTTGGTTCGTAGCCGCCTTCGGCTACTACTCCAAGGCCCTAACGGTCCTAGACCGTGTACGGAGGGCAATTCACTAAAATACTCCTCGTTGGAGGTAGGAGTTTGACGATTACAAAAAGCTTTCGAAAGAAAGAGATAGAGAGACAAACCCTCTCTTCTATTAAGATAAATGCAACGATAGAAAACCTCGATTAACAAAAAGAATTGCAATATCAAAGAGACGACAAATTAAAATACCAACAACTAGAGAATAGAAATTAAGCTAGGATTGTTGACATCACTTCGTCGTAGAGTCGTCGGAGAGTCACAGCGTTGCGGAGGCTTTTGAGCACTTAGAATTGATGAGAAAACCCTAGGATAGACCCTCCTTTTATAGCCTTTGAGCCCCTTTTCGAGAGGAACTTCAACCAATAGAAATTGGGCACAAGACTCCTTGAAAATGGTGATAGAGCTTGACTCCTTGAGGCTGATCCTTGACCATTAGTCGACTGATGGCCATCATCAGTCGACTGATGGCAGCATCAATCGAATGCTGACTGCATATAGTCGACTGATGGACAGCTGACTGCAATCGATGCTAGCTGAAATAAAAAATTAGCTAAACAAAAACATTATTTCGACGGTCTCCGACCGTCCGATCTCGACCTAGACCACCCATGGGATGTCTTGGGTCAGATCTATGCTTAAGACTATCCCCGTAAGGAGGATACGACCTCACTTACGCTCGCACACACGAGCTTATCTCGATACTTACTGTGTCGCTTTCGCTTTCGGCCTTCCACTCGATTCCTTCGGCTTCCTTCGAAATTACTCGAGTGTCGCCCGACCACCGCGGCTTCCTCCGGGTGTCGCTAGCCTTCAGCTCCAGCGTTGACACTTTTCTACACACTCGATTCAGCTCGTGAGATAACAATATAAGCTTAACTTTGTATCGTTTGCTATAATCAAAACTCAGGTTCGACTTAGGTGCCTATTGCACCAACAATCTCCCCTTTTTTGATCTATGGCAAATCCACATACAAAGTTAAGAAAGTAGCATGCATGAAGAATAATAATGTGCATGAGAAACAAGAATAATAAAGATTAAGTAGGAGTAGTAAGGATTTTCTTCAAGTACTCCCCCTTGGAGAAACCTCCCCCTTGACCAGGGGTGAGTCTTGAAAGAAGACCTTAATCCTCCCCCTTGAGAGTTGCTATAAGTTTAAGTTAAGAGGACTTCTTAACTTGGCCATTTCTCCCCCTTTCTTAAGTAAAATGTTTGACCATAGTGTTAAAAATAAGTTTAACGTTAAGAATTCTCTTAACTTGGTAAATTTTCAAAATTTAAAGTTAAGTAGACATTTTACTAAACTTTTGGCCATGTGAATAAATAAGAAATAAGTTAAGTTATCAAAAAATTTGATCTCTTAACTTTGGCCTTTTTCTCCCCCTTTTGCCATATATCGAAAAGAGTGGGGGTGTGTGAAAAATAAATATAGGTATTAAATTTTAAAGTCCAAGCATGTTCCATATTATTTTGAAAATAATATACTGAAAATAAGCTCATCTATAAAATGTTCGACTCATATTTGACTTGATTGATATGAAAAATCAATCAGTCCTGGTTAGAGTCGGTTAATATGTATGATTATACTCCGTGGTTCATGGCGATACACTAGCTCTACATCTAGAACCAGGAGTAAGGTCCTAACATCTTACGCCCATCTACGTGGCTAAGTACACAAACACATTAGTCCTATGTGTTGTGAGATGTATTGGCTCCTTAAATCTATAGGTGCATGATATCTAAGGTATGTCCTATGCTAGTTCCATGAAAATGAAAAGTAAGAAATAGTAGTAAGAAAATATAATTTGTAAGTTCCTATTCTACTACGCACATCTCAATTTTTGTCTTAATAGACTAAACTCGGCTTCAGGTAGGGGTTTAGTAAATAGGTCTGCCAAGTTAGACTTCGATTCGATGTATTTGAGTTGTATGACTCCGTTGGCCACATGTTCTCGAATGAAATGGTGTTTGACCTCTATATGTTTGGTCCTAGAGTGACATATTGGATTCTTAGTAAGGTTAATTGAGCTAATATTATCTACGTGGAGTTTAGTGTTCGTAAAATCTAACTTAAAGTCTCGGAGAGTGTGCTTCATCCAAAGAAGCTGAGTAACACACTCACACATCGCGATGTGTTCGGCTTCGGTGGTAGATAAGGCAACACAGTGTTGCTTCATACTGCACCAACTTACTAGACTCGAGCCGAGAAGTTGACAACAACCACTCGTACTCTTTCTATCGAGCTTACTACCGGCATAGTCCGAATCGGAGTAGCCAATTAGTTCGAACTCGGTAGATCTAGGGTACCAAATACCAACATTAAGTGTACCCTTTAGATATCTAAGGATACGCTTGACTAGAGTTAGGTGAGACTCCTTGGCACAGGTTTGGAACCTTACACACATACTTATTGCAAATAAAATATCAGGTCGGCTTGCAGTTAAATAAAGGAGACTCCCTATTATGCTCCTATAGTATTTTAAATCAATTGAATTTCCGATTACATCTTTTATATTTACATTAGTTGTCATTGGGGTATTAATAATTTTAGCATCTTGCATTCCAAAGCGTTTAATTAATTTCTTAGTATATTTACGTTGATGTAGATATATTCCATCTTTAGTTTGTTTAATTTGTAGACCTAAGAAGAAACTTAACACACCTACTAAATTCATTTCAAATTCACTTTCCATAAGTGAAATGAATTCATTCAGTAGGATCGAGTTGGTGGTTCCGAAAATAATATCATCTACGTAGATTTGGGCTATGAATATGTCTTTACCTACGGTTTTTACGAAAAGAGTTGGGTCAACTACACTTTGGTTAAATCCTTTGGACTTAAGATACACCGAAAGTCTCTCGTACCAAGCTCGAGGAGCTTGTTTAAGTCCATAAAGGGCTTTCTTTAACCTAAGGACATGATCGAGTTTATCTAGGCTTTTGAAACCGGGGGTTTGACTAACATAAACTTCCTCTTTAATATATCCATTCAAGAATGCTGACTTCACATCCATTTGAAACAACTTAAATCCTCGATGTGCAGCATATGCTAATAACATTCGAATGGACTCTAATCTAGCTACTGGGGCATATGTCTCGTCGTAATCTAAACCTTCGACTTGACTAAACCCTTTTGCGACTAGTATAGCTTTATTTCTAACTACTTCACCTTTATCATCAAGTTTATTCCTAAACACCCACCTTGTTCCAATGATTGTTTTATCTTTAGGTGGTGGTACTAATTCTCATACTTCATTCCTAGTGAATTGAGCCAGCTCTTTTTGCATTGCAATAATCCAATCGGGATCAAGAAGAGCTTGGTCAATAGTTTTGGGTTTAATTTTGGAAATCAAGGAGATTTGACTAAGGTTTCTGTATGAGGCTCTAGTTCGAATTCCTAAGCTTGGATCACCTATCACTTGGTCGATAGGATGATTCGTTTGAGTCCTAGTTTGGTTTGGGTTTGAGTCTATCACTTGGTCAATAGGATGACTCGTTTGAGTCCTAGTCTGGTTAGAGTCATCTACCACTTGGTCGATAGACTGACTTGGTTGACTTAGGTTAGGATTAATACTAGACTTGATCTCCAGATCGGAGTTGAGTCGGGTATGAATTGACTCGCTAATTAGGGTTGCCGGGGGTTTTATAGGTTCGTGTCCTTCATCAAATACTACATTGATAGTCTCCTCGACTCTAAGGGTTTCATTGTTATATACTCTATCAGCTCTACTTGTAGTCGAGTATCCTAGAAAGATTCCGGTCGAGGTTTTGGATGTAAATTTCCCTAGGTAATCCTTAGTGTTTAGGATATGTACCTTACACCCAAATACCCTAAAGTACTTGATGTTAGGTATTTTATCATGATAAATTTCGTATGAGGTCTTAAGGTGCCTCTTTACCATAAGAATCCTATTTTGGACATAGCATGTCGTACTCACGGCTTCCGTCCAAAACCTATTGGGTAGATTATATTCGTTTAACATTGTCCTAGCAGCTTCTTGTAGGGTTCTATTCTTACGTTCTACTAGGCCATTCTGTTGTGGGGTTCTAGGGCAAGAGAACTCATGGTGGTATCCATTTAGGTTACAGAATTCTATAAACCTGTGGTTCTCAAATTCACTACCATGATCAGTCCTAAGTCTTTTGATTTTAAGATTTTATTGATTCTTTATTAGTTTAAATAGGTTGATTAATTGATCTAGGGTATCACTTTTGTGTTTGATGAACCTAACCCAAGTAAATCTAGAGTAGTCATCAATTATGACTAAACAGAATTTACTCCCATTAAGTGACTTAGCTCCATGTGAATCAAATAGATCCATGTGTAGGAGCTCAAGAACACTTTTGGTTTGTTCTTGATTAGTTAGTTGATGTTGTGTCCTAGATTTTTTACCTTATTGACAAACATTACATATTTTATTATCCAAGTTATTGAGATTAGGCAAACCTCTGACTAAATCACTCTGACTCATCTTATGGATGAGTCTTGGGTGTGAGTGACCGAGTCGTCGGTGCCACAACCATGATTCCTCTTGCTGTGTCATAAGACACTTGGTTGAGGAGTTAGTTAAATTAATAGTATAAATATTGTTACTTCTGGTTCCCTTAAGGATTGTTTTAGAAGTTTCATTTGTATTAATTATGCATTCATTTTCTAGAAATATGACCTTATAGTTATCATCACACAATTGGCTTACACTAAGTAAATTATATTGAAAATTTTCTACCAATAAGACATTTTGAATAATAAAATTAGAGTTGAGCTCAATATCACCTGAACCGATGATTTTGAGCTTGTCGTTGTTTCTGAAGGCTACTGATCCTTGTCGTTTGAATCGAAGCTTCGAAAACTTGAGTTGATCCCCGGTCATGTGTCGGGAGCAACCACTGTCCAACATTCATTTTTTTTTTTGATGAAAATGTAAATATATATCATCAAGAAAAGGCACGATCATACAAAATCCAGGAGTGCACACTCATGTCATGTCTGACGATATGTCAGATCTGAGGTGACTCCAAGGGGGGGTGTACATGTGCTCTCATGAGTACTTTAACTCTCATGCATACAAAACCTTCCATGTTTACATAACCATTGCATGTCCACACTCATACAACTCCTCTATAATTGTTCATGCAAACAGTCCCTCTTCATCCCTCGTTCCGTGTGTACCTCCTCCCACCGTCCTTCTACGTCTCTCTTTCCATCAGTCTCATGCGCCGTTTCATTGTTCCTCGAGACGTCTGCCACTTTTGGTAAGTGGTCAACCATCAACGGATTTGCCTTGTCTTTACCGTAGCCGTTTGCTACGGACTAGATAGGCCATTCGGGTGGGCCTATTCACCTCTACTAGGCTTATTGGTCAAGCCTCAACCGTCAACGGATTTAACGTGTCTTTACCGTAGTCGTTTGCTAGGGACTAGATAGGCCATTCGGGTGGGCCTATTCACCTTAAACTAGGCTTATTGGTCAAGCCTCAACCATAAACGGGTTTAACGTGTCTTTACTGTAGCCGTTTGCTACGGACTAGATAGACCATTCAGGTGGGCCTATTCACCTGAGTTAGGCGGTCAAGATTCCAATCCATTGATGGTGGTGAGACCGGAGACTATAAGTTGTCCTTGTGCCAGTCGAGCCCATCGTCGAGGTAGGTATTTGCGCCTCATTGCCACATGTCGATCAAGGCACCCCGGTCGATCGCCTCGCTCTGTTTGTCCTGTCTTGTCTTGTCTCGATTGAGGTAGTAAGTTGCACACCTCTGTCATTATCGATTGAGGCTCCGGTCGAGTAGACAGTCGAGGCGTCTATCGAGGATGCTTCGCTTCTTCTTGTTTCTGTTTGCTCCTAGCTGCCCTGTCTAGCCTTGTGTTGGTTGAGACAGTAAATTGCTCGCCTCGACTGATCACTATAGCAGTCGAAGCGCCGGTCGAAGACGCCTCGCCTTTTTTTTTTTTTTTTTTTTTTGAAAAACCTTCCCTTCGAAGGCCAAAAACTTAGAGCTTCAGTGTTGCTCAAAACCCGCCCTCCTAAATCATCCTTGTGTCTTTCGAGCCTCATTGTCGTCGATCGAGCGTCTATCGAAGCTTCTTCTTGCTTCTGTTTGCTCCCAGCCGCCTTGCCTTGCCTTGCCTTGTGTTGGTTGATGCAGTACGTTGCTCGCCTCGACTAATTTTTTTTTTTTTTTTTTTTTTTTGAAAAACCTTCCCTTCGAAGGCCAAAAACTTAGAGCTTCAGTTTTGCTCAAAACCCGCCCACCTAAATCATCCTTTCGACCACGAGGCATCCGCCGAGGAAGCTTCTTCTTGTTTCGCTTACCGCCTTTGCCTTGCCTTGCCTTGTGTTGGTTGATGCAGTACGTTGCTCGCCTCGACTTTTTTTTTTTTTTTTTTATTATCAGTCGAGGCGCCGGTCGAGGATGCCTCGCTTCGCTTGCTTCTCACAACCGCCTGCCTCGCCTTTCGCGTTGGGCAAAGGAGTTGATCACCTCGACCGATCGATGCTCGGCCAAGGCTATCGCCGAGGATGCCTCGCTCGCTTGCTCACAGCTGCCATGTCTTGCCTTTTGTCTGTCAATGCAGTAGGTTTCATGCCTCAACTGACTGCTATCTCAGTCGAGGCGGCGGTCGAGGATGCCTTGCTTCTGTTTGCTTCTGCTTGCTCATTGCTGCCCGTCCTGCCTTGTGCCGGTCGAGACAGTAAGTTACACACCTCGATTGACTGTTGTATCAGTCGAGGCGCCGGTCGAGGACGCCTCACTTCTGTTTGCTCCTAGCTGCCCTGTCTTGCCTTGTGTCAGTCGAGGTAGTAAGTTGCACGCCTGACCGATCATTATATCACCGAGGCGCCGGCCGAGACACCTCGCTCGCTTGCTCATAGTTGCCCTGCCTTGCCTTGTGTCAATCGAGGCAAGAAGTTGAATGCCTCGACCGATCAAGATATCACCGAGGCGCTGGCCGAGGACGCCTCGCTCGCCACGACATCCGCCCTTTCTTACCTACGCTCAAAACCCGCCTCTACCCTTGCCATTTTCATCTCTGTCCGTGGTGGGCATGTAGATCGTAATTCTCCGTGAGCCCTATATACGAATTTGAATTTTCCGAGAATCGCCTCATTAAACTTGTCCTTCAAATTTCATGCGCTTGCTCTCCAAATATGGTGGATCATCACGCCATGGCTAGATGTCCGCTCTGTTGATATTCTTTGCGCCCTTTATCTGACCTTACGAATGTGCGCTGACATTTGTGATATGTCTGCATTCTTGGCCTCATCCATAACCATCCCCTTACTCTATTCCAGAGCTGCCGGACTTGCCCGCATTGGAAAAAGATATGGACTAGTGTCTTCTCCTCTTGGCTGCAGAAAGCACATGCTCGATCTTCTAGATACTCCTTACCTGCACGCACCGGTAGCTTCCTCTGTGCCAGCATCCATAGCATGAACCTGTGACTAGGTTGGATATCCGGTTGCCATATTGTCTGCACCCAAGGTTTCCGGGGGCTTATAATCCTGAAGTGATCATATGCTCTCTTGACGCCACCTTTGTTTTGACCAAACCATGCATCTAATAATTCCTCTGCCTTCCTTGCAGTGCCTGCCAATGCCATGATGTTATCCTTTATGCATACCAATTTTTTCATTAGTGGTGAGTCTTTGTGTTTGCTCTGCCATTCCCAGACTCCTTGTCGTTGTAAATACGTGTGATGTACCCAGCGAATCCACAAAGTGTCCTGTTTCCTCTGTATTTTCCATAGTATTTTTGCCAACAGTGCCATGTTCCATGCTTTTAGTTCCCTTAATCCCAGGCCCCCTTCCTCTTTAGGCTTACATATGTCAGTCCACGTAATGGGTGGGTTCTTCACAGTCCACATGAATGTCCGGCAGTAGCTGTATATCCTGTCAATGACCCCGGCTGGAAGTGGTAGTGCTGACATCCAATAGCATTGGACACCCTGCAGTACCGAGGATATTAGTTGAATTTTGCCCGCATATGATAGCGTCGCCTTCGGCCATGAGCTGATCCGTTTCATAAGTGCCTCCAACAGCGGGCTATAATCTGCAATCTTTAGTTTTTGCGAGGCTATTGGTACTCCTAAATAACGAAATGGCATCTCCCCTTCATTGAAACCTGTGATGGCTAGCAGCAATTCCTTCTCCCTTTGTCCCACCCCTGCCATGTATATGTTTGATTTCATCATGTTTGCTGTTAGTCCTGCCATGTTTGCGAATTGCAATAAGCAATCCATCAATACTTGCACTGATTGTGCATCACCTCGGCTAAGGAGCAGCAGGTCATCAACATATACAATGTGGGCTATTCCTTGTTGTTCACACTTTGGATGAAACCGAAAATCTGAACGGCTTGTGCGCTTCGCAAGTAGTCGTGCAAGATATTCCATGCAGAGTCCAAATAGGTATGGGGAGAGGGGGTCTCCTTGTCTAAGCCCTCTCCCTCCTTTGAAAAACCCATGGATGTTTCCATTGATTGCTACCGAGTATGTTGTGGTGGTGACACATTCTTTAATCCACTTGATATACATTTCAGGGAACTGCAGTGCTTTGAGTACCTCCTGCAAGAAGCTCCAGTGAACCGAATCAAAAGCTTTCTGCAGATCCACTTTAAGTATGCACCGTGGGGACACCCTTTTCCTTGCATAGTTGCGCATAAGTTCTTGTGCCAGATGTATGTTGTCCACTATGCTACGTCCTTGCACAAAAGCAGTTTGCGATTGGTGAAGCAGGTGATCTGTGATTTCTGCCAATCTACTTGCTAGGATCTTTGAGATTATCTTGTAGAAGACTGTGCAGCAAGAAATTGGTCGAAAATCTTGGACCTTACTAGCATGTTCTGTTTTCGGGATTAAAGAAATCAAAGTGTGATTCCAAGATTTTAGTAACTATCCATTTTCAAAGAACTCTTTAACTGCCATTATGATGTCCTGCCTGACTGTAGCCCATGCGTGTTTGAAAATTTTTGAGTTATATCCATCTGGTCCTGGTGCTTTGAGGTCCCCGATGTCAAATAGAGCTTTTTTTATTTCTTCATCTGTTGGTAGCCTGATTAATCTTGCTCATTGTGCTTCAGTTATTTGTTTGCCAAATTGCATGCAATCCCCTTGAAACTCAGTCTTGTGCCCTTGTTCACCTAAGTGGCTTTGGAAATAGGTTAGGAATTCTTGCACAACTTCATCTGCTGACTTAGTGGTTTCCCCATTGCTCTTCTCAATTGCCACTACCTCCCGTCTTTTGTTATTCCTTTTAACCATAGCATGAAAAAATGATGTGTTCTTGTCTACTCCTCTAAAGTATTCATGTAGGTAGAGCAGTATTACGCCCTTTCCAAAGTGCCTCAGTCTTTTTCTTTATTGCTTGGTAGTTCTCCTCCATGTGGCCTTGGATTAAGCCTTCCTGTTGTAGTTCCTCTAGCTGCTGCCGAGCCTCCTTTGCTTTCTCTTGGATGTGCTGATAATGCAGTCGATTGAGGTTTTTGAGATCTGTTTTAAGAATTTTTAGCTTCTGTTTTAGCCTGTACTGCATTGTGCCCTGCACCTCTGAGAATCTGCTGCTATTCCATTTATCCTCCACTAAGTGGCTAAAATTAGGGTGTAATACCCACATATTATAGAATTTGAACGGTTTGGGTTTCTCCCCTGTGTTTCCTAGCACTGTTACAATACATGTGGCATGATCTGATATAGTTCCTGGTGCTTTGAATTCAGCATAACTGCTCTGATTTTGTTCCATCCATGCTCTATTTCCCATCGCACGGTCAAGTTTGTTTACTATGTGCCCATTAGTCCATGTGTATTGGCACCCAATGGATCTTAGATCTTCCACTCCCGCTGCTAGTGTAAATTCCTGAAAGTCAGCAGTTGCATAGGTCGTCACTGCCATTCCCCCTTTCTTGTCGATGGGCAGCAGAGGGGAGTTAAAGTCCCCTAGGATTAACCATGGCATCTCTACATTTCTCGCAATTTGCCCCAATGTCCCCCACATTGCTTTCCTGCTTGTGATGGAGAGTTGTCCATAAACAAATGTGACTGCATATGTGGTTCCTGTTACTTTGCATTTCACAATTGTATGTATCACTTGGTCTTCCCGTTGTTGAATGTGTAGGCTGACCAGTTGCGGATCCCATATAAGCAGCATCCTGCTTCTGGGCAAGTTGAAAGTTTGTTGCTCCATCTCCCATCTCTGAAATCTCTTATCTTTCATTGTCTGATAGTACTGCTGAGTTAACTTCGATTCTAATATAGCTAGCACACCCATCTTTTGCTTCAGAAGGAGGTCCATCACCACCTTCTGCTTGAGACCTTTGTTTAGGCCTCTTATGTTCCATGATCCGGCTTCCGCCGTCTAGCCATGTTGATTACTTCTTCCTTTTCTTGGTTCATCCTTATGTCCATGTTCATCATTTTCTCCGGTTGCCCCGTCATGTTTCTTTGTGGCCCATCTTCCTCCACATGCTACATCCTAGTCTCCCTTTGGTGCTCTATCACTGTCTCTCGTGACCTATCTATTTTTGTATTCATTTGCAGCTCCTGACTACCCCATTTTGCAGCAGGCAAGGCTAGTATAATTGGCGGGAAATTATCTGTGATCATTCCCCATTCTGTTGTGCCCTCTCTTAATCCCTCATCCTCATTCCCATTTCCTTTGTGGCCTTCCTCATTGTCCTGAGCTCTTTTTGCATATGCTTTTTGTGCTTGTCCTTGCCCCTGGCCGTCCTCCGCTGCTTCCTGTTCTATGCTTCTCGTAGCTATTGGGTGGTTTCCATCTATCTTAGCTACCACTCTATTTTGTTGTCCATGTAAACTCCTCAAGTTCATTTCTCTCTTATCCTTGCTTTGTTCCAGCCCCCGAACAGTTTGTCTGGTGACCCTCTGATTTTTATTCACGTGTACTGCATTGGCCTGGATTAGCTGTTGATTTTCTGAAGTAGCTTTACCTTCTTTATGTCCATGTTCGAATTGCTTCCCTTTCTACCTAGTGTGCACTGATTTGGAGCTTGATGTGTGGCTTGATGCCCCCTTTCCTTTTCTCTTCACTGATACTGGTTCATACTGTTCATCCTTCCTCTTGCCATTATTATCCATCAATTCATCACCTTGCTGAGTTCTTGGGTTCCGTTTCTCACCTTGCTGAGTTCCTTTTTCACATGATGTTTCCAAACCTTCTGTCTCCTCCTCCATCTGTTGCTTTTGTTGAGTAGCCTCCTCATTACTATTCTGTACTTCTTTGTTGAAACCCAGCCCTTTGAAATTGTGGCCCTGTCTGGTAGTTGGTGTATCCCTTTGCTTAGCCCATACCTCGACTACCTCACCTCAATGCCTCATTCTCATTCGCATTGTTGCCTCATCGCCTTATTTGCATCGACTACCTCATTCTTGCCTCGCTTGCCTTGCCTTGCCTCAAGCTGCCTCATTCTTTGCCTCATTGCTATTGCCTCAGCCTTATTTGCATCATTCTTGCCTCATTGTTTATTGCCTCAGCTTTCCGTGTTTTGTGCGATCTGGATGCTCCTTAATTGCCGGCGCCTTTGCTCCTCTCTGATTTCCATACATTCCTTTTGTGACTGGTGATCGGTTGGTTGTGTTGTCCTGCTCATGTTCATGCAAGCTAGAGTTTGTGGCACTTCCTACTGTATTTCTGAAATTGCAGTTTATTCTTTTCTGATAAGCTTCCTCTCTTTGTCTGATGTGTTCTCCTGATTCTGTGCCATTCTGCTGTTTCTTTCTATTGCTATCCCACCTATTAACATCTTGCTTTGCTCCTTGATTCCTTTGGGTTACATTTCCATTTCTATTTCCCTTGTGTTGAAAACCATCTTCCTTTTGCCAATGGTGCTTCCTTGGTGTTCCTTCATACTGCTTATCTTTCCCCTTAGTGTCCATCCTTTTCCCAGTTTGTTGAGTTCCTTCGCCTTTTTGGTTCCCTGGACTGCGCATATATCTTGGTGTATCTGTCTTTGCCTGTTTCTCCTGCATGTCTTCCATTTGTTGTTTCTTCCTTTGTTCCTTTTGCCTCCTATTCCACGCAGTGGTTCTTTCCCAATCTTGTTCCTCATTCCTTATGTGTTGTGTCATGCCTTCACTTATTCCATCTCCCTCCTTTTGATCTCCTCCCGCAGTTCTAACATTGTCGTCAGCACTGTATATTATTATTTGTTGTGCCATGCTCTCCACAGCCCCTGTGGTTGGCACTGGTGATTGTCTTCGTTCGTTCATTGTGCAATTCCCTTGGTAGTGACCCATTTTTGTGCATCTGTTACAATATTTCAGACTTGATTCAAACTTGATATCCAAATCAATGTCCGCCCCGTCTGGCAGGGTAACATCAATCTTCGCTGGCAGTTCCTTGGTGATATCCACTTCAATTAAGACTCTGGCATAATTCACACGTTCCCTTACCTTAGTGTATCTGTCCGTGTAAAGTGGCACTCCAACTTGTGAAGCAATTTTGCTTAGCCCTGAGATAGACCAGCAGTCCAGCGGTAGTCCATGGATTTGCATCCACATAGGGATGTTGACATGGGTCTCCATATTGAAGGAAAAGCATGTCGGTAGGATCTTGAGATACAGAGGGCTCCCATACGCAATGTATGGTTCTCCAGTTAATACAGCATCACGCAAGTCTTTGCTCGTAAATTTAAACACCATCCACAGCGAGTTGTGCGTGAGGAGCTTGTGTGGCACCTTCCATCTCCTTGTGATTTCTTTCAGCGCTCTCCACCCCGGAAATCTTCCCAAGAATCTTCCAATCAGGCAGAAACCTACTGATTCCTCTATTGTCTCCAGATCTTCACTATCCAGTTTCGTGTGTCCTTCCTGCTTTTGGAATTGCCTCAGAGTAGTGTCCGATGCACTTAGTCTATTCTTCTTGAAAAGATCAGCCCATAATCCTGCTCTTGGGGGTTGCTGTTCTTCCTGTTGTTGGGTTGGCAGGGGTGTTTCTTCTTGTGGTTTCGTTGATGTTATTCTTGATCCTGGGGGCGTTTCCTGTCTTGGTCCTTCTGTTATATCTGGCTACTGGGGGTGTCCGGCCTTCTTTGCTGCCACACCTTCCTGCAGTGAGCTTGCATATACTTGCGGTGAAGGGGAGGAGGCCTTCAGATTCCCGTTGACTGTTTCTATTTTGTCTAGTTGTAAGGCCTTCCAAGCTCGTTTCACATTCCTTCCCATCCTCCT
The DNA here is from genome assembly GCA_025175895.1 of Wurfbainia villosa. Classification (NCBI taxonomy): domain Eukaryota; kingdom Viridiplantae; phylum Streptophyta; class Magnoliopsida; order Zingiberales; family Zingiberaceae; genus Wurfbainia; species Wurfbainia villosa. The sequence goes on along the minus strand of JAKLTH010000268.1, from coordinate 461,833 downwards.
CGTCAGACGGTGCCCTAAGTTAAACGGGCTAGCGGGTGTGGAAGAAATAACTTAAGTGAACGGGTTGCCGGGTTCAGAGAAAACTAGGAATAGTGGTCCCAGGTGAAGCTTCACTGGGTCCGGAATTTGAACAGCAACGTTCCTTTTGTCACCTCGTTGACTGCGCCTTCCGGACAAAGATCGTCGCTGTCCTTCACCTACCACTGTCCTTGCGCCCGTCAGCCGATTATCCAAGATCGTGGTGTGCGCCTCGTTATATCGAGGCGCCGGCCGTCGTCGCCTATCGCTTGTCCCTGACTTGCCTTGCCTTGCCTTGTTTCAGTCAAGGCAGTAAGTTGCACGCCTCGACTATGTTTAAAAGTCTTTCTTGACGAAGCTTTGCTGGATCCGAGATTTGAAACAGCAACGTTCCTTTTGTCTTCTCGTTACCCGTGCTTTCCGGACAGTACGACTTCCTGCTGTTCACCTACCACCGTCCTGGGTCTTCGTCTTCCTCTGGTCGCCGACGAACTCGTCATTTGAAACCCACGAAAAGACACTAGTTGCATGCCTCCTCCGATCGACGGCGAACCGTAGTCCACTGAAAAGAAGACAGGAAGAAAGAACGCACGCACCAGTGTCGTTGCAGGATTTTACAACCTGCCTCTCCTTAGAGGCTGGAGGTTCCGTCGCTCCCAGCTGTGCGCCACACCACCTTTCATCGCCTCAGATTTACTCTTCCCCTCTCTTCTCCTCAGTTGCTAGTCTTTACATTTGCGCTGGAGTTTCCGTCGCTCGGCAGATGAAGTTCGCCTATTTATCTTTGCCGAAACCTGGCGGCGACGCCCGTAACCACGATTCCCGTTGCTTCAAGGTTCCCTCCTTCCCGGCCGCCACAGTCTTGGGTTGCTCCTCACCAATATCCTACAAGTGGTAGAGCTCTTTCTGTCCAACATCCATTGATCCTACACGCAAGGTAGTTGGATCGGATATTGAATTTATTAAAGATTGGTTGAAGATTATTAACCTAAATCATCTCACCCATGTCTACATGATCAAGCATGTTAACCCTATATGTTCTTGTGAGATGACTTCCAATTTTACTTGATTTAAATTTAATGATTTGAACACTTGTCAACCTTGCATTAGATTCGGATTTGACCTTAGGCTTATCAAGTGACCTTTTCAAGATCATGGCGAGGCACAGAGGCCTTCTTTGATCGAAAAAATGACAACTTCCTTAGACAAAGCCATTTTCAAGAAAATAGAGACTTGATTTACCTAAAACCACTTCCTGGTCTAACTAGTCTAGGATACGACGAGGTAGCTTCAACTAGTTCCGCTCGGTCAAGTGCACCGAACTAGATATGCCTTATCTAGCCCGAATACATAAGACTCTGTTTTCCTAGTGTACTATCATCTCGCCGCGTCCTGGTACTATGTTACCAAGTATTGACGAGTTATAGTCCTATCTAACCATTCTAAAAAGAAAAATAAATAACTAACCTAAGCATGCAATTTCTAAGTTAAAACATAAACAAGTTTTGTACTGGCGCCCCCTAGACCGTTGAATCGGTTCGGTCTCTCCACATAGTGGATTTGGTCCTTGGGAACCCAGTACTAGTTCGACCCTAAATTTGAAATCAAAGTGGTCTTAGGGACTCATGCTTGGACACGTTTTTTATGTCGACTTACAATCGACATATACGACTTGTTGGTTGTATTTGAGCTAAACCCTAGTCTGACCTTGTTGTACACGGCCCTTTGCGATCCAAGTAGGAGGTCAAGTCCTTTGAATCCCAAAGTAAACCTTTCCAACGTGTTCCTAAGATCTTCGACTTGACTCTTCAAGAGTGAGTTCTCAACTTTGAGCTTTTTAACCCGAGTTGAGTCCTCCTCTCGAACTCGACTAGTCGAAGAGGTTAGGGAGACCTCATGTTTGAGGAGTTTAACTTCCTCAACTAGAGTCTCGACCTTGGACTCGGACTTAGCTAATTTCCTAGTTAAGAACTTAATTGCACTATAAAGCGTACTAATAAGGGATCTACTTACCTTGAGTGTATCTTTTGAACCGGATGCGTATCCGTGGCTTGTCTTGAATAGCGCTTCGCAGTTCGACTCGTTTTCGATTTCCGATTCGTGTTCCGGTTTCGACTTCGTCTCCGATTCCATCGGTTTAGCCATGAGGACACGATCATCATCTTCTTCCTCGGATGCTTCTTCCCATGTAGCATTGAGCGCCTTTTTGTGTTTTGGTGCTTTGCTCTTGAGTTTTGGGCATTTGGACTTGATGTGTCCAAATCTGTTGCATTCGTAACATCTAATATTCGAACTTTTAGGCTTACCTTCGTTGGGTCGAGTGACGGTTCATTTTCGGCCCTTGACTATCCTCCGAACTAGGTTGACTAGTTCGACCTCCATTTCTGGGTCGACCTCTGAATCAGACTCATCTTCTTCTTCCTTCGGGGGTGGCTTGCTTGCGGTTTTCTTCCTCGAACCTGCAAAAAGTGTTATACCCTTCTCGGGTTCCGAGTTAGACTGCTCATGAAGTTCGAAATAAGAAAATAACTCATCTAACCTAAGTTTTGAAAGATCCTTGGAAACCTTGTAGGCATCGACCATGGATGCCCACAAGGTAGTCCTCGGAAAAGAGTTAAGAACATACCTTATAAGGTCACGGTTTTCAACCTTTTGCCCGATTGCGTGTAGGTTATTGACTATGTCTTGAACGCGAGCATGAAGTTGCGTCGCCGTTTCATGTTCCTGCATTTTTAGATTATATAATTTATTAAACAAAAGATCGCGCTTACATACCTTGGCTTCGTCAGTTCCTTCGTATCGCTCCACTAGCTTTGTCCAAAGGTCCTTTGCGCTGATGAAGGGGCCGACGCGATTAAGCTCCTCCTTGGACAAGCTGCATTGGAGGATTTGAGTTGCCTTGGCATCGGCTTCGACTTGTCTTTTTGTCGCAATGGTCCATTGGAATCCAAGGATTCACCCACTTCGTTAGTCGGAAGTGTGAATCCGGTTTGGATTATGATCCACATCTCGATTTGAGTTTTAAGAAAGCATTCCATTCGACCCTTCCCATAACGGAAGTCATCTCCGTTGTAAAACGGAGGTCGGACGGTGATAAAACCTTCGAGATGGGCCATTGATACAAAAGAAACAAGAAAATGAAGACAAGAAACCTAACAACGACACAAACACACGAAATGTACCAAGACTCACGTTTTGGATTAGTAGTGCAGAAGAAAAACTAACTAAATGAAATAAATTCGAAATAAACAGAATAAAAAAAAGAAAAAAAAAAGCTGTAAAAAGCTAGATCGGTGGTTTCACCAAATCTTAGCACCCCCGGCTCTGATACCAATTGTTGGATTAAGCGGATCGCTAGAGGGGGGTGAATAGCGATAAAACTTTTCTTTCGTTCGAATTCGTTTCAAAACACGAGTAGATAATTAATTGTAGCGGAAAGATAAATAACAAGTAAAGAGAGACAAATGGATTTTTACTTGGTTCGTAGCCTTCGGCTACTACTCCAAGGCCCTAACGGTCCTAAACCGTGTACGGAGGGCAATTCACTAAAACACTCCTCCTCGTTGGAGGTAGGAGTTTGACGATTACAAAAAGCTTTCGAAAGAAAAAGATAGAGAGACAAACCTTCTCTTCTATTAAGATAAATGCAACGATAGAAAACCTCGATTAACAAAAAGAATTGCAATATCAAAGAAACGACAAATTAAAATACCAACAACTAGAGAATAGAAATTAAGATAGGGTTGTTGACAGCACTTCGTCGTAGAGTCGTCGGAGAGTCGCAGTGTTGTGAGGCTTTTGAGCACTTAGAATTGATGAGAAAACCCTAGGATAAGCCCTCCTTTTATAGCCTTTGAGCCCCTTTTCGAGAGGAACTTCAACCAATAGAAATTGGGCACAAGACTCCTTGAAAAATGGTGATAGAGCTTGACTCCTCGAGGCTGATCCTTGACCATCAGTCGACTTATGGCAGCATCAGTCAAATGCTGACTGCAGATAGTCGACTGATGGACAACAGTCGAGTCCTCTAAGCTGGCAGTCGACTGATGCTAGCTGAAATCAAAAGTTAGCTAAATAAAAATATTATTTCGACGGTCTCCGACCGTCCGATCTCGACCTAGACCACCCATGGGATGTCTTGGGTCGGATCTATGCTTAAGACTATCCCCGTAAGGAGGATACAACCTCACTTACGCTCGCACACACGAGCTTACCTCGATACTTAGTGTGTCACTTTTGCTTCCGACCTTCCACTCGATTCCTTCGGCTTCCTCCGAAATCACTCGAGTGTCGCCCGACCACCGCGACTTTCTCTGGGTGTCGCTAGCCTTTAGCTTCAGCGTTGACACTTTTCTGCACACTCGATTCAGCTTGTGAGATAACAATATAAGCTTAACTTTGTATCGTTTGCTATAATCAAAACTCAGGTTTGACTTAGGTGTCTACTGCACCAACATATTCTAGGTTTACATGGATATATTTTCTCAAACATAGATCTGAATTGTCTCAAATATATATTAACTTTGCTAATATGATTAAGACTCAATTTTCTTGTCATAAAAATTCTTCGTACTGATAGTGCAATGGAGATCAAGATTTCATTCTTCTCTAGTTTCTCAAACAAGGAACCATTATCCAGAGATCTTGTCCCCATACCTCCTAGCAAAATGGTCAAGCAGAGTGCAAACATCGTTATATACTAGATTTTGTTCGTGCTCAACTCCTTTCTGCATCTTGTCCTGAAAAATTTTGGGGAGAAGCTGCTCTTACTTCTGTTTACACTATTAATTGTCTACCTACTCCAATCCTTCAAAATATATCTCCTTTTGAACAATTGTATGGTAAAGCACCTGATTAATCTAGTCTCAAAGCCTTTGGTTGTGTTTGCTTTGTCCTTCTTAATCCACATGAACACACTAAACTAGAACCTCATGCTCATCTTTGTTGTTTTCTTGGGTATAGAACATAACACAAAGGATATCGGTGTTGGGATCCTATTTCTAGTAGACTGTGCATTTCTAGACATGTTACCTTTTAGGAACATACTATGTTCTCTACACAGTCAAAATTTCACAGTTTATTTGATACTTCTCAACTATTCTTTACTGACTCTTCACTAGAATTATTTCCTTCCCTGGCGAGAGATTCTTCTGATGGGCTTATTATTTCTAATCCCTCCTCTACACTTGCATCTCTAGAATCTGCCTCCTCTGAAGATCCTATTCCTCCACTTCGTTGCTCCAGTCGAGTAAGAGAAACTCCTCATCACCTTAGAGATTATAATTGTTTTTCTACTATTGTCTCTTTGCACGAACCTCACTCTCACCATGAGGCTAGTACTGATCCACTTTGGTAGCAAGCAATGTCTGAAGAACTTCACGCTTTAGAGAAAACTCATACTTGGGATTTAGTTATTCTTCCTCTAGGTAAAACTCCGATTGGATGTAAATGGATCTATAAGATTAAAACTCACTCTGATAGTTCTATTGAGCGTTATAAAGCTCGTTTAGTTGCTAAAGATTATACTCAGTAATATGGCACGGACTATGAAGAAACATTTGCTCATTTTGCTCGATTGACCTCTATCCGAAGTCTTTTAGTTGTTGTTGTAGTTAGACATTGGTCTCTTTCTAGATGTATGTTAAAAATGCTTTTTTGAATGGAGATTGAGATAAAGAAATTTACATGAATCCACCATCTGGGTATTCTCATCCTCCACAAAAAGTTTGTCTTCTATGTCGTGCTCTGTATGGTCTTAAGCAAGCTCCTCATGCATGGTTTGCAAAGTTCAGCTCCACTATCACACAATTAGGTTTTACGTCCAGTTCTCATGATTCTACCTTATTTATTTGTCGTACTAATAAGGGAGTTGTTTTTTTACTACTTTATGTGGATGATATAATTCTTATAGTTGATGATTCTTCGGTTATTTCTGAGTTACAAAATTATCTCAAGTAACATTTTGAGATGAAAGATTTGGGATCCCTCAACTATTTCCTTGGTCTTGAAGTCTCCTCTGATTTGGATGGTTACCATTTGTCTCAAGCAAAATATGCATCTGATTTGCTTTCTAGATCTGGTATCACAGATTCATGCATCTACTATCTCTACACCATTGGACACATATATTAAGTTAACTCCATTTTATGACAAACTTCTTTCTGATTCTACTTTGTATCGATAACTTGTTGGTAGTCTGGTTTATCTTACAGTGACTCACCCTGATATTGCTTATGTTATGCACATAGTTAGCCAGTTTATGTTTGCTCCACGAACCATTCATTTTACAACTGTTCTTTGTATCCTGCGGTATGTCAAAAGCACGCTTTTTCATGGACTCTATTTTTCTGCTCATTCCTCATTAATCTTGTCTGGATATTTTGATGGTGATTGGATTGACGATCCTATTTATCGTCGGTCTACAACTGACTACTATTTTTATTTGGGAGACTCACTCATTTCATAATACAGTAAGAAGTAAATAGTCACATCTCGATCCAGCCCAGAATCTAAATATCAAGCTCTTACAGACACTACTTCTAAATTACTTTGACTTCGTTGGTTACTTGAAGATATGAGTGTTACACACTCCTCTCCGTGTGTGCATTTTTTTTTTTTTTTTGACAATGAGAATGTACAAATATATTTCTTCAAATATTTGTATAGCAGTGATGTTTTACTTTGCTGTTATCTTGGGAACAAATAAAGCGTGCATGGAGTTACGTTTTCCCAAAAGTGAAAAACAAAATCTATGGATGCGGATCATGAAACCATTCTCGACGTGAATCCCAAAAAAAAAAAAAACCCGTCGCCGCCACTAATTAATCCGAAGACATAAAAAAATCATTGACTCAATGGAGCAGCAAAAGATTTACCATTAGTTTTTACACTGGAGATCAAGATCATGTTTATTTGGGAAAAATGGAGAAGTTGTGAGTTAATTGCGGAGTCAAAGAGACTTGTGTTTTAGGTCTTTTCTTATCAAATCAGTCTACCTTTTCTGTTGTGTTACATGCTAATATTGAATGTCGTTATCAAAAATAAGAAATAAAAAAAAAAGATCATTTTGTTGTTTTTTTAAGGTTTAAATCAATATTTTAAAAATTGGTCAGAAATTTTAATTAAATTTTCTGATTAAATTGGAAATGGAAGATTAAATTAATTTCAAATTACTATCTTAGTGTTTCTTCTTTTGATTTGATTGGATGAAATTCTTGTTTGGCTCAAATTATTAGGCAAATTTTTTAACATAGACAGTTGGTTAAGAAAAATAACATCTAATTAAACTTATCTAAACCATATAATAATAAAATTTATAAACATTATAATGTTAAATACATCATGTAATTTTTCATTCCAAATACATCATATTTAATTATACTTTAAATAATATTAAAGGATGTTCAAGTATTTGCATTAGTTAATTTTGCCTATAAAATATTAAATCATTTCTAAATGTTTTTTTAAATTTCACGTAGATAGATTAGATAATAAAATAAAACATAAATCATAAATGAATAGTAAAATGAGGGTCCACTGAATTTTCGTCATTGGTCTCGTCATTCCATTCCAAGTTTGTTTTCGATCTCAAATGATAATTTTTTTTTAATTAGTATCAGATATTTAGACTTTCGATCCGATTAATTTTGAAGATGATCAATTCATTCCCATAGAAATTTCCCATAATTCATTCAGATAAATCGAAAATATTGAAGCGGATGGTCCAGCAGCCCAATATTATAAGATTTATCATTCTATTTGGAGGAAAATTTCGATAAATATATCACAATTAGACATTGAATCAGAAATATTTAGGAAACTATACGAACGACTTTGCCATTATATCATTGCCTCGGGGGTCCAAATGAATTTTTTTTTAAACCTTAGACAATGTTGCATGCACACTTATATATATATTCCAAGCAGGTAAAAATAATTGATCGGTTTGCCCATGCATTTTAGGTAGAGCTAGAGCTGGAGTTCCCTGCGCCGTCACTTATTAGTTCCTTCATTTTACGACATTCACTTATCACTAGAAAATTAAGTCATGGCAGTTGTAGAACCCAATTAATAAGCATCCGTCAATGACCAGCAACTATAAATACATAGAGTCCAGCCAACAGATCAGATCCGATCGATGAAACCTTTTCCTATAGTTTTAGTTCAGGAAAATGGAGTCTTTAAGCATCAGAAAAATGGAGGCCAAGGCAGCGGATGCACGACGGTCGCAGCAGTGGGACGACTGCCGGCGGGCTGAAGACAAGGGATAAAGATTTTGATTAGGATTTCAGTAGCTATGCTTGCCCTTAAAAAGGTAATCAGATTAATAAATCAGAGAACAGATTTTAAATATTATTACAAATTATTTTACACATTTTATTTTATTAGCATAAAACAAATTTATAATTTTTTCTATTTATATTCGTATTTACTTGTAAAACTTTATTTTCTTAGAGTATACTCAGCAAAATATATTGGAATAAATATCTCTAGTTGTGCGAGATCAAATGAAATTTGACATCAAAAAATAGAATTTAAATTCATATGTAAAAAACAACATAATTAATTATTAGAGCAAATAGAACTAGCAAATTTGAAAACACCAAACATACATCAAATTGTTGATTGATCATCCAAATTTATTTAAAACACTTTCACGATACACCAAAATTATTTAAAATACAACTAGCAAATTTATTTAAAATATTGCCACCATACATCGAGATCCCAAATTTATTTAAAACACTCTCACCATACATCAAACTTGATTGATTGATCATCCAAATTTATTTAAAACACTCCCACGACGAAGCAAATTAGCAAAGACGATAAGATGGAATTAATTAATTAATTAAGAGCCAGGCGGATGTTATCGCCGCCCAGATAGAATCCGATGGAATTGATATAGCATTCGGTCAGGCCATAAAATCCAACAATGCTACCGTCTGTTACTTGAACAGTGAAATTATCGCGGCCTCCTGGCCCATAAGGCGCATAGTTATGTCCCGAGTTGGTACTGAATTTGAGCTTAGCGATACAAATTTTGCCGTCAAAACCTTTGAAGGTCCCACTCACCGAGTTGATAAAGTCAGCGCTATCTAGTGTGAACTGCATGCAAGATATGTATAAATATAATAGGTAAGACTAATTAAGATACACGTACGTATTGTTGAAGTTTTATTATATATCAGATCCGAGATAGATATATTGTACTTGAACTTTCCATTCCTTATGTGGATGTATCGGCTAGTGGATTGGCGTGGAAGGATGTAAATAATTAAGAAGAGAAAGGAATAAGAGAATATATATATATGTATAGTCACGGATGCTGGGGCAAGACATGTGGCGTTGGAGGATTGAAAAGGCTAAAGGAGAGATTATTGCATGCATTCAGGAGTGACGCCCATTTCCTTCTTTTATAGACTACTCGGGAGACCGAGACAAAGAAAAACTAGCTAGAGGTGTATATATCATTTTCGTGATTGGCTTAATTAGTTATTCATCTCAGATAGAGTCAATACAATCACGAGTTAGTTTATATACAGGTAATTAACAAAATGACAATTATTACCTATTCGATTTAGATATGGCAACCACTTCGATGACGTCACCTAATTTACGTGACTTCCATGACATCGACCATGAATAAAACATAAAAATCAGAATTATTGAATTAATATAAATTCATTTTAGTTTGATTTTCTGAACATTAAGTCAATATTTTTTTGACTTGATAAAGATGTACAATTATTTGCCACCTAATCCTATCAAAAGGTTGCTTTTGGTTTGCAATTGCCTTTGTGTCTGATTTATATATGACAGTTACTTCCTTAACGTGACCTAATTTAATTTATCAGCCACTTCCTTAAAGAATATCTCATCCTCATAATTAAATAATTAATTTTTGAGGCTACAAATTCTCCACAAATAGCACAAAATGTCAAGAAAGATTGTGTTGAGAAAGACAATACACTTGACGACTCCACATACACCCATTGAATCTATCTCCTGCCTCCTTCTGGTTCACATTGCCTATAATAATTAAACAAATTACTAGCCAAATTGTTGATTGACTCAAATAACTAGCTAGCCAATTTGTTTCAAACATAAACAATACATTAACAAAAGGAACATTATCTTTTTTTCAAACAAAAATAAAAGAATATAATCACTCTTATAATCAAAAGATTATATACATAGTATATAAGTCTTTGACAAAATATATAACAATATAATATTAATTACATTACATTACATTATAAATTTTATTACATTACCAACTTAATTACATTACCCATCACCAAACTTCGATCTCAAATCTCTCAATCTTTGATTGATTATTTTTGATCGAACTTAACTTAGTTCACAATACATAATAATTATTAGTTGGCATGAATTAATAATAGGATAAAAGATATGCCAATTAATTAATAGGAGCCACATAAACTCCTATGGCCTTCAGATACTTGTCGTAGTAGCCAAAGAATCCTACAATCTGACCATTGGCCATCGGAACAGTGAACTCCTTGCCGCCTTCTTTAGCACCGAAAGGCCCAAGTTTCTTCCCCAAGTTGGTCTTAAATTTGAGCTGAGAGATACAACTATCGCCGTTATATTCAACGATGAATCCAGACATTGTCTCGATATATTCATTATCAGGTAGGTTGCTCTGCAAGATCGATCGATATAAGAATGTTTACAATCCATGGAGAGTGCTGGCTATGTACCTACTTAACGTACCGGGCTATGGGGGAGACCACCTTCGGCACCTAGTTGATCTGTTTTGACATTTTTCCGATCGACGACGTAGGAGACCTCCAACCTATTGACCACACTTCGAGAGTAGACTGTGATCGTTGTAATTTTGGAGATACATCGACCAGTGTCAAACTTGCTGTCTCTGGTCTCGAAGACTCCCCATGGCCCAAGCTTGATGTTATCACGAAAATCTAAAAACACTTAAAATCCATTAGTGTTTTATTTTCTCCGATTAAAGTTTCATCATCCTATTGTACTTGACCTCTCGATTCCTTTTCTTTAAAAACAAATTGATGCACTGGCGTGGAAGGATGTAAATAATTAAGAAGAGATTAATTATTGCTCACTGTTGCGTGTGAAATCCCCAAAGATAGCAGCTACTTCGCCTTCCATTAACTCCAGGTCACTCTGGGCTTCTTCGTCACTTGCAAGTCTGTTCTCGCGCCTGGCTTTTTCTATCCTGCTTTTGATATCATTTCGTTTATCTTTCAGCTTTTCGATCTCTTTCTTCATCTTTTGGATTTCGGTTTTGGGCTGCCCGTAGGATTCCCATAACTCGCCGAAGCACCTGACGACGTCTACGTTGAGATTTAAGCAGGGGATCGCCATGGCTAGCTAGCTGCAGGCCGATCGAAGCTTTGGGAAGGCTGAGCCAAAGAGACATCTCTTTTATAGACTCAAGAGACAAATTAAGACAAAATCAAGAGAAGGAAGGGAGAATAAGAGGTCTTCATTGACATGATTGGTCTAATCATTCATAAGTTTTTAAAATCTGATAGTTGTTTTATTCAATTAGATAAACAAAGTAAAGGAAGCAAGAGTCAATGACCGAAAGGCTAAGTTCATTTTTATTTTAATTTGCTGCGTCGGACAAAATTGGATGACTAATAGCAAGAGTCAATTTCGCTATTAGGTGGAAATATTAGTGCCTACTCTCTGTAGGAAGTTCGTGGCAGTTCTACGAACCGTCTCGAGCTGCGTGCATTTCCTTCTCTTAAAAAGAGAAGGAGTTCGTCCAAAGAGAGGGTTGCTGTTCGGCGGTGACTTTCGATCTGAGAGGTGAAGAGAGACATCCGACGAATTTGGTTGGTGAAACAGAGGAGTCTTCCGAATTTCTATGATCACTCTTTCGACGCACACATGAAACTCCAACAGGGTAATCAACAACAGCAAATATACACAACACTCTCCATAGCAAACTGATTGCACCATGTGTCAGTACGATTAAAGATTGATCATGATTTATTCATTTTTATATAATTATGGGACTGACGACTAAGGTGAACAATATTGCCTTTTTACATCAATGACCGAAAGAATTATTTATGTTAGATCCAATTGCTATTATGTTCTTTTGCTTACGGTGATACAAACATAGTCTTTTTATATTTCTCGTCAACTCTCTATCTGCATGCAATGTTTTTCAAAATAAACTACATGTGCACGGATTGTGTTAGAAATTAAATTTGACTTTTAGCTATTGTGATTGGATTAAAATGGAATGGTTTAAATAAGTAAATTTATGATCTATAATGTTCATATGAAAAATAAGTGTAAAATATTTAGAATGATATATTTTATAATGGATTATAGTAGAATAGTTTTGATAATTCTAAATAAATTCTAATAAACATTAAATTAAGTATGTCTTATCATAATCCTAACCTCAAACTAGTATAAATAGTAATATGGGTAGAGTCTAGCTTATGAGACCTACAGCGAGTCGGAAGTGGAGCAGCTGGGAAAGCCAAGAAGATGGATCAGTTAGAAGCCGAATGATTCGGGATTGGGACGACTTTGGAAATTGAGAAGGTGGAGGAGCTAGAAATGGACCGAGTTGGGAATGGGCGACTCGGGAAGCAAGGAACTCAAGACACTACGGGAAAAACGCTATTTAGCGACGATCATTTTCGTCACTACCACATTAAAATTTGTCGCTATTAATATTTAGCAACGATTAATTGTGTCACTACCATTGTCGTTCTATGCTTGTCGTAAATCAAATTTAGTGACGAATTATTCTTGTTTCATCGCTAATATTAAGGACATACCAAAAACACGTCACTAAGCTAACCATAATCGTCGCTAAATTGGGTTATTTTTTGGGACGATTATCGGATAAATTGTCGCTAACATATTTTCGTCGCTAAATACAAAGTTTTTGCAACGAATATCATAATTCGTCACTAACAATAGATATTCCAAGGACTAAACGGGCGTCCCGTGGACATCACAATGGTCGTGGAGGCCTCTGCTTTAGCGACAATGTATCAATATTCGTCGCTAAAAATACAAATTCTAGAGGGTTACATTGGAAGCATGTTGAAATATCCATGGTCATGGAGCTCTTGTGCATTAGCGGCGAAATAAATATTCATCGCTAATTATTTGTCTCTAAAATAGGAAATCCAAAGGACTCGATATGCATCCCGTGGACTGGACCATGGTCGTGGATCCTCTGCTTAGCGACGAATTTAGTAAATTTCATCACTAACAACATATATTTTTTTAAAAAATAATTTTATTTATTTATATTCATATCATATAATACAAATATCAATTCACAACATTCACAACTAAATTCATGACATTTACAAAACTCATTCATAAATATCATCAAGTAAACTGCCAACGTCAAATTCACCACTTTAACAACACATAATTACTTAACATCATCTAGTCATAACATCAAGGGCACAACTTTAAGTTTACAACATCAAATTCACAACCGTAACAAAAATTAAGTTCGTACCATCAAACTCACATCATCAAAATCTAAGGTAGAGGAGGAGGTGGAGTTGAAGAGGAATCATGGATCAAGGATTGTAATGTTTCAGGCGCAAGCCGATTAAGAATTTGTTCAAACATATCTTGTCTTGATTTCATTCATTCCAACTAATCTTGAGTGCTTATTAATTGAACTCGAGTGTTTGCTAACTCTTCTTTTGTGCTTCTAGTCATTGCTCGATGGATTCAAGCTTTTTATGCAATATTGCATTAGTTAATTTGGATGAGGAGGTGACATATGAAGAAGTGGACCTAAATGACTTTGACCCACTTCCAAGTCCTTTAATATATTCTTAACGAGTACCGAAGTCCTGATCATAAACTGTATCTATAATTTGGACTGTATCAATGTCATATCCTGTATTTTCTTGTGTTTGAACATACTCATCAAGCAGTCTCACCATATCATCCTAATAATAATAAATATGTTAAAAATATATTTAAAAACAATTATGCACATTTAAGAACAAATTCACTAAATCATATCATAGCATATGGATGTGTCCCTCTCCCCAATACACCTTTTTGATGAGCTGTAATGAGTTTCATTAAAGACAGTAATTCAATTTTTTCGCTGTGACTGATTGGTCAGAAAAAAATAATGTGTTAATATTTTAATCAATAAACAATATACGATAACTATAAAAGTTGTATGTGCATCGCTGTAACTATATTGAACGAATGATTTAGAACCCTCGGGATGATTATATAGGAGTTTCGCTTGATTTTCTTCATTTGTTGTAGATCGTGTCTACAACACAAAATTTTTTGTATAAATAAAAATTAAAGCATTAGTTATAGATTGAATAATTAAATTTTTATATAAAAAAGACATTTGGTATAGAATGAGTTAACTGAAATGCCTCTGATTCAAACAATCATCTTGCATCTCACAAAAATCAATTGACATATGCTGCCGTATTCAATAGGAGAAAGTGCAATAGATTCTTATAATGGGTATGCATTTTATTTCTATTATTTCTATACCTCGCATTCATTAATTGGTCGGTTTCCTTTCTGACTGATGATGAACCCTCCTCAAAATTGATATCAAAAGCAATTTGAAAAAATTGACAATATTAATTTTACATGTGATTAGTAATAAAGGAGTGGTTATAAAAATGTTGAATTACTTTTATCGTATATCATCCGCGGGGATATGCTTCCAACTTTTAACTTGTAAGTGAGCAAACTTCTTTATTGACATACCTAACTCGGTCATAAATGAAGTTGCATTTGGGCCAATTGGATGGTCATCACTCTTACGAAAAGTAATAGATAATTTACCCTGTTCATCGATATGCCATCGCAGTCGATCAGAATGTGTGTCACGTATCTCCCTACATGCTGGTCGACCTGTAAATGTAAAAGTGTTAACAAGTAACAAATGAAATAATTAAATAAATAACAAACTAAATAAACCTTTTGTAATTTAAATACAAAAAACTCACCACTAAGAGAACTATCATCATCAGGTGTCTGCACAACTGGTAGATGCTTAATCCTCTTGGACGATATGACTGTCACATAAGCATCATATATAGATCAATAAGTAATGAAACTTTATCTAATATAAATGAATTATAAATGAAGAAAAACATACATACCATGTAAATAAATATTAATCACTATCATCATCTGAAAAAGATAATTGATCATCTATCTCACTGTCAATTTCACTATCTTCATCCTCATCATTAATAATACTTTGAACACCCCTACCCAATTCCACTTGTGCATTTGACATATTTATATATTGATGCTTAACATCTAATCTACGAAATTGGGATATCTCTAAATCTTCACCTATTATTGAAGTTGATTCATTAGATGAAATCTCTTGGTTAGGCTTTATATTCAAAATATTTTTGGATTCAAACTTTTCAGATACTTCATCAACTTTAGTTACTTCGTATATTTCTTAGTTTTGAACCTTTTGCACAACATTCCAATGACCTCCGCACTTTATATGATTTAAATAATAAACTTGGCTTGTTTGGATGGCCAAAATGAATGGGTTATCAACGTACCATATTTTAGAAGTGTCAATACATAAGAAATCAAACTCTTCAACCATTGAGTTTCTTTTAGGATTATATTGGAACCATTTACACCAGAATAATTCTACTTTATATCTAAAAGAGTAAAATAATTGAACAACATCCTTCAACACTCTAAAAAATCTAAATTGTCACCATCATCAGATGATGGTACGTTAACCCTACTATTCTAAATAGTGCCGTGAGAATCACGAGACCTCATATGATATCGAATATCATTTACAATGCAGACATCATACAGTTGAACTTCAACATCATATCCCATTGTTGTGATCTCTGAATTTGTTAAATTTTTTAATGTTTTCATTCTATACCTAAACCACTATGGAAAATCTCTTTTATGATATTGCAGAAGTTGATTTGAATAACCTTTTTTTGATAGAAGTTATATATGTTCACTGCATACATAATTATTTAAATTGCAATTTTATAATGAAATAGAAATAAAATAATAACATAAAACTTACTTTCGATATTGATGAACTTCTTTACAATTGTTGAAACTATATCAATGTACTTTCTTATACAAAGTCAATGACAATTTCATATTATGTTGTTTGCTAAACACTCTTGCTTACTATAAGAAAACACTTAAATTGTATATTACTGGTTGAACATTTTTATTTTGTTTTAGCCTACTAAATCTTGTCTCAATTTGACTCATATATAAAGAATTGAAAGTTAATGTCTCATTTACAATATACCCCTCTGTAATAAATCCTTTAGGTCTTGCTTTATTATGAACATATCTTTTTAGTCTGCCCAAATATCATTCAAAGGGATACATATATCCATCATGATGACACATGTCCTACTAACATGGCTTCACGAGTTAAATAAATTGTCAAATAAACTATAATATAAAAAAATATTGGAGGAAATATTCGTTTCATCTTACACAATTTGAAGACTATTTCTTCCTCCATTTTACATAAGTTTGCTATGTGTAAAGATCGTGCAATTATCTTTTTGAAAAAAATCATATAACTCAATCAATGTACGATATATGTCTTTTGAAAAAAATTTACATACAACCACTGAAAGTATTCTTTGCAACAAGACATGACAATCATGTGATTTTAGTTCATATAACTTTCCATCAATTGCATATCCATTAGGAAACTTCATAAATTTTAAAAATTGATAAAATTCATGTCTTTCTTCCAATGTTAATGTGTAACTCGTATATGATTGATTGAATTTATCTCCAACTTTTTTAAATGCAATTCACTCCTAATCTTCATGTCATGCAAGTCTAATTTTGCTTTAAATGTATCCTTTGACTTTTTATTTATATTTAATAATGTGTCAACTAAAGCATCACAGATGTTTTTTTCAATATACATTACATCTAAATTGTTTCTCAACTTTAAATCTAGTCAATACTTTAACTCAAAAAAATAGACTTCATTACACAATTTGTGTCACATAGATGGAGTCACTTGAGGGAATCGGTGACATCTCCTGTCAGCGAGGTGACAATACCAATTTACAAACAAGGCCTACACGACCACTATACATCGATCAACACGACCGGAATCCAAACAACCCACGCAGATAATAAATTAGGCCTCTGGCCAACTATCAAAGAAAAAGGTAAACAGTCTACATAACTAGACTTACCCCTTCTGTCATCTGGGTAGGAATACCCAACCAAAACTAATCGAAATAAATCCGATCAAAGGTCCCTAAGGACATACCAAAACATCCACAGGTACAAATATCCAACTCCAGTCTTAAACATATATTCTAATCAAAATATCCAAAACCGTAAACACAAATAGCAATTAGAACTTTCATGACGAGTGGGGTTTGGCAGCTGGACTCTCCTGATAGCTTCATCCTGAAATAGATATAAATCAACGGGGTAAGTTCAAAGAACTCAGCGAGTATAGTCGATATGCAAAGTAAGATATAGCTAACAATAAAAATCATGCCAGTACAGTCTCACAAATAGGGTAAGCAAAAAAATAAATGCAAAAGGACTGTACTCACCTGAATCTCCTACCCTGATATAGGAGCATGTGCCCTACTATAAGAGATAAAGTCATCACCATATACGAATATGAATCCTGTATGCATGGTAATCATATGCAACATCCAAGGCATCAATAAAATAATGCAGCAAACACAATACAAATGCGATCCGTGCAAAGTGCATGCCGTGCAAATGACATGGTCACCCCTGACGCCAGTCATCCGCCTCACACGCGATGGTGAAGCCGAGTGGGTAGGGCTATGACAACTGTGTACTCTGTCATCACTGCTCCTGAGTGACCGAGTGGACAGGATGCTGTCGGAGTACACCTATCCTCCTGCCCCAAACAGAGTGGGGGAGCTAAGCTCTCATCTCCCGGTGTCATAGACCAGAGGAGGGATCCCTGCCCGCTACCACGCTGCCTCCTCGCTACCCATGAGTGGACCAGCGGAACCTGACAGAGCAATTGCACACACCCTCCTGATGTACCACTAACCCATGAGTGGCAGCGTGTGCAGGCCATGTAACTGGCTGCGGGCTCAACTATAAAGGAACCTCATCTAGCCAGCATGCAATCATTCAAGATGGTGCATGATACTAAAGCATGTAAATCCAACTAAATACACCTATCCAAATAATATGCACAATCAATATGTACATATCCATAATCCAAGTAACTATGATCCAAGTAAAACAGGGAAGATATAATCATATCCTATCAAATGCATGTATTAAGTAGGCACATATCATACTAGGCATATAAACATGAAAATTATTGCAAGCTATCCTAACTAGCATATCAACTTGACTATATCTAAAAGATAATTTGATAAAATATCCCGGATCGTCACAACCGTGAACTCCGATGAAACTCGCATACAACATAACTATATTTAAGCACAAAATACCATTCACTGACAAATCGAATACTTAATCGATTCCTTCCATAACCAATTAATCCAAAGTAAATCCATCAAATCCAAGTACACAACAAATGATCGAATCGAATCCTACATTGACCTCATATCCGATCCACTAGATTGATTTAACTATCCTATTCAACCTAATCAATCCTCCATACATAATTACAGAACCGATCAACATCACACCGAACTCAACAATCCAACCAACCATAGATCACTAA
Source organism: Wurfbainia villosa (assembly GCA_025175895.1). NCBI lineage: Eukaryota > Viridiplantae > Streptophyta > Magnoliopsida > Zingiberales > Zingiberaceae > Wurfbainia > Wurfbainia villosa. The sequence goes on along the minus strand of JAKLTH010000268.1, from coordinate 443,088 downwards.
GAATTAACTCACACCCAAATCATATGACCAAAGTACAAACAACCACTGTCAATAACCTGTAATTAAGTTATAATCATCCTGTATGTAATCCAACCAATCAATCACAACCATCCTCATTGCAACAATGGAATTTAACAACATCCTAAATAAATCCTTCATTTTCCTCAAGCTTAATTCACAACTCCACAACAATATACAGAACATCTCACCGATCAGAAATATGAATCCAACCTAACCCTGGGTGACTTATACACAGCTCACCCAAACCTTACCTCAAACTCAATCCAACACTTGAATCCCACAACTTGGCACCCACAATCCATTTATAGCCATTAACAACTCTCCTAACGATAAACTCACAGCCAACAACACTCATTACATAGAGTCAAAATGGACTGCAAGAAAATAGAGTAAATTAAAGATATATATATACCTGCAACAAAATTTCCCCTCGGCAGCCCTCCTTGCCAATAGCCCAGTCCACCGGAACCCTAACCCCAACATCGTTGCTCTAGCTCCCACTGGAAACCCTGTTCACCGACACCATACCACTGCCAAATTCCTCGATCAAGCTCAACGAAGGGAAGATGCTCAGCTATAACCTAGATCCTGTCCAAGGTAAGAGGAAATCGGCACTTACCTCTTCCTGATGACAATCAACCGTGAAATCCACAAAACCAACAATCTTGTTCACTGGCTTCAACCGGTGCTCAAAATCCTCCGGCGATGCTCGACCAAAACACCGGCGGAACGTTCAGCCATCACTGTCGCAACCTCCCTGCCGCGCGCGTTCGCCATCGACTCGTCTATGGGCAGCGTCAAAGCCGATCGTCGCCACTGGCCGCGAGGAAGAAGGAACGAGAGGGAGAAAAGGACGGCTGACTGAGAGGCTGAGGTGCGGCGGAGAAGGAAATCGCCAAGAACTGCTCGTCCGTGGCACCGACAAGGGAATCTTCGCTCGCCGCCGCTTGCAGAAGAAGAGGGCAACGAAGGGGAGCACGGTGCGAATCAGCGTCGGCAGCGATGGGAAAAAGGCAAGAGGAGGTCGGGCGAGAGAGATGATGGTGAGATGGCGAGTAGAGAGGAGAATCGGGGAAGAAGGCGTCGCGAGAAACTGCCGGCTGAGGAGATGGGGTCAGAGAGAAAAATCGGCGCGGCGGGGAAAATAAAAAGATGAAATAAATAGCTTAGGTTAATATCACCTATTAATCCCCTTAAATAGACCCCACCTAAAACCTATTTATTTTATCCCCGTAATAATCTCGTACGGACTCCGTTTAAATCCAGAAAAATTCCGGAAAAATTCCCAAAAATCCCGAAAAATTTTTAGGATTATTTTTCTTAATTTCTAACCATTTAATTTAATATTTTAAATCTTCAGTATTTAACATTCTCTCCCACTAATAAAAATTTAGTCCCCAAATTTCCTACTCGTATTAGTATGAGATGTCACAACAACCATCTCAAGCATCTAGAGACAAGTCACACCTCAAGTGACCAAGTGGGGTTACTGATATCCCCTTAATTCTATCACACTTGCTTCCCGCAGCCCTTCCAAAGTATGAATAGTATCTTCATATCGACCACCTATCAAAAAGTCATAACTGTACCAGAGTGGAGCTCTATATCCGTGACCTGTTAAAGACTATGCCATAATCCTAAAGTAAATCCTGAATCGCTATCGCATACAATACTCAAACATACTCCATGAACTATATATCTCCTCAATATAAACGTATCCAGCGACCCAACAAGCTCATCTTATGGATCAATAAAAAAATGAGTGGGCTCAGCTAATCGATCACTGATTACCCGAAATTGCATCAAGCCCTTTCCGAATTCTAAATAATCTCCCAACACTGTCCATCTTAGTATAGAACCTTGCTGATTATTAATATTCCACCTTTACTAGTTGACATAATGAACACCAGACTACCAAATCAATTATGTTCCGCCTGTCGTTCCACCACGGAGAACGTTTCAATACTTACTATTTTTCGGATACAATCCGAATACATCTGCAACATATACAACCTACCGCAATCTACTAGCAATACTTATCAAAATATCATGATAAAGCCTCGTGGATCTCGAGGTAATACAAAAGACACTATCTATAGGCAACGACATGCTACCACGACCGGAACTCGTGGCCAGTCAAGATGTCAGGTAGCTAACTAGCCACATACGACATACGAATTCAACTATCACTAACTCCTAACAGGTAGAGCAAGAGTATAACTCTATGGTAGATTCTCTCTATCATCACAACAGGGATCTATCTGCTATCCTGAATCAAAAGTAACTCTTCCTAAATTTGAATGTAACTATGTAACCCACCATTCTTCTCGGAGACAGAGAAATATTTCCTCACAAGAGAAATCTACTATCAAAAATCCATTCTATCCACATAACGGAAGGTGACTGAAAAACTTTACTGACCAATCTCCCCTGTTGCAACTATCCGTGTTCTAACAACTATGTGCAGCTATCCAGTAGCTAGCCAAAACCCCATGAGCATTCCGACTCCTCACATATACAAAACAACATAACACTGATACATCCACGTCATATATATGACAACTCATCTCGTAGTTCCTCATTTGACGTAAACATGGGATACGTCTTGATCAACTACATCAGAAACGCTCCATTCTGTGAAACATTGCATCTGCATACAACACCCTTCCTTCCACCCGAGAATGATCAAACAATACTGTATAAAAGTCAACCATTGTCTGAGCCCTGAAACTAGTTTCATAAGCTTCAGACCAAGTAAATTCCATCACCAATCAGCGGTGTAGTACCACTAGAGCATCCTATGCATATCTATGGTAATAATCAAATCAATACCAGAAAAATCACCATCTACGGTGGCCGAGTGCTCAACTCCAACTACCACCATCACAAATGATCCAATCGTGTCCAGAATACATGATTTCCCAAATCCCTGGACGACAAAGTCATCAATAAGTTTAACAAGATAATCCAACCTCATGCAATTCATACCAAGTATGAAATTGTCACCACTATATACCTGCATCCTCTTTACTCTAGGCTGATGATATATCAATCATCCCTACGACTTTGATAATTGTATGACATCCTGTCACTACAATATCAACACACCAATCATGAATCAATCCTAGAGTATACACAAGTGTCCTATAGCTGATCTAAATAGATCCTCAATCCACCATGAAGGATAATCATTTCCTTCTACCACTACCACATTCCATCATCGATAATCGATGTATAACCTCAAAGGTCCATCTCTCTTTGAACAATGAGTTCCAGAGCTTCTCAAGAAATAAAATACTGGGACAAATAAATATCTCATCCAACACCTCCTATAATTGGAACTTAGATTCTTCCAATTCCCATAGTGTTAAGCAACACTGATACCAACTAAATTGTCCTCTAGAACAATCGTCATTCTAACAAATACCTCTTAGCATCATCAACCTTGTCAACTTTGAACGACCGATCGATGACGGTATCTAAACAACTCGATTTGGCGCTCAACCAATTGGATGACATTGCCTTGAGTATATCTCGAGCTTCAACAACCTTGTGCACTTTACACTAGCCCTCAGCTAACGCACCATAAGTAAAAACATTAGGCTCATAAAATATCATTACCTCAGTATCAATTAAATTATCACCCAGTAGGGGATCTTCGATATCGAAACTATTTCCGAAATCACTCCGATCGCCTACTCTGCCACTATCTGTTGTGAGCCTAGAAGTTCATCCAACACTACATCTGATTACTCTCGAATTATACAAGCATCCGAGAGACATTCTTATACCATCATGTCACAATCATAACCTCCAAGTTAATATCCAGATATCCACATCATATCAACCAAGTTAGCTATAACTCAACTAATTCAACTCTCCCACCATAATATAACATCTCCAACAATCAACCTCTAAACATCAAAAATCATTTTCATACCCCTCTGATAATCATCACAGTAATCATCTCAACATCTCACCTGTCGGTGGAAACACTATTAATCCACATGATCCAAATATAGAAATCCTTTTAATCCTATCTGTACATGTTTTAACCACAGATATCTGTAAACACCTGTATCTCTCAATATATCATCAAGTAAGGTAAACTATAGTAATACCTTAATGATCAATCCTTCAACCATCTACAATTCCTTTCGAGTAAAGATGCAAACTCATCCAAGTTCTGCTCTTAACGGATTCCCTATTTCACAGTGACCTAGAATAAGAATTCGATAACTGTATGAATCTAGATGTATACGCCTCTTCCTATCATTTTCTGTTGGGTTTTCGACACCGCGGCATGTGTGTGTTCGATCACGTTTCGTAAACATGAGCACAGCGGAAGCAATAAAAATAATAAATCTATATTTATTACAACACACACAACACACGCATGCATAGTACAACAAGTGTAGACATAACCGTAAATTTAAATTTGCAATAAAAGGAAATTTAACTACGTTATACCTTTCATATCATGTGTAGCGGGAACGGCATCAACCGGAACGATCCTCGCTAGAATCGTCTCTATCCGTATCCACGCCGAGTATCCTCGGGATGACTTCGCTAAGCCACGAGCTTCGTCTTCGTACGGGTTACTAGCCTCGTGTTGAAGACGACATGATCGAGAGATGATCACGATCCGAATCCAAATTCGGATCCTAAGACGAGTCCTCAAAACTCGCTTCTCCGGAGAGGTATTCGTCAACCGATTGACGAATCCTTCGTCCTCCACCTCAGAGGATTACCGGAGATCGAATCCCCGGTAAGTTAGCCGCTGTCGGAGTTCTAACCGTCGTCCAAACGACGCTCCGACGAGAGGAGAACAAGCTGTCCAGAAAACTGGACAGCTTTGGTGGAGGAGATAGGCGCCGGCCAACCAAGGGAAGATAAAGCTCACCTTGATGCCAAACCTAAAGGAGATCACCGGAACTCTTCCGGCAGCAGCTCGACGCCGGCAATGGGAGAAGATGGCAGCAGCTGGTGGCCGGTTGGAGAAGAGGGGCGGCAGCTTAGGGTTGGCGCCGAAAACTCCTTCAATGGGGTGGGCGGCAACTTTTTGCTAGGGTTTTGGATTAGGGCTTAATTATCCCTTAAGCCCTCTTTTATAGAGAACTAATTCTCTTAATGGTTATTGGATCATAACCATTAGGCCCGTTAACCCGCTCCATTAAGATAAGTTAAAATAAACCAAACCATGATGATTTATTTTAAGTTAAAACGAACCGAACCAACTTTTTGGTTCATTCGTTTAAAATAAACCAAACCCTTTGGTTTATTCTCCTCCATTGGATTAGAACCAAACCATTTTGGTTCATCCATTATGTCTTCATAAGACACGGCCCATCCACGCTTCCATTGCGACTGAAACGATTTCATGCTCGCTTCATGTTTGGTCCAACCAAACCTAGTTTCTCTCGGTCTGAGAATCCCATTCTCAAGCTCGTTTTAAATCCTTTGGATTACGCTCATTGTGCGTGTGACCAAATAGGTTCTCGGTTTATGTTGGCCGTCTATAATTAACCATTAATTATAGAACGATCATGAGTGGCACCTAGTAGTACATCATGATCCCCAATTAACCGAAAAGATCAACGGTTGATCCAGAACTATTTCTGAAACCCTTCAGACTCAATGATTCGTGCCCCATTCCCTTCACTCATCTTATACCCACTTGGTTCAGGACATGGTCTATAGTGTCAGTCCCCACTAGGCTGACTACGTCACACCTAGCCCAAGTATCATTTCCTCGTCCTACGGATTCTAGTTACTACACATGTATCGAAGAGTACTTTACTCTAAACATGTAATGCTTTGGCCAAAGACTTTAGTAACAATCCGACGAGAGGCCATGGGTATACATCTCCTCGCAAGGAGTGGTGAATCCTTTATAGGCTATTCAAATACCTTCGATCACTTCGACTTATACCCAATCATCCCGGGTCCACATCTCCTTAGAGATGTTTGCTTAAGATGTCAAAGCATAAGTCTCCATGATCAAGATGACTTGAATACCGCAAGTCAAAGGAACATCGCACTTAAGATACAAGAAGAACTTCATTGACATATCTATATATGCAGAGAACCATATGAAGTCTTACTACGGTCACTCCAATGAACTAGTTACCATAACTAGCATCCACGATTAACTCCGGACATCACAATATCTCCAGCCAGTGAGAATCAGCTGCTTGGATACACCAAGGAGTATACCTCGTGCTAGTCTCGACAGAATTGATGGTGTCCAAATCCATTAATTCATCGACTAGGGATAATTTCGATACATCACAATTACACATGTAGAGATACTCACTAGTTGTGATCCAATAACAAATTCTCTCATGTTGTGAATCGTATCGTGGACATTCAGTAAATGAGTTTAAGATCCAATCAAATACATAAAACATGTATACTCAAATAGTGAATCTTCATTTATCATATAAATGGTTCATACATAAGGCGATTGCCTTAGGACATCTCTCATATATTACTAACAGACTCCACTTGGCCTAATGCCAATCGCTACGGTATCCAATACCATAAGCTCGAACATGACCCTCAAACTTATTTTGAGGTAATGCCTTAGTCAAGGGATCCGCTAAGTTCCTTTCAGTGGGAATTTTCTCGATTTGTATTTCGTTCCTACTGATGATCTCTCTGATAAGATAATAGCACCGAAGCACATGTTTGGATCGTTGATGAGACCTTGGCTCTTTCGCCTGTGCAATTGCTCCATTGTTATCGCAGTAGACCGGTATTGCTTCAACAATGGCCGAAATCACACCAAGTTCATGAACGAACTTCTTGATCCAAACCGCTTCCTTTTCTGCTTTCGAAGCTGCAATGTATTCTGCCTCAGTGGTAGAATCCGCTACAGTCTCTTGTTTGGAACTTTTCCAACTCACTGCGCCCCCATTCAAGGTGAACACGTATCCAGACTGAGACCTGGAATCATCCTTGTCTGTCTGGAAGCTGGCATCCGTATACCCGCGTATCACCATGTCCCCTTCTCCATATATTAGGAACACATCCTTAGTTCTTCTTAAGTACTTAAGGATCGCCTTAATACCACCCAATGATCCATTCTCGATCGATCGTATCCGCCGTGACACTCAGAGCATACGATACATCGGGCCTCGTACATAACATAACATACATGATAGATCCTATTGCTGATGCATAGGGAATCTTACTCATGCAAATCCTCTCGTCTTCTGTGTGTGGACACATAGACTTCGAAAGGTGTACCCCATGCCTGATGGGTAGGAAACTTTTCTTGGATTCCGACATGCTAAACCTCTTTAGCACTTGGTCTATATATGTAGACTGTGAAAGACCAAGCAACCGTTTCGATCTATCTCTATAGATCTTAATCCCGAGGATGTAGGTTGCTTCTCCCAGGTCTTTCATGGAGAATGTCTTGGATAACCAAACCTTAATCGATCAGAAGATTGAAACATCGCTTTCCTATAAGTAATATGTCATCGACATATAATACTAGGAACACGACTGCACTCCCACTAACCTTCTTGTACACACAAGGTTCGTCTGAATTTTGTGAGAAATCAAACTTTTTGATTGTCTCATCAAAACGGATATTCCAGCTCCTGGATGCTTGCTTCAATCCATAAATGGACCGCCGCAATTTGCATACCTTGGTTTTATCAACCGATGTGAAACCCTCAGTCCGTATCATATACACGCCCCTCGAGCAGTTTCCATTAAGGAAAGTTGTTTTCACATCCATCTGCCATATCTCATAATCATAATGAGCCGCTATGGCCAGGAGCATCCGAATGGATTTAAGCATAGCTACAGGCGAATAGGTTTCGTCATAATCAACACCTTGTTTTTTGACGATATCCTTTCGCCACCAATCTAGCCTTATAGGTAATCACATTACCATCCATGTCGGTTTTCTTCTTGAAAACCCACTTGCACCCTATAGGCTTTATGCCTTCAGGTGGGTCAACCAAGTTCCAAACTTGGTTTTCATACATGGAATCCATTTCCGACTTCATGGCACCAAGCCACTTATCCCTTTCTGAACTTGTCAGCACTTCTTCATAACTGGTAGGCTCCTCATCATCAATGAGTAACACGTCGTTCGATTCACTTACGAGAAATCCATATCTCTGGGAATATTGCGTGTTCTACCAGATCTACGAAGATGTGGTGTTACAATAGGTCCAGCCGATTGCTCATCACTATGAGTTGTCATTTACTGTGCTTCACTGTATCTTGTCAATGTCTATTTGAGTCTCTCGAGCCTCCTCAAGCTCGACGACACTCCCACTGTTTTCTTGCAAGAGAAACTCTTTCTCTAGAAACACAGCATGCCTTGAAACAAACACCTTTTGTTCCACAGGATGATAGAATTGGTAACCCCTTGTTTCCTTAGGGTATCCAATAAATAGACATTTATCAGACTTAGCATCCAATTTGTCTGATACTGTCCGCTTCACATAAGCAGGACAACTCCATATCTTCAAGTAAGATACATGAGGTTTCTTACTATTTCATATCTCATATGGAGTAGTTGAGACTACCTTGGTAGGCATTCTGCTTAACAAGTAAACAGCTGTCTGAAGTGCATAGCCCCAAAAGGACTTGGGAAGAGTTGCATGATTCATCATTGACCTGACCATGTCCAACAAGGTCCGGTTACGCCTCTCAGATACACCATTATACTGTGGTGTATATGGCGGAGTCCATTGAGACAATATGCCATTGTCTCTTAGATAATCAAGAAACTCCTGACTCAAGTATTCACCACCTCGATCCGATCGAAGTATTTTAATACTCTTGTCATGTTGTTTCTCTACTTCATTTCTGAATTCTTTGAACCTTTCAAAGGCTTCAGACTTGTGTTTCATCAAGAACACATCCCCAAACCGTGAGTGATCATCGGTGAAGGTAATGAAGTAGCTATAGCCTCCTAAAGATTGAGTTGACATAGGTCCATATACATCACTATGTATTAGGCCTAGCAACTCTCCCACTCGTTCACCTTTTCCCGTAAAAGGTAACTTAGTCATCTTGCCTTTTAAGCATGATTCGCATGTATCGTATGAATCCAATTCAAACGATTCCAGAATTCCACATCGGTGTAATTCGGACATGCGTTTCTTGCTTACATGGCCAAGACGACAATGCCACATGTAGGAGTCTATTTGATTATCCTTTCGAGCACGCTTGTTGCTCGCTTCGATATTGCAAATGTCACTGGATACGTCCAACGTATAAACACCATTGCTTAAAGTTCCAGTCCCATAAAGAACCTCATTCAAAGTTATGTAACAACAATTGTTACTAAATGTCAAATGGAAACCATTTCTATTTAAACAAGAAATAGAAATGATGCTCTTTATCAACGAAGGAATATAAAAGCAATTGTCCAGTTCTAAGACAAGTCCTCCAGGGAGTTTCAACAAATACGTTCCGATGGCGAGTGCAGCAACCTTTGCTCCATTCCCAACACGTAAATTTGACTCTCCCTTGACGAGTCTTCTTCTATTCCTTAGCCTATGTATGTCATTACATATATGTGAGCCACACCCAGTATCCAGTACCCAAGTGTCTAAGGAAATAGAATGACAATCAATAAAGAATATTTCTGAAGAAGATGGGGCATCCGACGCCTTATCCTTCTTCACGGACTCAAGATAAATCTTGCAATTTCTTCGCCAATGGCTCTCCTTGCCATAATGATGGCAAGTGCCCTTTTGAGCTGGTTCTGCCTTTTTAGCCTTTTTCTTCTTCCCCTTCTGCTGTTCCTTTGACTCCCTCTTAGAACCTTTCTTCGAGGAATCAACTAACAACACCGTTCCCTCGCTCATGCTTCTCGTAAGGCTCCACAGCCTTCAAAGATGTTGAGCAAGACTACGATGAACCTTCTTGCATCTCGTGAGGTGAAGAGGAGCTGAGACTTCAACCTTTCAATCTCACTTGCTCATCAAACCAACTCACAAAGATGAAGGACTACGATATGAGCATCCATATGCTCATGCCGCCAGAGCTTGGGTTCCATCATGCTAGCATGATGCAACTCATTTGTTCGTAATCACCACATGTTTCGATAGGCCAACAATTGGTCCAGAGTTGCATCGCCACTAGGATGTGAAGAGGCGCCGAGGACATACAAGCTTTTCACCTTGAGAACAATTCTCAAGTTTCTAAGCCACCCAAGAAGTTCGCCCACCAATTTATTCAATCCAAAATGGAACGCAAATTCAAAGCATCATGATCAATCTTAGAAATACAAACGAGCATATATGAGAAAATGATTTTAAAATGCATCAATATACATTTATAAATTCCATTCATTTTTCAATTTCAAAACCCCTAAAAATCACTTGGGAGATCGTAGGTCCATCTCCGAATGGGCTGATATCCATCATAGTTATGAACAACCTTGGAGAGTCCAACAAGCCATTCATAACTACGACGGTAGGTATCATCTATACCGATTGCATATCACGATATGCAACTATCACAATGTGCTATCAACTAATTGAATGTTCACATACATCGGGTTGTTAACACATTAACAAGTATGCATCATATGCATAGCACCCAACTTCACCTCCCTTTACATCGACCTTGGAGAGAGTCCAACAAGCCGATGCTCCAGGTTAAAGCCAACCCATTAATCAGGAAATAGTTTTAATATGGTTAGAGCGCATTCAACCAATTAGCCCAGCTTGGAGAGAGTCCAACAACCAAAGCTAACGATTGACCTCTGACTCTTACCATATTAGTATTAAACTATTCCATGGTTTGAACATGTTCGGTTCGGGCTTGGAGAGAGTCCAACAACCCAAACAAGAAACGGAACTCTGGTTCTAACCATATTAATGGAAGGTGTAGGATTTAATATTGTTTAAGGGTTTTTATGTCTCATCCTCTTTGCATGCAAATAACTATTATCTACATGGCATGGCATACATGGCATACATCTATATGTCACGACACGCATGACATAATGTTATGCATCTAATGCAATTACATGACATACAATTATGTCATGTATATTATTTCCTTATATGTCATAACTATTTATGGAAATAAAATATGTTTAAGATTTGATTCTCCAAATCAAATCATAATTAAATTAGGAAACAAATTTCCAAATCTAATCACATATTTTATTCATGGAATTATTTGATTAAGGAAAATCTATTTAGGAAACCAATTTCCTAAATCATTAAAACAACTTATGGAAATAAAATATTTTAAGATTTGATTTCCCAAATCAAATCATGATTAAATTAGGAAACAAATTTCCAGAATCTAATCAAATATTTTATTTATGAAAAATATCAATTTCCATAAATACTTCCAACTTTCCAAACGTGGAAGATTTCCATAAATACTTCTAGACTTTCCAAAATTGAAAAATTTCCATAAATACTTCTAAATTTCCAAAATTAGAAAATTTCCAGAAATACATTATGACTATCGCAAAACCATTTTTACGATTATGTCGAAACACAACCTGGGCTCTGATACCACTGTTGGGTTTCCGACACCGCGGCGTGTGTGTGTTCGATCACGTTTCGTAAACATGAGCACAGCGGAAGCAATAAAAATAATAAATCTACATTTATTACAACACACACAACACACGCATGCATAGTACAACAAGTGTAGACATAACCGTAAATTTAAATTTGCAATAAAAAAAAATTTAACTACGTTATACCTTTCGTATCACGTGTAGCGGGAACGGCATCAACCGGAACGATCCTCGCTAGAATCGTCTCTATCCGTATCCACGCCGAGTATCCTCGGGATGACTTCGCTAAGCCACGAGCTTCGTCTTCGTACGGGTTACTAGCCTCGTGTTGAAGACGACGTGATCGAGAGATGATCACGATCCGAATCCAAATTCGGATCCTAAGATGAGTCCTCAAAACTCGCTTCCGAGAGGGTATTCGTCAACCGATTGAGAATCCTTCGCCGTCCTCCACCTGAGGATTACGAAGATCGAATCCCGGTAAGTCACCGCTGTCGAGCTCAACCGCCGCCCAAACGATGCTCCGACGAGAGAGAACAAGCTGTCCAGAAAACTGGACAGCTTGGTGTGGAGAGAGATAGGCGCCGCCAACCAAGGGAAGATAAAGCTCACCTTGATGCCAAACCTAAAGGAGATCACGGAACTCTTCAGCTGACCGGCAATGGGAGAAGATGGCAGCAGCTGGTGGCCGGTTGGAGAAGAGGGGCGGCAGCTTAGGGTTGGCGCCGAAAACTCCTTCAATGGGGTGGGCGGCAACTTTTTGCTAGGGTTTTGGATTAGGGCTTAATTATCCCTTAAGCCCTCTTTTATAGAGAACTAATTCTCTTAATGGTTATTGGATCATAACCATTAGGCCCGTTAACCCGCTCCATTAAGATAAGTTAAAATAAACCAAACCATGATGATTTATTTTAAGTTAAAACGAACCGAACCAACTTTTTGGTTCATTCGTTTAAAATAAATCAAACCCTTTGGTTTATTCTCCTCCATTGGATTAGAACCAAACCATTTTGGTTCATCCATTATGTCTTCATAAGACACGGCCCATCCACGCTTCCATTGCGACTGAAACGATTTCATGCTCGCTTTATGTTTGGTCCAACCAAACCTAGTTTCTCTCGGTCTGAGAATCCCATTCTCAAGCTCGTTATAAATCCTTTGGATTACGCTCGTTGTGCGTGTGACCAAATAGGTTCTCGGTTTATGTTGGCCGTCTATAATTAACCATTAATTATAGAACGATCATGAGTGGCACCTAGTAGTACATCATGATCCCCAATTAACCAAAAAGATCAACGGTTGATCCAGAACTATTTCTGAAACCCTTCAGCAGCTCGAATGATTCGTGCCCCATTCCCTTCACTCATCTTATACCCACTTGGTTCAGGACATGGTCTATAGTGTCCCCACTACTAGGTCGACTACGTCACACCGAGCCCAAGTATCATTTCCTCGTCCTACGGATTCTAGTTACTGCACATGTATCGAAGAGTACTTTACTCTAAACATGTAATGCTTTGGCCAAAGACTTTAGTAAAAATCCGACGAGAGGCCATGGGTATATATCTCCTCGCAAGGAGTGGTGAATCCTTTATAGGCTATTCAAATACCTTCGATCACTTCGACTTATACCCAATCATCCCGGGTCCACATCTCCTTAGAGATGTTTGCTTAAGATGTCAAAGCATAAGTCTCCATGATCAAGATGACTTGAATACCGCAAGTCAAAGGAACATCGCACTTAAGCTACAGAAGAACTTCATTGACATATCTATATGCAGAGAGAATCATATGAAGTCTTACTGGTCACTCCAATGAACTAGTTACCATAACTAGCATCCACGATTAACTCCGGACATCACAATATCTCGCCCGGTGAGAATCACGCTTGGATACACCAAGGAGTATACCTCGTGCTAGTCTCGACAGAATTGATGGTGTCCAAATCCATCAATTCATCGACTAGGGATAATTTCGATACATCACAATTACACATGTAGAGATACTCACTAGTTGTGATCTAATAACAAATTCTCTCATGTTGTGAATCGTATCGTGGACATTCAGTAAATGAGTTTAAGATCCAATCAAATACATTAAACATGTATACTCAAATAGTGAATCTTTATTTATCATATAAATGGTTCATACATAAGGCGATTGTCTTAGGACATCTCTCATATATTACTAACATTTTCTTCAAGAACCATACAACCAACCTCATATCTCCACAAGTGCACAAACCACTTCTGATAGCCACATAAATCTGAGGAGAAAGCTTTAATCCATATTCCCGTTTTCCGCTGGGAAATGAGGTGTTTCATCAATCTTTCATTCCCGGGACATAGCCTTGATCACCACCAAAATAAACTAAAATTCCAACTAAACCCTCAATCACTCAAGAGGTTGTAAACTTCCATCATCAACATCAAGTTACCATCTCCAGCAACCGACATAATCAATATCGAACATCAACATGGGAGTGAAATAATGCCACGTGAATTTAGCTAGAAGAGCACGTTCACGACTTCTACGGTTGCCTTATCAAAAGTGTAGGTTATTATCACTACATTGACTACACTATTATCTTGAGACACTTGCTGCAGTATCATTTTCATAAATATGACTCACCCTAATGCCTCCCGATAGGAACTGATGGAAGATCCAACTATCCTAATCCAAATGTAAGCCAATAAATCGTGGGTGATCTAAAACAACTCAATCACTATCTTGATCCCTTAAGTGGAGGGGGTAAACTCTGCAAGTCTAACAAACTCTATAGTGAACTTCATTAACAATTGATCATTCAACTTAAGGCCCAAGAATTCTCCAACAATGACTCATACAAAATAACATAGGGAAATTCTGTCTCTCGAAAACATTCTGAACTCATGATCCCGTAATGGGTTATTTTCCCAAATAAATTTCTTCTACATATTCCACCAAGTAACAACTTGATCATTACCATAGTAAGAAACTAACTCCACTCTCCCTATATAAATACAAGTTAGGTACTTAACAGTACCTTCCACATTAGCGATCTAAGCTCAATCCGCTCAAGGATCAAAATCCCTATGGAACTTTGAAACTTAACCTCCATTGTCTGCATGAACAATAGTATACATTCCTTGTCCATTACCCCACAGGGTAATAATCCGACTAGCATAATTAGTGAAAATCCCTAACACTGTAGTCCTTGATTTCCACAACAAATGTGACGACTTAACCCCTGCTTTCTGACTCGGTATTAGTCAGCTCTCAAAGAAAATTCATCTTTTTGACACAGGTTCAAGACTCACAAACTGAACAAATTGTTCACGTGGTCAACTCCATCCACGATTACGAATAGTGACCAATACACTAAATGTTATTTCCTGCTATCCACTAAACTCATAGCCAATCTAACCAGGAGTATAAACACTACGGCAACTCCGGCTAGTCACCTTGGTGGGCGACCCCTACTACGAGTCTGCACATGAGTCAAAACTCTATAGACCCTTCTGGCAACTCCTTAGCCAGAGATCTCACTGTCCTCTTGCGTGGTTACCCTGCACCACGTCTCGAAGCAAGAGCACGCTCACCTCGTCTCATATCTGTTAAATTATTACAGATGTTACTAGAACAGATGTTACTAGAAGTAAAAATATATAAAATTTTTCAGCATACCTATTTCTTCGCAAGAGAGGTCCCATCGCCGCCAAATCCCCATATTGACCTCGTCATAAATCCTCAAATTTCTGAAACATAGAAAATCGTCAGAAATCCATACCAATCCAAAATTTTCCAAATTGCCTCGTAAAACCTGCCAAACGTGGCGAACTCCGAAAAATCCAAAAACCCCTAGGAACTCGAAAACCTAGAGCTCTGATACCAAATAAATTGTCATGCCCTGATGGAGTCCCCGCCAGACGAAAATCCGACAGCATCTCCCCTATACGGGTGACAATGTCAATTTACATATAAGGCCTACACGACCATTATACATCGGTCAACACGATCGGAATCCAAACAACCCACGCAGATAATAAATTAGGCCTCTGGCCAACTATCAAAGAAAAAGATAAACAATCTACATAACTAGACTTACCCCTTCTGCCATCTGGGCAGGAATACCCAACCAAAACCAATCGAAATAAATCCGATCAAAGGTCCCTAAGGACATACCAAAACATCCACAGGTACAAATATCCAACTCCAGTCCTAAACATATATTCTAATCAAAATATCCAAAACCGTAAACACAAATAGCAATTACAACTTTCACGACGAGTGGGGTTTGGCAGCTGGACTCTCCCAATAGCTTCATCCTGAAATAGATATAAATCAACGGGGTAAGTTCAAAGAACTTAGCGGGTATAGTCGATATGCAAAGTAAGATATAGCTAACAATAAAAATCATGCCAGTACAGTCTCACAAATAGGGTAAGCAAAAAAATAAATGCAAAAGGATTGTACTCACTTGAATCTTCTACCCTGATATAGGAGCATGTGCCCAACTATAAGAGATAAAGTCATCACCATATACGAATATGAATCCTGTTTGCATGACAATCATATGCAACATCCAAGGCATCAATAAAATAATACAACAAACACAATACAATGCATGTCAAAGAATGACATGGTCACCCGCCGATAAAGCCACCTCACACGCGATGGTGAAGCCGAATGGGTAAGGCTATGACAACTGTGCACTCTGCCATCACTGCTCCTGAGTGACCGAGTGGACAGGATGCTGTCGGAGTACACCTATCCTCCTGCCCCAAACAGAGTGGGGGAGCTAAGCTCTCATCTCCCGGTGTCATAGACTAGAGGAGGGATCCTCGCTCACCACGCGCTGCCTCCTCGCTACCCAGGCGGACCACTAACTGAGCTCGACAGAGCAACTGCACACACCCTCCTGATGTACCACTAACCCATGAGTGGCAATGTGTGCAGGCCATGTAACTGGCTGCGGGCTCAACTATAAAGGAACCCCATCCAGCCAGCATGTAATCATGCAAGATGGTGCATGATACTAAAACATGTAAATCCAACTAAATACACCTATCCGAATAATATGCACAATCAATATGTACATATCCATAATCCAAGTAACTATGATCCAAGTAAAACAGAGAAGATATAATCATATCCTATCAAATGCATGTATCAAGTAGGCACATATCATACTAGGCATATAAACATGAAAATTATTGCAAGCTATCCTAACTAGCATATCAACTTGACTATATCTAAAAGATAAGTCAAAATACCCGCCTGATAAAATATCCACAAAAAGAACCAGATCGTCACGACCGTGAACCTGCCTCGTGACCGAAACCTGCATACAACATAACTATTGTTAAGCACAAAATACCATTCACCGACAAATCGAATACTTAATCGATTCCTTCCATAACCAATTAATCCAAAGTAAATCCATCAAATCCAAGTACACAACAAATAATCGAATCGAATCCTACATCGACCTGATATCCGATCCACTAGATTGATTTAATTATCCTATTCAACCTAATCAATCCTTCATACATAATTACAGAACCGATCAACATCACACCGAACTCAACAATCCAACCAACCATAGATCACTAAGAATTAACTCACACCCAAAACATATGACCAAGCAGACAACCGCCACAATAACCTATAATTAAGTTATAATCATCCTGTATGTAATCCAACCAATCAATCACAGTCATCCTCATTGCAACAATGGAATTTAACAACATCCTAAATAAATCCTTCATTTTCCTCAAGCTTAATTCACAACTCCACAACAATATACAGAACATCTCACCGATCAGAAATATGAATCCAACCTAACCCTAGGTGACTTATACACAGCTCACCCAAACCTTACCTCAAACTCAATCCAACACTTGAATCCCACAACTTGGCACCCACAATCCATTTACAACCATTAACAACTCTCTTAACGATAAACTCACAGCCAACAACACTCATTACATAGAGTCAAAATGGACTGCAAGAAAATAGAGTAAATTCAAGATATATATATACCTGCAACAGAATTTCCCCTCGGCAACCCTCCTTGCCAATAGCCCAGTCCACCGGAACCCTAACCCCAACACTGCTGCTCTAGCTCCCACTGGAAACCCTATTCACCGACACTATACCACTGCCAAATTCCTCGATCAAGCTCAACGAAGGGAAGATTCTCAGCTATAACCTAGATCCTGTCCAAGGTAAGAGGAAATCAACACTTACCTCTTCCTGATGACAATCAGCCGTGAAATCTACAAAACCAACAATCCTGTTCACCGGCTGCAATCGGTGCTCAAAATCCTTCGGCGACGCTCGACCAAAACACCGACGGAACGTTCAGCCATCACTGTCGCAACCTCCCTGCCGCGCGTGTTTGCCATCGACTCGTCTATGGGTAGCGTCAAAGTCGATCGCGCCATTGCTGGCGCGAGGAAGAGAAGGAGAGAGGAGAAAAGGGCGGTGAGAGAGGTGAGGTGTGCGGAGAAGGAAATCGCCAAGAATTGCTCGTCCGTGGCATCGACAAGGGAATCTTCGCTCGCCGCCGCTTGCAGAAGAAGAGGGCAACGAAGGGGAGCACGGCGCGAACTCAGCGTTGGTAGCGAAGGGAAAAAGGCGAGAGGAGGCCGGGTGAGAGAGACGACGGCGAGATGGCGAGTAGAGAGGAGAATCGGGGAAGAAGGCGTCGCGAGAAACTGTCGGCTGAGGAGATGGGGTCAGAGAGAAAAACCGGCGCGGCGGGGAAAATAAAACGATGAAATAAATAACTTAGGTTAATATCACCTATTAATCCCCTTAAATAGACCCCACCTAAAACCTATTTATTTTATCCCCGTAATAATCTCGTACGGACTCCGTTTAAATCCAGAAAAATTCCGGAAAAATTCCCAAAAATCCCGAAAAATTTTCAGGATTATTTTTCTTAATTTATAACCATTTAATTTAATATTTTAAATCTTCAGTATTTAACAATTTGTATCATCCAAAGATTGTTGTCATTTTTTACTTGATGAAGGATACTGAATGTCACTTGGGGTAATGCTTCTAATTGTACTAAAATCTCATAACCACTAAATCTTCATGGTAGTCCTTATTCAACCTTTCCATTGAAATCCTTATTTATACACCATGGGTGCTAAACATTCAAGAATCGACGTGACATGTGTAGTATATTTTACTCCGTAATTCTTGAGATTTAGTTTATGTAGACATACTCAACATGCTTTATAACCCTTTGTGATCCATCCAACTACTGTTCCATATGCTGAAAAGTCATGAATGATCCACATCACAATAGTATGTAATTGAAATACTTGTTCAGCCGATGCATCATTTGCTTCCACAACATCACCCGACCCATAGCTCATTCAGTTTGTTGATCAAGGGTCATAAGTATACATCTATCTCTATTAGACCCAGGAATTAAAAAAGACATCATCAAGTATGATGATTTCATCATTTTCCATGGTGACAAATTATAATTCACAAGTATAACAGGTCACAAACTATAAACATTTGACATGTTACTAAATGGATTAAAACCGTCAGTAGTTAACCCTAAGAGAATATTTCATGGATCACTTGCAAATATTTCATGTGAAATGTCAAATTCTTTACAGGATTCACTATTTGCTGGGTGCCTTAATATATCATCTATTTCAACCCGCTTTTCTTTATGTTTTCTCATATCTTTTATTGTATATTTCAAAATAAACAACCGCTTAAGTTTGGGCTTCATAGAAAACTATTGAAGAATTTTCTGAGCATTCTTTTTCTTATTTATCCTATCATACTTGTGTCTGGGCTCTTTGCACATTGAACATGTATCCTTATTCTCGTACTCAATCCAAAATAATATACAATCATTTTTACATGCATGTATCTTCTCATATGTCAATCATAACTAATTTTTTGTTTTATAATGAGAGTTTGGAATCACATTTAGTTTAAGAAATGACTCTTGCAATAATTAGAGTAATATATCAAAAGATTTATTTCTCCAGCCATTTAACACCTTCACATGCTTTAACTTGACCAAACAATTGAATACAAAAAAATTAGTACAAGTGTGATACAACTTTTTTTGTGCTTCTTCAAACATTGAGGTATAACTTTATCTAATAGTATTTTCATTCATGTTTTCATTAATATCGTCTAATTGAGGCCCATTGGTGTATATTATCTGCATTTCTTAAATTAATAAACATGTCTTGAAAATCATCTTCTTCAAAATCACAATCATGTTTATCTTCATTGACAATATTGATATTAATAGATGATGTAACAACTTCTTCATGAAAATTTCATACTTTGTATAATTTGTCAAATCTCCACTTATAAAGATGTCCTCGAATATAACCCAAATAATTTTTAAACAATTTGTCACACCGACAATATGAGCAACAAATTTTGGATAAATTCAAACTTATCATATAATTCTTTGCCACATTTAAAATGGATTTAATGTCACGCCCCGAGAGTATACCGAGCCGAAAATCAAACGGACGACACCTCTCCTGTACGTGGCAACATTTCGGGTTAATACAAGGCCCGTAGGCCCACAATAACAATAACATAACAAATAAAAACACAACAACATAACGAAACACAGCGGAAACTAATACAATGACATACCCATAACCCCACATATACAATACGTCTACATCATGCATACCGGTATGACTAACACACCACAACCACATATAGTACATCGACAAAATCCGAATCTACAAGTCCACAACACAGTACACTACGAAAACTCCAAATACAATACATGGCGGACGCAAAGCCCAAAACCAATACGGGAGCCTCGGAGGTGAGATGAGATGTCAGCCAGCGGTGCTCCAAGCTGTCACGAAGTCTTCTACCTGTTACCTGGGCGACAGAAAACCCAGGGTCCATGGGGGGTGGTGAGTAAAACTCAGCAGGTAATAGAAAAACATGTATATATGCCATATCACATGTATTTTCAACAACATACTCTAGAGGTACAACAGGTATATCAAAGATAGTATATAAATACAAGCATATACCGCCTAACCAAATAAACAACATATAAAATGCAGTATATACTCAAGTCGCTACGCTTACTCGATCCAACTCGAACATATATCAAACATATATATATATATACAGAAGAGTAGATCAACTCACAATATACTCTAGCTATAGGTCAAGGTATCTAATGGTCCTGTCTAACCCATACCAAAGATCCGATACATAATCATATAACAAATGCAAGAAACATGCATGAATACGATGTACACCCAAATGCAAAGAAGCATAGTACAATCAAATGCAACATCACAATAATCATATATATATAGACCGATCTATATATATATTAATCTCAACCATCCATATATATATATATACATGCATATATGTATATATTTATGGTATTTTTTGTTCCTCCCTTCTTCTCTCTTGGCACTTGGCCAAGGAGAATGCTACCAAGCATGAAGGTTGATCTCTTCTTCCTTCAAGGCGTCAAGAGCTCCAAGGCTAGCAATACGTAAATTGAACACTGCTATAGAGTGGCCGAGTGGGCATGATCAAGTAGCATATGAGCGTAAAGAGCTTGCTACACAACGGGGTCCTCACCGCTGCACTCCGACTAACACTACCAATGAGTGGTCGAGTACCACACACCTAGGACAACTGCACGCAACTCCAACTACCACCGTCTATAGTGGTAGAGTGTGGCACAATAGATGCTCTGCCCTCACACCAGTTACTCCTCGGGGAGTGCTCTGGGAGGCCAGATGACTGACGACTCTCTCAACCCCAAGGGAGACTATGTCGTCAGAATGCATGCAAATGACATGTGTATCGTCACACGCATCAACCATCTACCACAGACTCTGCTCAAAGAAAGAGTCATACTCATCTAATCAATACTCTCTATCCTGTAGAGAGTTGTACTCAACAGATCGACTGACTCTCTATCCTGTAGAGAGTCGTACTCGACTGATCGACGAACTCTCTATCCTATAGAGAGTCATACTCAACTGATCATAACTCTCTCTCCAATAGAGAGTCGTACTCAACTGATCGACGCACTCTCTATCCAATAGAGAGTTGTACTCGACTGATGAACGCACTCTCTATCCGATAGAGAGTTGTACTCAACTAATCATACCAAGCTGGGACCACCGGTCCGCAACGACACACTAATCACCCTTCACTTAACCATTACACAACTCATGGTTGGTAACAGTATGCAATATACAGGTATTGAAAGTAAATCCTACATTTAGGGCATTACCTACCCACGGATGACCTTTTTGCCAATTAATAAATTGGGTCATCCTCCGTACTAACATTTACACCCTGCTAAACATCTAGGTCAATTTACATCACATCTATAACTCCTAAATCATGATAGGGTATATGTGTGATATCAACAATTGAGCATAAATACATCAAACGATAAGTTCAAGCATACGATAATAAGAGCAGGGTCAAGGTAATATGAACACCTAACATGCTCATATCTATGACTAAATCTGAATGCAATACATCTACCCAGATCAGGTAGGAAATTACCCACCTGCTACGAAGATTCCTCTGAGAAGCTCCACATCCAAAAGATTATTTCGAATCAAGGTCCAAGCTCCTTGATCTAATCTGAAACAACCAGTTAACTGCAACTAACAGACCTCTACAGACATATCAATCTCAGTTCATCAACTACATAACTAAATAACAATCCAAGATCCTTACCAACATTCGAACAAAGATGTATACTTACCTTATGAAGCCTACCCAAATCCAGATCCCTAGCTCAACTACCATCACCTGTACTCACAGCATATCCCAATCAAGAACAATGCAAATCCATATACAACCCTACTGCACTAACCCAATGCATAGCTACAACACATCTGAATCAAAGCTTACCTCACAAACAGGCGATCGACGGTGAGAAGACGATGATATCAACAGATCAAGCTCAAGGCGATCCGCACAACAGAAATTCACGACAAGGCATCGGATGGATCCGTCGCCCACTGTGAACGAGGACACACTCGGCTGTGAATGGCTGCACACCCCAAATCGAACACTCAGAGATCTCTCAGCCGGAGGAATCCATAACAGCCTACAACAGGGGAGGCTAGAGGCTCTGGCTTCCAACGTGTCGGATCGAAGGGCAACCAATCGGCCCGGTAGATGAGGCGCGGCGATGGGGTGATGTGGATCCAACTTGCGGCGACAACGGCCGAGGCTACGGCGGCGGTCACGGCAATGACAAAAGCTCGAATAGAGATCGAGCGAAGATAAAGCGGCGATCGACTAGATCGGGCGGAGATCGGACTGGATCGGCACCGACGGCAGCAGCCAATCCAACTCGCGGTGGCAGCGACGTGGGGACGGCGACCGACGACAGTGAGAGCACGAGCGGCGACGAGTGAGGCACAGCAAGTTGGCTCGTCGGCGATAGTGACCGTGAGCACGAGGCGAAGAAGACGAGTCGGCGACGGATCGAAATCAATGACTCCATCGCGTTGCCAACGCTGGACTCGCGGCGACAGCGACTTGGCGGCGACTACCGGCGTGGCTGGTTGGCTTAGGGCGTCGGCGATCGACGAGCAGCTCGCGATGACAGCGGTGTGGCCGCGCGTGAGGGAGAAGCCGACGGCAGAGATGAAAAGAGGGATCGCGAGGAAGAAAGGTTCGGGAGGAGAAGAGGAACGGCGCGATTGGGAAATAAGGGAAATAGAAAGAATATAAAGGGTTTAAATTAAACCCATTAATTCTTTGCAGATAGTCTAAACAGGCTTTACAAAAGCCTATCCGCTTTATCCCCATAAAATATCCATAAGACCTCCGTTTAATTCCAGAAAAATTTCTAAAAATTTCTGAAAAATTCCACAAGATAGTTTATCAATTAACGAGGAATAATATTTTATTTTATATTTATTTTTATTTTTTTTCGGTATTTTACATTTAATATATTTATATATTCAAGACTAATCTGATTCTGAATTATTATCCAACTTTTATCTATATTTATAAAACTTGGTTAAACATATAAAAATTGTCATATTATTTAATGGTGCAACCAGAGAACTTTAATTATCATCTAAGCATCAAAATATCACACCTATAAATATGATAATGGTGTAATCAAAGAACTTCGAATATGAAGTGCTGGATACTAAATTGAAAGAGGAACATTAATTACAAAATGAAAGGCACTGATACTAAATTAAATAAATATAATGTTAATGAGCAAAATTTAAATGTTCATAAAGTGTCAAAGTACTTGATGTCTAAGTCCATTGTCATGGGTACTTGAAAGCAAGGTAGTAATTATAGGTCATACATATAATTTATATCGTTGATTGTCTGTTTACTTAGGTGCATGAATAGGAGGAAAGAATTATAAAAAATAAAGCTATTTCTCCTAACCCATGTGTGCAACTAAATGATATAGTAATTCTTCGGATCACAATGGTTGTGGAAATGTCACTGCCTTAAGACACGACAGTTACAACAGTTCAAGAGACGTAGTCATCGCCTTAAGGGATACGACTGTTATAGCAGTCCAAGGGATATAGTCGTCACCTCAAAAGACTTTGTTGAAAGGTATGGATAAATATATACCCAGATAAATTAAATAAAATTGTTTCCTGACATTGTTGAAAGGTATGGATAAATATATATCCAGATAAATTAACTAAAATTATTTCCTAGATAAATCCTAAAATTATCATCTAACTATCTAAATAATCCTAAAATCGTCATCTAAATATCAAAATATCCATAAAATTATCATTGAAGCATTAAAATAATACTAAAATTATCATTACAAAAAATTGAAAACCCTACTTAAAGAGCTTCTACTATAGTCGGTCGGAAGAATGGCTCAAGAACCGGAGGAGCGGGAGAAAAACACATGGTGTGCCTTAACTGAGTACGAGATGATCCATCCCTCAATTGGAGGCTTGGGAGAAACTTGCAAATGGAGGTGCGACAGAAAATCGAACCAAAGCCAAGAGAAAATCGCTAGAAGTAGAGAGGAGAGAGGGCGGGAGAAAATCGTCGGAGGTGGAGAGGAGAGAAAATCGCTGGAGGGTGAAGAGGAGAGATGGCCAAGAAAAATCATCAGAGGTGGAGGTGGTGGCAGAGAGGAGAAGGGGACGCTGAAAAAGCTGGGTGATTGTGTAGATAGGGTGATTTTTTTTACGGATGTTAGTGATGAATTTAGTTATATTCGTAGCTAACATATTAGCAATGAAATATATGAAGTCGTTGCTAATTATTATGTAAGTATTAAAAAAAATTGTTAAAAATGTGTTAGCTACGAAATAAAGATAAACGTTGCAAAGTATCATAATATTAGCGATGAACTAATTCATCGCTAATATTATGATATTTTGCAATGAATAAGAATATTCGTCTCTAAGATTATAATATTAGCAATGAATTAAAATTTGTGTTGCTAAGTATCAAAATATTAACGACGAATTAGAGTTTTCATCGCTAAGTATCAAACTATTAGCGATGACTTTTAATTGGTTCATCGCTAATAGCTTTTTTTAATGAAAAATATATTTTAATATTATTATTTTCGATGATATATTATTTCATCACTATTAATAGTATTTAGCTACGAATTTTGAATTTTTCGTTAAATATTCATCGCTATTTTAATGATTTCTTATAGTGAGAGTTGGGAAGTAGGGAGAGATAGGAGCTCGGGGATCACAGAGGAGATTTCTCTAGATAGCTTCCACATAAGATCAAAATATCTTTTTCATAAACTTTTTATTCCAACAGTTCTTTCCTCAACTGAAAGAATTACATATAGGCAAGAGCACTAGCTGGATTAATATATTGAATTATTTGGATAGATAGGATAAGTCAATACTACCATAACATTATATTTTCTTTTTCTTGTTCATTCTCTCTGTATATATATAATATTTTAAAGTCAAACAACTAAATATTAATAAGAAGAAACTAAGAAGTTGATGCCAAGAGAAGAGAAAATGTTCTTTTTCTAATAAATGGCCGAAGTAAAATCAAGAACGCCTGGGTACGATGATCCATTCGTGATTTGTAAAGTAAGATTAGCAGCAATTCTGATACTTAACTGTTTCGATGCAGCTACATTTGGAAACCAGGTTTGTCTCAATTGCTGCACATGGAAATCCTTCGCTCTCAAATTCTTATACCTTAGCTTACACATACACCACATAACAAGATGTCCTTGGGTTGGCAACCTCAGAGCGTACCTAAAATTTAAAGATTTCAAAACGAATTTTAAAAAATATATTGATGAATTATTTTTTAATCTTTTATATTTTTTTTAGCCCTTCCAAAAAAATATTTAAACTATTTTAAAAATGAATTCGAGACGATCGCCTCTCTAATCTTACATTAGATATGACCGTGAGCAACCTTCCCAACAAGCAGCAGAAACCACCCAACAACCGTGACATGTAGGGAGAGTTTTAATAAATTCTCTCAAAGATTTTTACCCGTGGCAGTGGAATTGAATAGGATAATTAATTGGACCAAATTCATGTCCACCCCTCTCATCTCATTAATGGGACATTTTTTAAATACAACAAATGTGTTCATTTATTCACTCTCGTAGCTTTTATTCTTTTAATTAATTAATTAATTAATTTGGTTGATCGATTAATTTAATTAGGGGACGGGGATGGAATAGACAGACATCTTGCACAAGTCAAAAAATATTGTTTCTAAATTCTTACGGGCTTTATGTTCAAAAAATCAAACTAAAATAAATTTATATTAAATCAGGTGAAGTCATGGAAGTATTTGTCATATTTAAAGCGAATAAACAGTAATTGTTCTGTCCCAATAATTGTGTGACTGTGGATCCAATAGACCGACATCTTTAGCAAGTCATAGAATATTGTTTCTAAATTCCTATTTGCTAATGTTCAGAAAAATCAAATTAAAATGAATTTATATTAAATCAGGTGATATCACGGAAGTATTTGTCATATTTAAAGCGAACGGAAAATAATTGTCTTGCCCTGTCCTTATACCGGCTGCAATAATTGTATGACTTGTGGATGCAATAGACAGACTTCTTTAACCAGTCAAAAAAAATGTTGGCTCGGTTGGCTAGTGCGATGGAAGAGGTGAAGTAACTTGAAACGGTCTACGTGGAAGTCTCTACTTCTCTGGTGATATACAATGTGAAGGGGGCCGTACCAGAACCAAATCAGATCACTGATTGGAGGACTGACATTATAACATATTTACAATAAGAAAAGGTCCCAAAAGAAAGAGGGGCGTCATCTGCTTTAATGAACCAAGCAAAACGATTCACCATCCTAAATGGAGACCTGTACAAGACGTCTTTTGGATAACCCCTGTTGAAGTGTTTGGGAAAGGAAGATGCTGAATGGGTACTCCGGGAAATCCATGAAGATTGCTGCAGCAATCATTTGGGAGGGAGAGCTTTGGCGAGGAAAGTCTTGTTAGTAGGATACTTTTAGTCCACTCTCCAACAAGATGTAGCTCATATAGTGCAAATCTGTTCAGCCTGTCAGAAGCATAGCAACCAGTCCGAACAACCGACTAAATTGATGAAAGATGTTGTTGCTTCATGCCCTTTCGATTAGTGGGGAATGGATATAGTGAGCCCTATGTCTGGGCACCTTTACAGAAAAAATTCTTATTGGTGGCTGTGGATTACTTCTCCAAGTGGGTGGAAGCAGAGCCCCTTGCCAAAATCACTGAGAATGTCGTGATACAATTCCTATGGAAGAATATTATCTATCAATATGAAATTCCCAGAAGGTTAGTCAGCTACAATGGACGGCAGTTCTAGGGTAAAAAAATCAAGGAATGATGCCAAAGCCTTAATATCCAGCAGACTTTTACTTCTATAGCTCACCCTCAGGCTAACGGGCAGGTCGAAGTAACTAACAGAATCCTCGTCAAGGATTGAAGATCAAATTGGGTTCTCAGAGAGGAAACTGAGTGGATGAGTTGCCAGGGATCTTGTGGGCCTACCGAACCATGCCAAAAACTGCAAAAGGTGAAACCCCTTTCAGCCTAGTATACGGAACAGAGACCGTCATTCCGATGGAGGCCCTTTTAAGTAGCGCCCGCGTGAAAGTGTTGGATTTTTCCGAGCCGCAAAAACCGCTTTTTGCGTTGCGGAAACCTCGGAAGCCCCGGCCACGGATCCGTGCGAAGTATAAAAATTATAATTACATGTATGTGCTTACAGAAATCCTAGATCTACCTTAGATCTAAGAGGTTAGAATGTTACCCTCGTAGCGACGCCTTTCGCTTATCCCGCTCGTCCAAAAGTTCGCCGGAACTCGAGAGTGTCAAGTGCACACTCCTCTATGGTATCCACACAAGCAATAGGTGGAGAAAACTCAACCTTGAGTGTGCTAGCACTACTTGGTTGGTTCGGCCAAAGAGAGGGATGGGAGAGGGAGAGCTTGAGAGAAAAAGTTCCAAGGTTGAAGATGAAGTAATTGGAATAACTCACCAAATGAATTCTCCACCCATAACCCCAAAGTGGCAGGCCACTTCATGGAAGGGGGGTTACATGCATGCATGTAACTCCCATGACCCTTGGTCTCCCTCATGATGTGGCACCAATTGACCAAGTCAATGATGATGCGGGCCGGCCATGCCTAGTCATCATCATGACATGGCATTTGGTCAAGTCAAACTTGACCTTTCATCTTCCCTCTCAAGTCAAGTCAAACTTGACCTCTAATCTCCCATGGTTGATCAAATCTAACCACTTGACTCAAGTCAATTTAATTTAATGAATCTTTATTCATTAATTTAAATTGATTTGATGAATCAAATCAAAATTAGACTCATTCAACACTTGAATCAACTTGAGTCTAACTCAATTAGTCTAATTTGGATTACTCTTAATCCAATTTGGTTCATCCCATGAACCTAATCCTCATGGTTCATCATATGAACCTAATCTCCATCTAATTGCTCTTATGTGTGTGACCCTATAGGTTCTTGTAACGTTGGCAATGTCCCTAAACTGATTTAGGAACATAAGCAATGAGCGGTATCTAGCAACACATCATTGCTACCCAAGTTACAAGAATGTTGAGCTCCAACATCACCTTTGTGACTACTAATTGTGACTCTCACAATATATGACAATGTTCCTCTATCCTTGACATCTAGATTGACCAATCGAGGCATAGACCGTGTCATCCTCGGTACAATCTAAATCTTGAACTCCAAGTAGACTCACTCTAATCAAATGAGCTCAATATCTCATATTGACTCATTTGGGCATGGCCATGCACTTCGTGGTCTCACTCTATCAAGAATATCGATGTCACCCCCGTCATATAGGAGGGATAAATCCCATCTACATCACTCACATCCCTCCGCATAATTCGTTACATACCCAGTAATCGCCTTTATAGTCCACCCATTTACGGGTGACGTTTGACGAAGCTAAAGTATGCAACTCCTTATATAGGGAACCATGGTGACTTCAGGTCTAAGGACTAATAGTCATACTAATAGCCACATGAGAAAGTATATGACACTCATATAACGATCCATGATACTTTCTCATGGCGGGTCATTCAGTATACATTCTCCAATGCATACCCATGTGTCAACTTGATATCTCATATCCATGACTTGTGAGATCAAGTCATCATGTTGACCTACATGCTAGTCTCTATGCATTAACATTGTCCTTGAATGTTAATACTCGACTAGGAATGATTAAGAGTAGTGTTCTCTATATCATCTCATTATCGATTCAACCAATCGATTGATATAGATAAGAACCTACTACTCAAGGACATTATTATATTTAGTTATTTGGCACCAATACAAGTAAATATAATAACCATGCCTTTATAAATAGGAATATGATACAATAAAGTCCATACAACAATCATCATATGATTGGCTCTAGGACTTTCACTAACAATCTCCCACTAGCACTAGTGCCAATCACCGTAGTATCTAATACCCAATGACCTAGTGTGACCATCATGCTTTTTCTGTGCCAAAGCCTTGGTCAAGGGATCTGCGATGTTAGCCTCTGTGGGTATTCTGCAAATCTTCACATCTCCTCTATCGATGATCTCTCGAATGAGATGGAAGCGCCGTAGTATGTGTTTGGTCCGCTGGTGTGAGCGAGATTCCTTAGCCTGTGCAATCGCTCCATTGTTGTCACAATAGAGCTCTATAGGATCTGCAATGCTAGGAACCACCCCAAGCTCAGTAATGAACTTGCGGATCCAAACTGCCTCCTTTGCTGCCTCAGATGCAGCGATATACTCGGCCTCTGTTGTAGAATCGGCGAATCGTCTCGCTTGAACTCTTCCTCGCCATTGCCACCATTCAAGCAAAACACAAACCACCGTGATCTCGTAATCATCCTGCCGGTTTGGAAGTCGCATCAGTAACCCTTACTGACTAGCTCTCATCGCCTCCAAATATCAAGAAATATTCTTTAGTCCTTCTTAAGTACTTAAGAATATTCTTGATCGCTATCGATGGCACCGATCTCGAGTATCTACTCGTCATGCTCAAAGCATACGAGACATCAGGACGAGTACATAGCATGGCGTACATGATAGATCCTATAGCGGATCGTGGGGATCTTATCCATGCGGTCTCTCTCCTCTCTAGAAGAGGGACTTTGAGTCTTGAAAGACTCACACCATGTGACATCGACGAAGTCCTTTCTTGGAATTCTGCATGGCAAACCAGTAATACCGTGTCGATGTATGTACTCGACTTAGGCAAGCAATCTCTTAGATCTATCTCTATAGATCTTGATGCCTAGAATACAGCCGCTTCACTAAGTCCTTCATTGAGAAGCACGTCCCGGCCAAGTCTTCTGACGTATGGCGAAGGGATGTCATTCCCAATGAGTAGTATGTCATCCACATACAATACAAGGAACACAAGCTGTGTTCCCATTAACCCTCTTGTAGACGGGGTTCATCTTCATTCTTGATGAAACCAAAGCTTGATCGCATCATCGAATCGAAGATTCGACTCAGAAGCTTGCTTTAGCCCATAAATGGACCTTTGCTTGCGCATACCTTCCCAATCTTTGTGGATCTTCAAAACCCTCGAACTAATCGGCCCTTATAGGTATGCGTAAGTCCATCCATGTCAGTCTTTCTCCTAAAGACCCACTTACACCCAATGGGTTTGACCCCTTCAGGTGGATCAACCAAAGTCCATACTTGGTTAGTGTACATAGATTCCATCTCGGATCTCATGGCGTCTAGCCATTTCTCAGAATCTGGGCTCATCACAGCTTCCTGATAGGAGGTAGGCTCATTCTCAATGAGTATAACGTCATCATGGTCAGACAAGAGAAATGAGTATCTCTCGGTGACGGCGTACCCTATCGGACTGCGAAGAGGTAGTCTACTTGAGCAGTGGTTGTTCCACAACTCTTTGTGCAACAACCTCATCACCCACAACACTTTGTGGTTCCTGTTCAACCTCCATCAAGGCCTCAGTGCTATGGTCCTTATCTTGAATTTCTTCAAGATCGAAGGTACTCCCACTAGTTTTTCTAGAAACAAAATCCCTTTCTAGAAAAACTCCAGTCTTTGCCACAAACACTTTGTGCTGACTGGGAATGTAGAAGTAATATCCCTTTGTATCCTTGGGATATCCAACAAAATAGCACCTATCGGATTTGGGTCCCAGTTTGTCTGAGACTTGACGTCGAACGTAAGCCTCACAACCCAAAATCCTCATAAAAGACATCTTGGGATTTTTCCCTGTCCATATCGTATATGGTGTCTTTACCACACCTTGGATGGTACACTTAAGGGTAAAGGTCATTGTGTCTATCCCCAAAAGGATATAGGAAGATCTGTGTAACTCATCATAGATCGTACCATATCCAATAGGGTACGATTCCTCCTTTCGGATACACCATTCCACTGTGGTGTTCCAGGAGGAGTGAGTTGGGATAGAATCCCACACTCAGCTAGATAGTCACGAAACTCATGGCTAAGGTATTCACCACCTCGATTTGATCGAAGTATTTTAATACTCTTGCCAAGTTTGGTTTTGTACTTCATTCTTGAATTCTTTGAACTTTTCAAAATTGATTTATGTGTCATAAGATACACATAACCATATCTCTGAAGTCATCGATAAATATAATGAAGTACCTGTAACCACCTCTAGCAGCAACATTGAAAGGACCACATACATCACTATGTATAAGTCCTAACAAATCTGTTGCTCTTTCGCTGTGTCCACTAAAGGGAGTCTTGGCCATCTTGCCTAAAAGGCAAGACTCGCATGTCTCATATGATTCAAAATCAAATGAGTCTAGCAGCCATCCTTATGGAGTGAGATAGCGACTCTCATTTATGTGACCTGGCGCAATGCAGAGATAAGTTTGGTTCAACTCATTTGACTTGAACCTCTTGGTACTTATGTTATAGATAGGGCTCTCTAAGTCTAGAAAGTAGAGTCCGTTCATTAGAGGTGCACTACAATAGAACATATCATTTAAATAAACTGAACAACATTTGTTCTTTATTATAAATGAAAATCCTTTCTTGTCCAAACAAGAAACTGAAATGATGTTCTTAGTTAAGGCAGGCACATAACAACATTCATCTAATTCTAGTACAAGCCCAGAGGGCAGAGATAGATCATAAGTTCCTACAGCAAGAGCAGCAACCCTTGCTCCATTGCCTACTCGTAGGTCCACCTCGCCCTTTGTCAATGCCTTGCTATTTCTCAGCGCCTGCACATTGGTACAAATGTGAGATGCACATCCGGTATCTAATACCCATGATGAAGAAATAGACAGATTGACTTCTATAACATTTATACCTGAAGTAGAAGTCTCACTTCTCTTCTTCTTAAGATCTTCCAGGTATGCCTTGCGATTCGCTTCGAGTGTCACGCTTCCTTGCGAAGCAAGCCCCTTCCTTGGCTACCCCTCCTTTGGGTTTAAATTCTTTGCCTTTGCCCTTGGCAGGACTTTCCCTTACCTTTAGGCTTGCCCTTGCCTTTCTTCTTGCACCATCAAAATGGTGTCGATTTACCCTTCTTAAGGTTAAGCTCTGGCTTCTCAACATCTTTGAGCATTTGATAATGGCTTGTCAATTTCATTCATGTTATAATTCATGACAAATTGATCGAAGGCTCTTGGCAAAGATTGCAAGATTAGGTCAGTGGCCAGCTCTTGGCCAAGTGGGAATCCCAGCCTTTGTAGGTTTTCTACGTACCCAATCATCTTGAGTACATATGTACCTACGGGAGTCTCTTCTTGCATTTTGGACCCAAATAATGCCTTAGAGACTTCATATCTCTCATGCCTTGCTTGTCCTTGATATAGTTGACGAAGATGTTCAACCATATCATAAGCATTCATGAACTCATGTTGCTTCTGAAGCTCAGAGTTCATGGTCGCAAGCATTAGACATGACACATCTAATGCATCATCTTGATGCTTCTTGTAAGCATCTTTGTCAGCTCGCGAGGCAGTGGCAGGAGGTGCCTCCGGAATGGGCTGCTCCAGGACGTACAACTTCCTTTCTTGGGTGAGAACAATTCTCGTGTTCTATGCATCCGGAAATTTGCTCCATTGAGCTTGTCCTTCTCGAGACGGATCGCGAGAGAGAGTGTTCGTGTTTGTTGACATAGTAATCTACAACATACAATGCAGAGGATTAATATCATATTCCTTTTATCATTTAATTAGGCCTTTAATCAAATAATGCTCCCACTGAATTATAGGAATTTTGTAGAATCGAGTTATGGATGTGGTCAAACCACATTTACTAGATTCATACAAACTAGCTATAATTCTTGCGGGACAAGATCCACATCATACTAAGCCTTGAGTTAGCTTTGGCTAAATCGCTCAAGACTTAGTACGATCGGTGGGTAACACATTACCGATTACATCTCTATGCAACTCTTGTTTATAGGATTAAGACCCACATTTACAAAAGACCTTGAGTTAGCTTTGGCTAAATCGCCCAAGATTTAGTGTAAATGCGATCTTAACCTATCTTTCCAACGATTGGAATATGCCTATAGTTCTACTCGATCCAATTGAGTTAACTAGTTTTGCTCAATCTAATTGAGCTTACTCTAACCCGAGTCGTGATAGGCGGGACCAAGATTGTCCCTCCGCACCCTACCAAGATAATATGTGTTGCTCTGCTTTGGCAGATTCAACAACGACAAATGATCGAGGTAGTGATGGGTATCAAGGCTCGGTAGGTATTTTCGAGTTGATTCGATTATGATCTAATCTAATCGTAATGTGTATCTTATACGCATTTAGGCCTTCATTATCCTATATTAGCATGCATCATATATATACATTAATTATTCTAGCATGCATCATATACATATAAGAAAATTAACCTAGCATGCATCATATACATACAAGCATTATTCTACTAGCATGCATCACATACATACAAGCAAAAATCAATTAAATATATATATATATATATATCAACATATATATATATATAATTAAATGTGATATAGTCATGGCCCTACTACGATCTTCTCAAGCTAATGAGAAGATCGGACGGTCTACCTAAGGCTAGCGGCTTCTCCAAGCGCTTCCTTTGACCGCCATGTGTCGTCGTCACCCTTCTCGTAAGCTTGTCTTCAAGTGGACTTTTCCACCGCTCCATTTTTGTACATTACAAATACGAAACTCGAGTTACATTCGAGTCTAAAACTATTTACAACTAGAATATTAAAAGAAGAGGTCGGCAGCGCGGTGCATAAACACTTTATACAACACGCTTGTGACCACAAAATTACAAACACATATAATCCAATCCAATTGGGTTATTGGACCATGACAATCACAGAATTATACATAATTCTAAATTATGTATTTTTTACAGAAAATTTCTATAATTTTTCCTAATTTATTTTGAATTTATGAGTCACCTCTCCGAAATGGTCCCGCTAAGCGGTTTCCGGGCGCGATCGCGGGACATGGCCCCTTTCGGGGATAGGGGCAGCGCCCTACTGCATAAAATAAACTTCGCGAGTGTCCCTACAATGATCTTACAGCGACTTAAGTCGCTGTCCCAAAAACCTAAAGCGAGAACTCGCCGATTAGGAGAGTTTTTCTCGACGGTTGAAGCCTACGAGTGTCCCAACACTCGTTGCTTCGACTCTACGAGAAAAATACCCAAAAATTCTATAAAATAAGAAAATTTATAGAAACATATAAATCTGTAATTTTTATATCTAATATAAAAACTACAAAAATGAAACACATACATGCTTCGCACGTGGCTCTGATACCCTTTGTTGGGTTTTAGAGCCATAAACCGCTTTGCTTATAATTACATGTATGTGCTTACAGAAATCCTAGATCTACCTTAGATCTAAGAGGTTAGAACGTTACCCTCGTAGCGACGCCCTTCGCTTATCCCGCTCGTCCAAAAGTTCGCCGGAACTCGAGAGTGTCAAGTGCACACTCCTCTATGGTATCCACACAAGCAATAGGTGGAGAAAACTCAACCTTGAGTGTGCTAGCACTACTTGGTTGGTTCGGCCAAAGAGAGGGATGGGAGAGGGAGAGCTTGAGAGAAAAAGTTCCAAGGTTGAAGATGAAGTAATTGGAATAACTCACCAAATGAATTCTCCACCCATAACCCCAAAGTGGCCGGCCACTTCATGGAAGGGGGGTTACATGCATGCATGTAACTCCCATGACCCTTGGTCTCCCTCATGATGTGGCACCAATTGACCAAGTCAATGATGATGTGGAGCATCATCATTGGCCGGCCATGCCTAGTCATCATCATGACATGACATTTGGTCAAGTCAAACTTGACCTTTCATCTTCCCTCTCAAGTCAAGTCAAACTTGACCTCTAATCTCCCATGGTTGATCAAATCTAACCACTTGACTCAAGTCAATTTAATTTAATGAATCTTTATTCATTAATTTAAATTGATTTGATGAATCAAATCAAAATTAGACTCTATAGGTTCTTGTAACGTTGGCAATGTCCCTAAACCGATTTAGGAACATAAGCAATGAGCGGTATCTAGCAACACATCATTGCTACCCAAGTTACAAGAATGTTGAGCTCCAACATCACCTTTGTGACTACTAATTGTGACTCTCACAATATGTGACAATGTCCCTCTATCCTTGACATCTAGATTGACCAATCGAGGCATAGACCGTGTCATCCTCGGTACAATCTAAATCTTGAACTCCAAGTAGACTCACTCTAATCAAATGAGCTCAATATCTCATATTGACTCATTTGGGCATGGCCATGCACTTCGTGGTCTCACTCTATCAAGAATATCGATGTCACCCCCGTTATATAGGAGGGATAGATCTATCTACATCACTCACATCCCTCCGCATAATTTGTTACATAGCCAATAATCGCCTTTATAGTCCACCCATTTACGGGTGGACGTTTTTGTTTAAAGTATGCAACTCCTATATAGGGAACCATGGTGACTTCAGGTCTAAGGACTAATAGTCATACTAATAGCCACATGAGAAAGTATATGACACTCATATAACGATCCATGATACTTTCTCATGGCGGGTCATTCAGTATACATTCTCCAATGCATACCCATGTGTCAACTTGATATCTCATATCCATGACTTGTGAGATCAAGTCATCATGTTGACCTACATGCTAGTCTCTATGCATTAACATTGTCCTTGAATGTTAATACTCGACTAGGAATGATTAAGAGTAGTGTTCTCTATATCATCTCATTATCGATTCAACCAATCGATTGATATAGATAAGAACCTACTACTCAAGGACATTATTATATTTAGTTATTTGGCACCAATACAAGTAAATATAATAACCATGCCTTTATAAATAGGAATATGATACAATAAAGTCCATACAACAATCATCATATGATTGGCTCTAGGGCTTTCACTAACAGAAAGTTTATGAGCCAGAGCAGAACCAAATCATTTGTGACACTGAGCTGGACTTGGTGGAAGAAAAGAGGGAACAGGCACAGAGGCGAGCAGAATTTTATAAACGGAGGGTACAACAAGCCTTTAACAGAAGGGTAATGCCTCGGAGATTTCAAGAAGGTGATTTGGTTCTGCGCAAGGTTAATCCCGCTAGAGATCCGAGAAAGTTAGCTCCAAATTGGGAAGGACCCTATGAGGTGACGCACCATGTGGCAGGATCAACGTATTATTTGAAGGATGACTAGGGCAAGGAATTCCCTCGACCCTGGAACGCTATACACTTGAAATATTTTTATACTGTATAAGGGATGACGGATGAAGAAAAGAATTGAAAGGTTTCTTGAGAAACATATGTGACAATTCGATATGCCATTATATGTATGACAAACACGAATATGATTGGTGAATCATTTGCATTAACATTAAATTCTCTTTGGCAGACTATGAGAAGGAAAAAAGATGAAAAGGGAGCTATGTGTAATGAACTGAATCTGTTAACGACGACTATTCTAAAGCCATATATATATTAGATTACAATTTAAAATGATCTGGGGGGTATCGCCGAAAGCCGGTCTCCCAATGTAGAAAGAGGGCTGATTGATTCACAGGAGGTAATCCTTGGTTGGCATACTACCGAACTGTTAAATATGGGAAATTTAAAATACTAAATTTAATGGCCAAAAATTAAGAAAAATAATCCTGGAGATTTTTCGGGAATTTTAGGAATTTTTCTGAATTAAACAGGTTTGTTAAGAATATAAAAGTATAATTAAATTAATAAGGTGATAAATTAAAAACCTAGGTTTTTATGTATTTATAAAGGGGTAGTTCGGATTATTAGGGATCGATCCACTCCGTCGGTTTTCTCCTCGCGACCCGAATCCCTAACTCTTCAAGCGCGCAAATCTCTCTCTCACAAGACACCTTCTCTTCGCTACACAGCCAAGATTTTTGGTCGCCACGCTGCCGCTTTACACAAGGTCGACCACGCCACAGAATGCATCGCTCATCTTCTAGTGGCTTCCACCGCTCGGCATTGCTCGACGTTGGCGATCCTCGACCTCGCTCGCCCACGAGCACGCCGTGATGCGTCCGCACCACAGGACTATCGCCACGGTGCCATCTTCCTCGCTGTTTCACCGCAGCCGGCTTGGCCTCACACGCTAACACCGCGCGCCTTTGCCTGCCCACCGCCTCCGTCTAGCTCTCGTGATCGGCCGCACAGGAAATACCGCCGAGGGAGTTTCCATTTTGTCGTATATGTCTTGTTTTCCTTTCTTGTCTGTCACCGTTGCTAATGGATCTGCTTTGGGTGAGAGTGATGGGTGGATTTTTTTTTCTTTTGGTGAAGATGAATGACTGTGATTTGGGGGGGGGGGGGGGGGGATGCTGGCGGAGAGGGCTATGAGGGTCTATTTGGAGGTGTCGTGCAAGGTCGGCTGTAAGGTGTTGTGGACAGCTGTGGGTGGGCAGTGCACGACTGTGAGTCGGAGTTGTGGTCGATAAGTGGGCTGCGAGTTGGGGGTTGGGTGTTAAAGTCGATTGCGATGTTCCTATATGGAGTTGTTGGCCGGTTGTGAAGGAGGGGGTGGTTATGGAAGGTGTTTCGGGTTGCTCATGGGCTGTGAAGGATGTTCACAGGTTGTGAACGACTGCGACGGTTGTGAATGGCTATGAATAAGGCTGTGATTGGGTTGATGTCGGTTGTACGATCATAAATGGTCTGTTAAGTGAGATGTGAATGGTTCCGAATGTGTTTTGATCTATGAGGTAGCTATTTGGGTTTTGGTTCCATCCCGTGGATGGTGAATTTGAGTAAAGAGGTGTTGTACGAGTGTGATTGGAGGGATGGTTATGGGTCCTATGATTGTGTGGATATATGACGGCAGTGATTGGTCGACTAAGGGGATAGTTTAATCCATTAGGTTTTGGACTTGATATTAGGGTTGGCTATGTAATCTGATTATATTATGTTTTATGCAGGTTTCGGTCACGAGGCATGTCCACGGCCGTGACGATTTCATTATTATGATCATTTTAGTAGACGGGTATTTTGACTTATCTTTTTGATATAGTCATGTTGATATGCTAGTTAGTTATAGCTTGCAATAATTTTCATATTTATCTGTCTTGTATGTTATTGTGCCTACTTGATTCATGCATTTGATCAACCTTTAGTTATACCTTTCCTGTTTTACTTGGATCATTGATATGTTCCTATTGGTTGTGCATATTATTCGGATATGTATTTTAGTTGGTATTACATGCTTTAGTGTCATGCACCATCTTGCATGATTGCATGCTGGCTGGATGGGGCTCCTTTGTAGTTGAGCCCGCAGCCAGTTACATGGTCTACATACGTTGTCACTCATGGGTTAGTGGTACATCAGGAGGGTGTGTGCGAGTTCGCTCAGTTCGCCGTCCGCCCATGGGTAGCGATGAGGCCGTGGTAGCGGCAGGATCCTTCCTCCGTCTACGACATCGGAGATGAAAGCATTGCTCCCCACTCTATTTGGGGGGCGGAGGATAGGTGTACTCGACAAAGATCTTGTCCACTCGGCCACCAGAGCAAATGGCGAGTGCACATTGTCATAGCCCTACCCACTGACTTCACCATCACGCGTGAGGTGGTCGACCGTATCGTGGTGACCATGTCATTTGCATCGCATGCATTTTGCATGGATGACATTTGTATTGTGTTTGCTGCATTTTGATTGCTGCCTTGGATGTTGCATATGATTGCCATGCATGCAGGATACATATTTGTATTTG
The DNA here is from genome assembly GCA_025175895.1 of Wurfbainia villosa. NCBI lineage: Eukaryota > Viridiplantae > Streptophyta > Magnoliopsida > Zingiberales > Zingiberaceae > Wurfbainia > Wurfbainia villosa. The sequence goes on along the minus strand of JAKLTH010000268.1, from coordinate 403,808 downwards.
GTCTGACGAATTTATTTCTGCTAGTATGGCACATGCTCCTATATAAGGATAGGAGATTCAGGTAAGTACAGTCTTTTCGTATTTCTTTCTTGCATGTCCTATATATGAGACTGTACTGGCATGATGGTTATTGTTAGTTATATCTTACTATGCATATCGACTTTTATCTATTGAGTTCTTTGAACTTACCCCATTGTTCTATATCTATTTCAGGATGAAGCTGTCAAGAGAGTCCAGCTGCCAAACCCCCCTCGTCGTGATAGTTTATTTGTTATTTGATTTATGGTTTGGATTTTTTACTAGAAGATATGTTTAGGACTGGTGTTTGATTTATGTGCTCATGGATGTTTTGGTATGTCCTTATGGACCTCTATTCAGATTTTTATTCGATAGGATTTTGTTGTGTATTCCTGCCCAGATGACCGAAGGGGTAAGTCTAGATGTGATAGACTTTTGTTATTTCTTTTGATTGCTGGCCTGAGGCCTATTTATGACCTGCGTGTGTAGTTTGGTTTCGGTTGTGTTGACCGATGTATAGTGGTCGTGTAGGCTTTGTATGCAAGATTCATATTGTCACACGTATAGGGGAGATGCTGTCGGATTTTTGTCTGGCGGGGACTCCCCCGGGGCGTGACAATTTATTTGGTATCAGAGCGCCTAGGTTTTCGAGTTCATAGGGGTTTTGGATTTTCAGGAGTTCGCCACGTTTGGCAGGTTTTTGCGAGTCAATCTGGAAAATTTTGAATTTGGTATGGATTTTCGATGATTTTTATGTTTCAGAAATTTGAGGTATTATGGATGAGGTCAATTTAGGGATTTGGCGGCAACGGGACCTCTCATGGCGGCAAAATAGGTATGATGATTAATTTTATATGTTTTTACTTGTAGTAACATCTATAAAAATTTAACAGATATGAGACGAGGTGGGCGTGTGGGGCGGCCACGCCAGAGGACCTTGAGATCTTTGGCGACGGAGTTGCCAGAAAGATCTACTGAGAGTGAGCATGTTGATCAGGGTCAGATTTCACATGGTGCTGCGGGAGTCATGGATCCTCAGTCCTCGGCGGTTCCTCCTCCAGAGATACCCACTTTTGGGGTATCCGATGTTAAATACGGGGATTTAAAAAAACCCTAAATTAAAAGGCCCAATAATTAGGGAAATAATCTTGGAAAATTTTCGGGATTTTTAGGGAATTTTAGGAATTTTTCCGGAATTTTTCTGGATTTAAACGGACTCTGTACGAGATTTTTACGGGGATAAAATAGATAGGCTTTATTTAAGGGTTATTATCCTAAACCGGAAACCCTAATATCTATTTTTCTATTTCCCTTTTTCTTTTCCCCGCCGCTAACTCCTTCGGCAATTTCTCCTCGCGCGAGTTCTACTTCCCCGAGCCTTTTTTTTTTCTCTCTGCCGACGATCTCTCTATCGCCAAATCCCTCTTCTTCGCCGGCGAGCCCTTCTTCCTCGCGACGTCGACGCCGCCTGACGCGAGCACCGGACGCTGTCTCGGGCCGACGCCTCTTTTCTTTCCTCCATGCGGTCGGCCATCCCTCCGACAGCCACGGCCACCTTCCCGGCCTGCCCTACTCGGTGTCGCAGCCCACTCGAGTCCTCGCTACCTTTTAAGCAGCTTGCCTTCAAGCTCCTTGTGTCGCGAGAGTGGAGTTTCTGAAGTACTTAGTTTTTCTGGCTAGTTGATTTGGGGGCGATTAGGCGCAAGGAATTCGGGACTAAGAGAGGCTATAAGGGTTTGATTTGGAGGGTGTCGTGGTTAGGTCAGTATCCCGGATGAAATTCTAGGCGGGTGACTTGATTGGTCGATTTGGGTTGATTCCGAGTTATTCCGAGTTATTCGATTGATCGTTATGGTATTCGAGGATATGAGATTTGGGGGAGATTGTTTGATCTTGAGGATATTTTTGTAAGTGATGAATTAGGTTAATTGATTTGGAATTTATTTGGGTTAAATTAATTGTATGGATATTGGTGGATAAGGATTTGGAAATTGGTTTGGGTTAATAGGGTTATGAAGGACATCGATTAATTATTGATTTGTCATTGAATTGTATATTTTGTGCTTGACTATAATTATATGCTATATGCAGTTTTGATCACGGCGAGTCCCGATCGTGACGATTCGGTTCTTCTTGCGGATATATATTCAGGCGGGTATTTTGACTTAACGTTTAGATTAAGTCAAATTGATATGCTAGTAGGATAGCTTACAATAACTTTTTCATGTTTATATGCCTGATATACTTTTGGTGCCTACTAGATACATGCATTTGATAGGATATGATTATATTTTCCTGTTTGATTTGTATCATAGTACATGGATTAGGGATATGATATATGGTTGTACATATCATTCGGATAGGTATATTATGAGTGGATTTACATGCTTTAGTATCATGCACCATTTTTGCATGATTGCATGCTAGGACGGGTTCCATTATTGTTGAGCATGACTAGTTACATAACTGCACCTGCTTGCCACTCATGGGTTAGTGGTACATCGAGGAGGTGTGTCACGATTGCTCTGTCGAGCTCATGGTCAGCTCATGGGTAGCGGCGAGGCGTGGTAGCGAGCGAGGATCCCTCCTCGGCCTATGACAGGAGATGAGAGCTTAGCTCCCCACTATGTTTGAGGCGGGAGGATAGGTGTACTCCGGCGACATCCTGTCCACTCGGTCACTCGGGAGCGATGATGGCGAGTGCCACATTGTCATAGCCCTACCCACTCGGCTTCACCATTGCGTGTGAGGCGGTGGTAGCGTCGAGGTGACCATGTCATTTAGCATGCACTTTGCATAGATTGCATTTTGTCTTGTGTTTCTTTGCATTTTTATTGATGCCTTGGATGTGCATATGATTATCATGCATACAGGATACATGCTTATATATGATCGGGACTTTATTACTTCTAGTCGAGCACATGCTCCTATATCGAGAGTAGGAGATTGAGGTAAGTCTGATCATTTTGTATTTCTTGTTTATACCCTATTTATGTGGTATCTTGGCATGATATTTTATTATTAGCTATACCTTTGCATATCTACTATACATGAGTTCTTTGAACTCACCCGTTGGTTTATATCTATTTGGGATGAAGCTATCGGAGAGTGATTCTAGGACCCCACTCGTCGTAAAGTTTTGATTTGGATATTTGTTTTTACGGTATTTGGACATTTTGGTTAGAGTACATGTATAGGTTTGTAGATTGATTTTATATTTGGTTTTGGTGTCCTTATGGACCTTATTTGGATTTTTGGTTTGGTTGGATTTTGTTGAGTATTCTGCCCGGATGGCGAAGGGTAAGTCTATTTATTTTAGGTATTTGTCATTTATTTTGGATGATGGCACGAGGCCAAATTATATAAGCTGCGTGTGAGTTTGGATTCGGTCGTGTTGGACCGATGTATAGTGTAGTGTAGGCCTTTGTATGTAAATTGGGATTGTCACCCGTCATAGGAGATCTTTGCCGGATTTTTGCTGTGGGGTCCTTGAGCGTGACAATTTATTTAGTATCGAGGCGCCTAGGTTTTGAGTTCCTAGGGTTTTGGATTTTTCGGAGTTCGCCATGTATTGGCGAGGTTTTTGCGAGTAATTTGGAAATTTTGGATTGGTATGGATTTCGATTTTATGTTTGAAATTGAGGATTTTTGACTGAGATCGATATGGGGTTTTGGCGCTCTTGGACCTCTCACGGTGAAATAGGTATGATGATAAATTTGATATGTTTTATTTATGGTAATATCTGTATTCATTTAACGAGATATGAGGCGAGGTGGGCGTATAGCGCAGGGGCGTGGTAATGGGGCGGCCACGCCCGAAGGACGAAGATCTTTGGTGGACTTGCGGAGAGATCTCGAGGGTGAGCATATTGATCGGGTCGGATTCCACAGTCTTTGCGGGAGTAGTGGATCCTCGATCCTCGGCGGATCCTCCTCCCGAGATACCTTCTTTGGGGCATCCGATGTACCGGCGGAGATCCTCTTGCTACACATCGAAACCCCGATGGGACCTTCTACTACTGAACCAGCAGGCCCATCGTGAGCCGTCGACCCTCACCTCGATCGGCCCCTACTTATCCTCTGCGATGTAGGCTGCGCGGCTCGGATTCGAGGATTAGCTAAGTCGATGAAGAGCCGGTTCACTTTATTGTGAGGAGGCCCGATCCGTCGTGGCTCGATCTTGGATCGAGACGATGGGCGTACCTTCTATATAGTGCGCTCCGTGGGAGAAAGCGAGTTAGCGGCCTTCCATTTACGGCGAGGCCGAGATCAGTGGGATATGCGGCTCGATTATTAGCGGCGAGTTACATGGCGAGATTTAGAGAGGCTTTTGAGTCGATATTTCCCGGGCATATCGGATGATGAGGCGTCGGGATTTTGAGTCTAAGGCAGAATAATCGCTCGATGATGGAGTATATCTGAATTTAATCGGTTAGCGAGGTTTTGCCCGAGTTAGTTCTTTGAGGATAGGTCACGGATGATCACGGTTTTATGCGAGGGGATGATGGGCATTCTGGTCGGGATGGCGGGATTTGGTAGTTCTTCCTACGAGGCGTTGGATAGAGCTTTGTTGATCGAGTCGGCTCAGCAACAAAGGGTTATCTGACAGGAAGAGGAAGCGGTGAAAGATCTACTGGTCGGACCCATCGACCCACGGACTCCGGATATCGAGTGGTCGCGATCAGCGGTCGAGTCATTCTGGGGCATCTAGCCACCTCGAAATCGGGGACGATCTTGGTGGGCCCTCGCGGTATTTTCGTGAGCCGAGACCGCCCATTGGCGACACTATTGTATTAGTTGTGGATCGAAAGAGCATATCATCTCGGCTGCACCTTGGGGCGGGTTTGCTATTATTGCAAAGTGCGACACATAGCGATTGTTCGTTGAAGGCTCGGCATGTAGCTTCCGGGGTTTCTATTCGGGGAGGACCGTTGCGTCGATGCAGGACTCGAGAGGGGGCGACGGCCGGACCTTATAGCGCCCGGAGGCGGCTCCCCGAGTCGCCTATGGTATTCATGGGCGACACGAGTACACGATGCCGTCACGATTATCACAGTTTTGATTTGAGACGCGATGCGCTGATCCCGGCCATGATGATACCTATTCGCAGCGATCGACCACCGATATCTGATGTGTCGGCGGCCTTAGCCACTAGTTCGAGATCGTGGCCACGCCGTACGATGCAATGCGATCGCGGCCGTTATACCGCCTTCCTATCGTATCTTCGTATCGATCTCGAGCTCGCCACCTTTGGCGGTGATACCACCTCCACGCCGGCGGATTCATGCGATTACGGAGAGGATGCGGTTTCACTTTATGCATTTTCGGCTATTATGCTGGTTGATCTTGGTAGTTCATTCGTTTATTTCGTACTTTTATGAGAGATTGGTAGATTACGCTAGTAGATCACGAGATTAGTCGTCTCCTACCATCTGCGTACATTGGATGTTACCGGGAGGTCAGGGTTGTCCTTTAGATTTTGGTAACATCATTCTTACGGTAGATTTATTGATGCTGGATATGGTCGAGTTCGATATTATTCTTGGCATGGATTGGTACATCGGTATATCATGCCACGATGGATTGTCGAGCGAGGGTGGTCACATTCGGACCTCGAACCAACCCTCGTGGGATTTCACGGCATCGGGCGGCGGTATAGCGACCATTACTGCGATTGGGCTCGAAGCTTTTATTGCGGTTGCGGGTTTTCTATTATCTATGATCAATGTAGAAAGGCGGTGGTGACTCTCGGATCGCGGACATCCCTATTGTCGAGTATTCGGAATGTCTTTCGGAGGAGTTCTGGGCGCCTCCCGGAAGGCAAGTGGAGTTCATGATTGAGTTAATACAGGGCGGCCGGCATGAGCTCCTTATCGTATGGCCCAGAGAGAGTTGGATGAGTTAAAGGTTCAGCTCGGGAACTTTTGGGACGAGGTTTTATTAAGCCTAGTGCATCACCACAGGGTTCTCGGTTCTCTTCGTGAAGAAGAAAGATGGTTCGATGAGGCGTGTGCATCGACTACGAGATTGAGCGCGTCACTATCAAAAATAAATATCCCTGCCGTATTGAGGACTTGTTTGATCAGCTCAGGTACATCGGTCTATTCTAAGATTGATCTGCGGTCAGGATATCATCAATTAAGGGTTAGAGATTACGACATTGAAGGCGGCGTTCCGTACGGATATGGACATTATGAGTTTTGGTAATGCCATTTGGGCTTACCAATGCTCGGTATTCATGGATTTGATGAGCGTGAATTTATGGATTTTCTAGATCGGTTCGTCATTGTTTTATCGATGACATTACGGTTTATTCTCGTTAGAGGAGGAACACCGCATCTTCGTCTTGTTCTCGATAGGCTCAAACAAAGCGGCTATATCACGAAGTTCAATAAATGCAGCGTTTTGGTTACACTCGATCGGTTTTAGGACATGTGGTTTGGTAGAAGTATTTGATTGACCCCGGAAGATCGAGGTGTCACTAGTTGGGAAGCGTAGAAATCGATTCGAGAGGTTCGCGATTTCTAGGCTTGGCGGATATTACAGACGGTTCGTTGAGGTTTCTCGAGCATTTCTATATGCCATTGACCGCCTTACGGGAAGGCGTGAAGTTCCGCGTAGACGAGCGTGCGAGACTGATTTTCGTGAGTTGAAGAGGAGATTGTGCGACCGATCCCGTATTACCATCGTGGACGACGGTTTCGTTCTTTATACCGATGCGCCTCTACAGTGGTTTAAGCGCAGATGTTGATGCAAAGACGGCAGGTAGTTTCTTATGCATCTCGCGATTGAAGGATCATGAGAAAAACTACCCGATTCATGATTTAGAGTTTGCCGCTATTATTTATGCCTTGAAGATTCGAGGCATCATTTATATGGTATTACGTTTGAGATTCTTCCGATCATAAGAGTCTCAAATATCTGTTACATTAAGGAACTCAATCTCCGCAGAGGAGATGGATGGAGTTTCGAAGGATTATGATGCATCACCGCCTACCACCAGGGAAAGCCAATGTGGTTGCCGACGATTTTAGCCGTAAGTCCCGAGGGACTTTAGCTTCCTTCCGAGTTTTAGTCACGGTTTGATTCAGTGGTTTCTCCGAGTTGAGCTTAGAGGAGCAGGGACCGGCGAGCGAGGCGTTCTAGTTACCATGGTTGCTCAGTCGTCTATCCGGACGAGAGTCCGGGAGGCTCAGGCCAGTGATCAGCATTTACAGTTCATTGGTAGTCAGATCACTTCGGGACAGCAGACTGAGTTCACCCTAGATGATGAGGGTATTATATATTTCCGAGGTAGATTATGTGTACCTCAGCCTCACCGCATGGAGGAGTTACTAGGAGGCACATCGCTCTCGATTTGCGATCCACCCAGGCGAAACCCGTATGTATCGAGATTTAAAGCGGTTGTATTGGTGGAATGGTATGAAGAAAGACATCGCGGATTTTGTAGCTAGATGTCTGATTTGTCGCAGTGTGAGCACCAGAGACCAGCTGGATTACTTCAGAGGATTCCTATTCCTGAGTGGAAGTGGGATCATATTACTATGGATTTTGTGATGGGTTTGCCTAGGACACGTCAAGGCCATGATGCGATTTGGGTAGTCGTAGACCGACTAACCAAATCCGCGCACTTCTTATCGATTCGGAAGACCGACTCTCTGGATCGATGCGCGAGCTATATTATCGGGAGATCATCGATTGCATGGTGTTCCTTTGAGCATTATATCAGATAGAGATCCCCGGTTCACTTCTAGGTTCTGGCAGAGTCTGCAGCAGGCTTTAGGCACACAGCTTCGGTTTAGTACTGCATTCCATCCGCAGACAGATGGACAGTCTGAGCGGACCATTCAGACACTAGAGGATTTGCTGAGGTCCTGTGTTATAGATTTCGGAGGCAACTGGGAGGATCATTTACCGTTAGTGGAATTCGCCTACAATAACAGTTATCATTCGGCTATCCAAATGGCCCCGTATGAGGCATTGTATGGTAGGCAGTGTCGTACACCCACCCTCTGGGAGGAGGTTGGGGAGGCCCAGTTGCTAGGACCCCAGAGAGCTCAGTATGAGGCAGAGTTGGTCCGCATTTATCGCACGTAGGATGACAGAGGCTCAGGATCGCCAGAAGAGTTATGCAGATCGTGAGCGAGACCTTTGGAGTTCTCGTTGGTGATCATGTATTCTGCGAGTTTCACCCACGAAAGGGGTGAAAAGGTTTGGACTCCGTGGTAAGCTTGCTCCTAGATATATCGGTCCGTTTGAGATTTTGGAGAGGATCGGAGCAGTTGCTTATCGTCTAGCGCTACCCCCATCTTTGACAAGTATACATGACGTATTCCATGTGTCTATGCTGAGGAAGTATGTGCCAGATTCTACACACATTCTATCAGATGTATCAGGTTCCATTCAACCTGATGCTACGTACGCAGAGGTTCCGGTGCGGATTTTGGATTTCAAGGAACGCCATGAACAAGGTTGTGCGACTTGTCAAGGTCGGGTGGAGTCACCACACCGACGAGGAGGCTACTTGGGAGCTCGAGGAAAAGATCAGAGCTCAATACCCCCACTTGTTTACTTAAGGTACGTGAGGTATATTTTCAGTACTTGTGGTATTTCTTACTCGTTGTGCATCTGAGTAGGAAATTTGGGGACCAAATTTTTATTAGTGGGGGAGAATGTTAAATACGGGGATTTAAAAAAACCCTAAATTAAAAGGCCCAATAATTAGGGAAATAATCTTGGAAAATTTTCGGGATTTTTAGGGAATTTTAGGAATTTTTCCGGAATTTTTCTGGATTTAAACGGACTCTGTACGAGATTTTTACGGGGATAAAATAGATAGGCTTTATTTAAGGGTTATTATCCTAAACCGGAAACCCTAATATCTATTTTTCTATTTCCCTTTTTCTTTTCCCCGCCGCTAACTCCTTCGGCAATTTCTCCTCGCGCGAGTTCTACTTCCCCGAGCCTTTTTTTTTCTCTCTGCCGACGATCTCTCTATCGCCAAATCCCTCTTCTTCGCCGGCGAGCCCTTCTTCCTCGCGATGCCGACGTCCGCCTACCACGCCGGCGACGCGAGCCGCCGCCCGACGCCATCTTTCACGACCGACGCCCTCTTTTCTTTCCTCCACCGTCTCTGCACCGCTATGTCTTGCGGTCGGCCATCCCTCCGATGCCACGGCGCCACCTTCCGGGGCCTGCCGTCCTCGGCTACTCGTGTCACCACCCGAGTCCTGATTGTCCTTTTAAGCACGCAACCGCTTGCCTTCACGCGAGAGCTCCCTTGGTGTCGCGGAGAGTGAGAGTTTTCGGTAAGTACTTAGTTTTTCGGCTAGTTGATTTGGGGGGGGCAGTGATTAGGGCAGCAAGGAATTGGGGACGGCTGAGAGAGGCTATAAGGGTTTGATTTGGAGGGTGTCGTGTGGTTAGGGTTGGGGGTATCGGCTGTGGATGAAATTCCTAGGGAGGGTGACTTGATTGGTCGATTTGGGTTGATTCCAGAGTTATTCCGGAGTTATTCGATTGATCGTTATGGTATTCGGAGGATATGAGATTTGGGGGATATTGTTTGATCTTGAGGATATTTTTGTAAGTGATGAATTAGGTTAATTGATTTGGAATTTATTTGGGTTAAATTAATTGTATGGATATTGGTGGATAAGGATTTGGAAATTGGTTTGGGTTAATAGGGTTATGAAGGACATCGATTAATTATTCGATTTGTCATTGAATTGTATATTTTGTGCTTGACTATAATTATGCTATATGCAGGTTTCCACACGGCGAGTCCTCGTGGACGATTCGGTTCTTCTTGCGGATATATATTCAGGCGGGTATTTTGACTTAACGTTTAGATTAAGTCAAATTGATATGCTAGTAGGATAGCTTACAATAACTTTTTCATGTTTATATGCCTGATATACTTTTGGTGCCTACTAGATACATGCATGTGATAGGATATGATTATATTTTCCTGTTTGATTTGGATCATAGTACATGGATTAGGGATATGTATATATGGTTGTACATATCATTCGGATAGGTATATTATGAGTAGGATTTACATGCTTTAGTATCATGCACCATTTTCGCATGATTGCATGCTAGCTGGACGGGGTTCCATTATTGTTGAGCCTGCAGCTAGTTACATGGCCTGCACACCCTGCCACTCATGGGTTAGTGGTACATCAGGAGGGTGTGTGCGCTGTCTGTCAGTTCGCCGTCCGCTCATGGGTAGCGATGAGGCGCGTGGTAGAGGCAGGGATCCCTCCTCTGGCCTATGACACCAGGAGATGAGAGCTTAGCTCCCCCACTATGTTTGGGGCAGGAGGATAGGTGTACTCCGACAGCATCCTGTCCACTCGGTCACTCAGGAGCAGTGATGGCAGAGTGCACAGTTGTCATAGCCCTACCCACTCGGCTTCACCATTGCGTGTGAGGTGACCGGGCGCGTGGGGTGACCATGTCATTAGCACGGCATGCACTTTGCATAGATTGCATTTGTACTGTGTTTGCTGCATTTTTATTGATGCCTTGGATGTGCATATGATTGTCATGCATACAGGATACATGCTTATATATGATCAGGACTTTATTACTTCTAGTCAGGTACATGCTCCTATATCAGGGTAGGAGATTCAGGTAAGTACAGTCATTTTGTATTTCTTGTTTGTATACCCTATTATGTGAGACTGTACTGGCATGATATTTTTATTGTTAGCTATACCTTACTTTGCATATCTACTATACCCGCAGAGTTCTTTGAACTCACCCCGTTGGTTTATATCTATTTCAGGATGAAGCTATCAGGAGAGTGCAGTTGCCGGACCCCCACTCGTCGTAAAGTTTTGATTTGGATATTTGTTTTTACGGTATTTGGACATTTTGGTTAGAGGACATGTATAGGTTTAGAGATTGATTTTGTATTTGGTTTTGGTGTCCTTATGGACCTTATTTGGATTTTGGTTTGGTTGGATTTTGTTGAGTATTCCTGCCCAGATGGCAGAAGGGGTAAGTCTATTTATTTTAGACTGTTTGTCATTTATTTTGGATGATGGCCTGAGGCCAAATTATATAACTGCGTGTGAGTTTGGATTCCGGTCGTGTTGACCGATGTATAGTGGCCGTGTAGGCCTTTGTATGTAAATTGGGATTGTCACCCGTATAGGGGAGATGCTGCCGGATTTTTGTCTGGTGGGGTCCCCTTCGGGGCGTGACATCCGATGTATCAGGGGGAGACCCTGCTGCTACACACCAGACATCCCCGCCAGTAGGGCCTACTACTGCAGACCCGATAGGCCCATCAGTGGTGCCGGACGACCCTCACTCGGTATCTGCCCCTGCTCATGCAGCGACACCATCTACAGTAGTTCCGCAATCTCCTATGACGTCCCCTACTCATCCTACTGATGTGGTTGCGGCACGAGCTCAGATTTCCGATTTAGCAAAGTCGATGAAAAGTCGGTTCACCTTATTCAGCGGAGAGACTGATCCGAGCGTGGCTCAGTCTTGGATCGAGACTATGGAGCATACTTTCTTTTATATGGTTTGCTTCGAGTGGGAGAAGGCAGAGTTGGCGACCTTCCATTTATGAGGCAAGGCCGAGATCTGGTGGGACACGCAACGCTCGATCATTGGCGAGCAACAGATTACCTGGGTGAGATTCAGAGAGGCCTTTGAGAGTCAGTACTTCCCACAATCATATCAGATGATGCACCGTCAGGATTTTCTGAGTCTTCGACAGAATAATCGCACAGTGATGGAGTATAATGTAGAATTTAATAGGTTAGCCAGATTTTGTCCAGAGTTAGTCGCTGAGGACAGGTCACACATGATTCAATTTGTTCAAGGACTAGATGGGCATCTTCAGGTCAAGATGGCAGGATTTGGCAATTCTTCCTACCGAGAGGCATTGGATAGAGCTTTGTTGATCGAGTCGGCTCAACAGAGAGCTAATACTGACAGGGAGAGGAAACAGACAGAACGAACCACGGTGATGACCAGACCAGGCATTGGGCCGGATTTGAACAAAGTGGCCCGATCGGTCGGTCGAGTCACTCTGGGGCATCTAGCCGACCTCAGAAATCAGGATGATCTTCAGCTGGACCCTCCCAGTCTTCTCAGCAGAGCCGGAGGTTGTCGACTAGTGACACCTACTGTACTCGTTGTGGATCGAGAGAGCATACCGTCTCAGCCTGCACCTTAGGACAGTCAGTTTGCTATTATTGCAAACTGCCTGGACACCTGAGCCGAGATTGTTCGTTGAAGGCTCAACATGTGGCTTCCGGGGTTTCTATCCAGGGAGGACAGTTGTGTCAGTTTGGGACTCAGAGAGGGGGGCAAAGAGGCAAACCTTCGCAACGCCAGCAAAGGACAACTCCCCCTACGGGAGTTGTATATGGCATGCATGGACCGGAGTACTCCAGTGCCTGTACGATGTCACAAGGTTACATTTCAGTCCGCGATGTCGATGCAACCCTAGCCACGTACGATCGCCGCAGATTAGCCATCGATTGATTCGCGCAGCCATCGTTCAGACTACCGCAGTATCGGTACATTACTAGTCGTAGCCTTCGTATCAGCCTTTATATGAGTCTCAGGCCTAGACACAGCCACCTCTGGCAGTGCTACCACCTCCACCTCCACCAGAGACTGGGCGGATACATGCGATTACCTGAGAGGATGCGCAGCGAGCCAATGAATCCATTTTCCACGGTACGGTTTCACTTTATGCATTTTCGGCTATTATGCTAATTGATACTGGCAGTTCGCATTCATTTATTTCTCGTGCATTTATGAGGGAGATTGGTAGACTACCTACTATTAGATCACATCGATTAATCGTCTCCCTACCGTCTAGTGATACGTTGGACGTTACCCTGGAGGTCCGAGGTTGTCCCTTAGATTTCGGTAACATCATACTTACTGTAGAATTATTGGTACTGGACATGGTCGAGTTTGACATTATCCTTGGCATGGATTGGCTGTCAGCATATCATGCCACAATTAATTGTCAGACGAGGATGGTCACATTCCGACCTCCGAACCAACCCTCGTGGGATTTCACTGGCATCCGGGATGACGACATATCGACCATTTTTGCGATTCAGGCTCAGAAGCTTTTATTGCATGGTTACTAGGGTTTTCTATTATCATTGATCAATGTAGAAGACAGTGGTGACTCTCAGATCGCTGACATTAATCCTATTGTCCGAGAATGTCCGGATTGTTAGGTCCCTTGGAATGGCTAGAGGGGGGGTGAATAGCGTCAATTCAATTCTTTTGCGTTCGTGTCTACAATTTCGTTAGCGCAGCGGAATATAGATATAATACAATAACGAAATGGACACGCACACACAAAGACACGAAGATTTAACGTGGTTCAGAACCGCACGGTTCCTACTCCACGGATCGGGTTCGTACGAACCCTAGCGATGCCACAAACACCACTAATCAATAAACTCCTTCTCGACAACACGTCGGAGGCGGAGAAACCTCGTACAATAAATCTTACAACAGTAAGAATGAAATACAAGCAATATACAATGTAAATATGAAATACAAGTAAAGAAAAGACTTTACAACACTTGTTTTGATTGCTTGAATGCTTGGTTGCTTGCTTGCACTTGGAGACCTGATTTGCACCAACAAATCGCCCCAATAGCCCTCAAGAACCTGCTTCTTTTTCCTCCATCACGAGCTCCATATAGTTGTCGTGAGACAGCGGCTAGTTCCAACTGGATAAGTCAGCGGAACTACCATCGAGATCGGCGATTGTGACCATCGGTCGGTGATGGAATCTTCCTCGACGATCGAGTCTCGACTCCGATACGTAGTCGATTTCTCGAGCACCGGTCGGTGATTACGATCGATTGTCGATTCGACCATCGATCGCCGGCCTCTGGCGATCGCTAGGCCATAACCCGCCAATAAACCCTAGTTGACTCGGTTGGATCGGCCCGACACACCTCAAACATGAGGTTTTAACCCAAGTATGGTGCCCCCATACTTGCTAGACCACCCTTAGCCTAGACCTAAACCTTCTAGCCACCTCCATCAGCCTCACGCCTCTCGGATCCCTCCAAGTCATCAATGACTTGTTCACCCATCGCGCTAGCCTTCAGGTGCTTCCATCGGCTATGTCATGCTAACGGTGTCTACACCGCCAAGGCACATTGGACTTACGCTGCCAAGACTCCGCTTGGACTTTACGCTGCCAAACATTGGACTTATGCTGCCAAGACTACAGCTTGGACTTTACGCTGCCAATATCAAACCCTTTGGACTTCAAATGCCAACCCATGTTGGACTTTCCATGCTAAGACCATGCTTGGACTTTCCTTGCCAAGACCATGCTTGGACTTTCCTTTGCCAACCCATGTTGGACTTTTACATTGCCAAGACCATGCTTGGACTTTTCTTGCCAACCCATGTTGGACTTCTCAAATGCCAAGACCATGCTTGGACTTTCCCTTGCCAACCCATGTTGGACTTTTACATTGCCAAGACCATGCTTGGACTTTCCATTGCCAAGTGTCCCACTTGGACTTTCCATGCCAAGTACCCATGACTTGGACTTTACCTAATGACAATTACATTGTCATATGTTTTTGTCGAAACATCAAAACACATCACAACATCACTCGAGCCAAACTCGAGTCCTGGTCAATCGTGACCTGGGCCGATTGCACCAACAATCTCCCCCTTTTTGATGTTTGACAAAAACCAAACAAATTATTGAGTTAGAACACTAACTCAAATCTCTTACCAATTATCCCAAATTGGTAATTTAACCTTTCTCCCCCTTTTTGACATACATCAAAAAGGTTATCTCTCCAAGGAGGTCAACGTCTCATGTCCCAATGAGATCTTACAATCTCCCCCTTTATCCAAAAATACCTAGGATGTCTATCATCTTCCTAGTGATAAGTCACATATCACTCAAGAGAGACAATCCTATACACTCTCCCAATTCCCAAATTGGGTCTCTCAAGAGTCCCATCAATTTCCCAATTGATGTCATATTCTTCCAATAACTTCTCCTCTTCAAGGAGAAAACACATCCATCATCCCAAAATGGATACCTCCCCCTAAAAGCTTGCTCCCCCTTGACCATTGCACCAACAATGTCCTTGGGAAGTCCCTAAGCCAATAGGAACTCTAAACCATCAAGATTAAGATTAGAAATTCAATATTGAACTTTCCAAAACCTTAAGATTGATACAAACCCTAAACACCTCTCTTAATCCATATCCAATGGATTTTCACCCTTCATCATGCTTCCAAAAGCATATCCTAGGGTTAGGAGTGATTAGGGACCATAACCGTAGCTGAAATCGGGTTAAACAACCATAGTTTTCCCAAAATCAGACAATCAGTCGAGTGGTTCAGCTACCAGTCGACTGACACACTCATCAGTCGACTGCCATCCAGGGCAGTCGACTGATAACTGAAAATCCTGATTTTCAGTTATCAGAAATGAGTTTTGAAAAATCATAACTAAT
This sequence comes from Wurfbainia villosa, assembly GCA_025175895.1. Lineage (NCBI taxonomy): Eukaryota > Viridiplantae > Streptophyta > Magnoliopsida > Zingiberales > Zingiberaceae > Wurfbainia > Wurfbainia villosa. Next base: position 388,290 of record JAKLTH010000268.1, on the reverse strand, counting down.
TATACGTATATCGAAAAATCACGAAATTTGATACACATAATACCTATGACCAATACAATGGGTGAAAAATGTTTGAAAAATATTTTACCCATAAAATATCGAAATTGATACAAAATTCAAAAGTGAAGAAAACTTCTAAGTTTTTGGCTCACTTTGTATCAATCTCATCAATGGTGATTGCTATCAAAAGATAGACTTCACCAAGGTTTTTCAAAATGATTTTAAAATGTTTTCAAAACCTTATTTTGGATCATATTCCTTGGGCTCTATGTATATGACTTGTACACAAGCTTTCCCAATGATCCACAATTAAAATTAGATGAGTTTTAGTTCATCTAGATGCAAAAACTATGCACCTTGAACTTAACTCATATCCTAGCATCTCACATGTATCTATGGTGTATAAATACATATACATGTCAATTAGATGTGAGATGTGGGTTTTGTTCTCCCTAAACTAGGGTTTCATGCATTTTCTAAAGCAACTCTACTTGATTCCTTTATAAATGGGACTTCAAGTCATGCCATAGTCCTTAAATCAATTTTAATCAAGTTAATGCATGAATGTATGATCATGGCATAAAGATAGCATTATTAAAACATGGCCAATGATCATGATGTCATGACATATGATAAAATCTAAAAGCACATGACATTGGTCCTTAATCCCTAAGCATAATCATGACATATAAAATGATTAAGAATAAACATGATGTCATGACATGACATATGGCAAGCAAATCATGGCAAGTAAGAAGTATAGATATAAGTATACTTAAATTTTAATATTAATTTCCATTTGATATAATTAAATATATTTTGCCATATTATCACTAATCTCCCTAGTGTGCCAAAAACCTAAAATGGCACACTAACCTCTAAACCTAAATTGTGCCAATTTGATCATTTTATCAAACTTTTCAAATGATATTGGCACATCCTAAAATATTTTAGGATTAAAGCTCAAATGTATTTCCAAGGTAACCATAACCTTGAAAATAACCTAAAATGCCACCTTTGTCATGGTTGAGTTAACTACCCATCCAATCAAGGTTGGCACACCCTAAACCCATCTTAGCGTGAATCAATCACGATCTTAGGAACCCAAAACCTATTTGAGCTCCTAGGGTTAATTAGGTATTCCTTAGGGATAACCTCCCTAGATACCTTCCTAATGACCTTCCTAGGCTTATTAGCCTTGGTCATTTTGGTCTTGCCTAGGTTGACCTTAGGGATTGCCTCCCTAACAACCTTCTTAGTGGCCACCCTGGGTTTCTTCGAAACCTTGGCCACTAGGCACAAACCTTGGTCAACTCTAGGGATGACTTTCCCATTGACCTTGGTCTTCCTAGACCTAGTTAGTGTTCCATAGTCAAATGGAACACTATGATAAGTCACCTTGGACTTAGGTTTGTGACCCAAACCATTCTTGCCCTTGGTTGACTTTTCACTCTTAGGTCCTAGATGTTGACTTTGACTTCTTGACCTAAGAGTTTGACAATTAGACCCTTGAAATTGATTTTGTATCTTGTTTAGGGTCTTTTCCAATTTCTCAAGCCTTGACCTCAAGGCTTGGTTCTCTAATTCCAATTTCCCAATTTTGGAATTTTGATTTAAACCATGGGCATTGAACTTCCTAGGCATATGCCTAGTCCATTTAGGGTTAAGGCCTAGATATTCTCCTATTTTCCTAATTGATTCCCTAGGTAAGATATTTTTAGGGACATTAGTCCCAAATTTCTCCTTATTCCTAAGGTGAACCTTCTTAGCTCCTAAACAAATATGTTTGTTATTTCTAGCATGCTCTTTATGATAAATAGCAAGAGAATTGAAACCCTTAGCATGCTTTTGCCTATTAACTAAAGAGGATGCATTATTAAAACATACCTTAGGGTTAGCTTTGGAAGCTCCCCCTACATGTGTAGCTCCCTCTTGGGTCTTCTTCTTTCCCCTAGGACATTGATTCCTATAATGTCCTTTTGCATTGCATTTGAAGCATATGATGTGCTCCTTGCTCTTGATACTTGGGGAACCGGCGTCCGTTGACTTTTGTTGACTTTTAGGCACCGGAGGAGCTTTCTTGACTTTCTTTGGGCACTTACTCTTATAATGCCCAAATTTCCTACACTCAAAACACATAATGTTATTTTTATTTTGAATTGAGGTGTTTGAGTTACCGATGGTGGTGGAGACCGGAATTGGACTTTGGGCTTCTTCATCTTGACCGGATGTCGAAGCTTCTTCTTCTCGATGTTCCGGTATGAAGGTTCTCTCCTCCCCCTCAATCCTTGAGGTGGATGCTTCTTCCACTTCCTCCACCTCTTTCGACCCGGAAGTTGACTCCTCACTTTCTTGTGAGGATGATGATGATTCTTCTTCTGTCTCCTCCTCTTCCAAGTCTTCTTGGACCGATTCGGGATTGTCGTGGAACTTGATCAACTTGTTCCACAACTCCTTGGCATCCCTATAGCTTCCTAATCTGGACAAAATATCGTTAGGTATCAAATCAATCAACATTTTTGTTACCTTAACGGTTGTCTTGAATTTTTCCCGTTGTTCCTCGGTCCATCTCTTCATCTTGAGGATTTCGTCGTTTTCTCCTCTCGGAGCATCAAAACCTATAGTCACGGCAAACCAATTTTCGATATTTGTCATTAGAAAATATTCCATCCTACCTTTCCAATATGTGAAATGTTCGCGGTTGAAGGAAGGTGGAATGTTGACGTCGTCACCCAATCTTTCCTCAAATTCCATATTCTTCCCTCTAGCTTCTTGACTCCGGGTTGTTAATCCGTAGAAGAGCCCCGGGCTCTGATACCACTTGTTAGGTCCCTTGGAATGGCTAGAGGGGGGGTGAATAGCGTCAATTCAATTCTTTCGCGTTCGTGTCTACAATTTCGTTAGCGCAGCGGAATATAGATATAATACAATAACGAAATGGACACGCACACACAAAGACACGAAGATTTAACGTGGTTCGGAACCGCATGGTTCCTACTCCACGGATCGGGTTCGTACGAACCCTAGCGATGCCACAAACACCACTAATCAATAAACTCCTTCTCGACAACACGTCGGAGGCGGAGAAACCTCGTACAATAAATCTTACAACAGTAAGAATGAAATACAAGCAATATACAATGTAAATATGAAATATAAGTAAAGAAAAGACTTTACAACACTTGTTTTGATTGCTTGAATGCTTGGTTGCTTGCTTGCACTTGGAGACCTGATTTGCACCAACAAATCGCCCCAATAGCCCTCAAGAACCTGCTTCTTTTTCCTCCATCACGAGCTCCATATATAGCTTCAACTTTGTCTTTGGAAAAAGTCGAGCGATCGATCGATCGGGACCATCGGATCGATGCCATGCTTGTTGTCGTGAGACAGCGGCTAGTTCCATATTTGGATAAGTCCAGCGGAACTACCATCGGATCGTGATTGTGACCATCGGATCGGTGATGGAGTCTTCACTCGACCGGTCAGTCTCGACTCCGATACGTGGCCGATTTCGAGCACCCGGTCGGTGATTACGATCGATCGATTGCTCAAACCATCGATCATTGCCGACCTCTGGCGATCGCTAGGCCATAACCCGCAGTCAAACCCTAGTTGACTCGGTCCAGTCGACTGCCTCATGGCACCAGTCGACTGACACACCTCAAACATGAGGTTTTAACCCAAGTATAGTGCCCCCATACTTGCTAGGCCACCCTTAGCCTAGACCTAAACCTTCTAGCCACCTCCATCAGCCTCACGCCTCTCGAATCCCTCCAAGTCATCAATGACTTGTTCACCCATCAGGTGCTTCCATCGGCTATGTCATGCTAACGGTGTCTACACCGCCAAGGCACATTGGACTTACGCCGCCAAGACTCCGCTTGGACTTTACGCTGCCAAACATTGGACTTATACTGCCAAGACTACAGCTTGGACTTTACGCTGCCAATATCAAACCCTTTGGACTTCAAATGCCAACCCATGTTGGACTTTCCATGCCAAGACCATGCTTGTACTTTCCTTGCCAAGACCATGCTTGGACTTTCCTTTGCCAACCCATGTTGGACTTTTACATTGCCAAGACCATGCTTGGACTTTCCTTGCCAACCCATGTTGGACTTCTCAAATGCCAAGACCATGCTTGGACTTTCCCTTGCCAACCCATGTTGGACTTTTACATTGCCAAGACCATGCTTGGACTTTCCATTGCCAAGTGTCCCACTTGGACTTTCCATGCCAAGTACCCATGACTTGGACTTTACCTAATGACAATTACATTGTCATATGTTTTTGTCGAAACATCAAAACACGTCACAACATCACTCGAGCCAAACTCGAGTCCTGGTCAATCGTGACCTGGGCCGATTGCACCAACACGGATGTCTTTCTAAAGGAGTTACCGGGCCTGCCTCCCAAAAGGCAAGGGTTACGATTGAGTTAATTCCTGGGACGTCGCCGACATCGAAAGCTCCTTATCGTATGGCCTCGAGAGAGTTGGACGAGTTAAAGGTTCAGCTCCAGGAGCTTTTGGACAGAGGTTTTATCAGCCCTAGTGTATCACCCTGGGGTTCTACGGTTCTTTTTGTGAAGAAAGACAGTTTGATGAGATTATGCATCGACTATAGGCAGTTGAACGCCGTCACTATCAAGAATAAATACCCCTGCCATGTATTGAGGACTTGTTTGATGAGCTCAGAGGTACATCAGTATATTCTAAGATTGATCTGTAGTTCAGATATCATCAATTAAGAGTTAGAGACTCTGACATTCAGAAGACAACATTCCGTACTAGATATGGACACTATGAGTTTTTGGTAATGTCATTTGGGCTTACCAATGCTCCAGCGGTATTCATGGATTTGATGAACCGTGAATTTATAGATTTCCTAGATCAGTTCATCATTGTCTTTATTGATGACATTCTGGTCTATTCTCGTTCCGAGGAGGAACACGCGCAGCATCTTCGCCTTGTTTTGGATAGGCTTCGATAGAAGCGACTATATGCGAAGTTCAGTAAATGCACATTCTGATTATCCTCAGTCAGTTTTCTGGGACATGTGGTTTCTAGTAGAGGCATTTCAGTTGACCCCCAGAAGATCGGTATCACGATTGGGAAGCGGTAGAAATCGATTCAGGAGGTTCGCGATTTCTTAGGCTTGGCGGTTATTACAGAGCAGTTCGTTGAGGTTTCTCGAGCATCGCTATGCCATTGACACACCTTACCGGGAAGGCGTGAAGTTCACGTGGTGAGCGTCGAGACATTTCAGAGTTGAAGAAGAGATTGGTGTCGGCACGATTACAGTATTGCCATCGAGGGGCAGCGGTTTATCCTTTATCTGATCGTCTCTCGAGGTTTAGCGCGATATTGATGCGCATGGTAGGGTAGTCTCTTATGCTTCTCGAGTTGAAGGAGCATGAGAAAAACTACCCGATACATGATCTAGAGTTAGTGCTATTATCTTTGCCTTGAAGATTTGGAGGCATCATCATGGTATTACATTTGAGATTCTCACTTGATCATAAGAGTCTCAAATATCTATTTACTGAAGGAACTCAATCTCGACAGAGGAGATGGATGGAGTTCTGAAGGATTATATGTATCATTAGCTACCACCCGGGAAAGCCAATATGATTCTTGGATGCACTTAGGAAGTCAGGGACTTTAGCTTCCTCTGAGTTTTAGTCATGGATTTGATTCGGGGTTTCTCTCGAGTTGGGCCTTGAGGCGAGGGGCCAAGCGGGAGCATTCTAGTTACCATGGTTGCTCGATCGTCTATCGGGGATGTCCGGGAGGCTCGAGCCCGATGATCGGCATTTATAGTTCATTAGCGGTCGGATAACCTCTGGGCCAATGGTGAGTTCACAGAGATAGCGAAGGTATTATATATTTCAAGGCGATTATGCGTACCTCTGTCTCACCCAGTCATGGAGGAGTTACTTCAGGAGGCTCATCGCTCTCGATTTATGATCCACCCAGGCAGAACCCGTATGTATCAAGATTTAAAGCGTTTGTATTGGTGGAACGACATGAAGAAAGACATCACAGATTTTGTTGCGAGATGTCTCGCTTGTCAACAGGTGAAAGCTGAGCACCAGAGACCAGTCGGACTACTTCAGAGGATTCCTATTCCCAAGTGGAAGTGGGATCACATTACCATGGATTTTGTGGTGGGTTTGCCTAGGAAACGTCAAGGCTATGACGCGATTTGGGTAGTCGTTGACCGACTAACCAAATCCATGCACTTCTTAGCGATTTGGAAGATCGACTCTCTGGATCGTTTGGCAGAGTTATATTATCGGGAGATCATCAGATTGCATGGTGTTCCTTTGAGCATTATATCAGATAGAGATCCCCGGTTCACGTCTCGATTGGCGAATCTCTGCCCGTGGAGCCTTAGGCACACGCGGCCGTTTTGAAATGCTGCGCATTCCATCCCGCGACGGATGGGCCAGGTCTAAGCGAGACCATTGGACACTTGAGGATTTACTAAGGTCCTATGTTATAGATTTCGGGGGGCAACTGAGAGGACCACTTGTCGTTAGTGGAATTATCCTACAATAACAGCTACAATTCGGCTATCTAAATGGCCCCGTTTGAAGCATTGTATGGTGGACAGTGTCGTACACTCACCCTCTGGGAGGAGGTTGGGGAGGCCCAGTTGCTAGGACCCCAGAGAGCTCAGCATGAGGCAGAGTTGGTCTATACTATTAGACGTAGGATGGCAGAGGCACAGGATCGCCAGAAGAGTTATGCAGATTGGAGATGGAGACCTCTGGAGTTCTCTATTGGTGATCATGTATTCCTTCGAGTCTCACCCACGAAAGGGGTGAAGAGATTTGGCCTCCATGGTAAGCTAGCTCCTAGATACATCGGTCCGTTTGAGATTTTAGAGATGATCAGAGCAGTCGCTTATCGCTTAGCGCTACCACCATCTTTGACGGGTATTCATGATGTGTTCCATGTGTCCATGCTGAGGAAGTATGTGCCAGACTCTACACATATCTCGTCAGATGTGTCAGGTTTCATTCAACCTAATGCTACTTACGCAGAGGTCCCGGTACGGATTTTGGATCACAAGGAACGACAGTTGTGGAACAAGATTGTACGACTTGTCAAGGTCGGGTGGAGTCACCACACCGATGAGGAGGCTACTTGGGAGCTTGAGGAAAAGATCAGAGCTCAATACCCCCACCTGTTTACTTAAGGTACGTGAGATATATTTTCAGTACTTGTGGTATCTCCTACTCATTATGCATCTAATTAGGAAATTTAGGGACCAAATTTTTATTAGTAGGGGAGAATATTAAATACGAGAAATTTAAAATACTAAATTTAATGGCCAAAAATTAAGAAAAATAATCTTGGAAATTTTTCGGGAATTTTAGGAAATTTTAGGATTTTTTTCTGGAATTAAATAGGTTTGTTGAGAATATAAAAGTATAATTAAATTAATAAGGTGATAAATTAAAAACCTAGGTTTTTATTTATTTATAAAGGGGTAGTTTGGATTATTAGGGATCGATCCCAGTTTTCCCCGTCGCGTCGGTTTTTCTCCCTCGCGACCCGAAATCCCTAACTCCTTCTTCGTGTTTCACGAATCTCTCTCTCCGCACACCTTTCTCTTCGCAGCACCGAAGCCAGCAGCCACGATTTTTCGATCGCCGCTGCTCGCCATCCGACACTGAGGTCGCGCCGCCGTCATTGCTCACGCAAACGCATCGTGTGCTCACCTTCGATCGTGGCTTCCGTTGCTACCTCTGCGTGTTGCTTGCACGCGGCGAGCATCCTCGACCTCTGTGCACTCGTCGCCCACGAGCACAGGTCATCGTGATGCGTCCGCAGCCACAGGACCATCGCCGCGGGTGCCATCTTCCCTGCTGTTCACCGCAGTCGGTCGGCCTCCCACACGCTCAACACCGTGCGCCCTCCTTTGCCAGCGCCGACCGTCCTCCGTCTAGCCTCCGTCGCCGTGATCGGCCGCACCGAGGAAATACTGTCGAGGGGAGTTTCCCATTTCTGGTATATGTCTTGTTTTCCTCTTTCTTTTGTCTGTTCAGTCTGGTTGTTGCAATGGATCTGCTTTGGGTGAGAGTGATGGGTGGATTTTTTTTCCCTTCGGTGAAGATGAATGACTGTGATTTGGGGGGGGGGGTGGGGGGGGATGTTAGCTGAGAGGGCTATGAGGGTCTATTTGGAGGTGGTCGTGCAAGGTCGGCTGTAAGGTGTTGTGGACAGCTGTGGGTGGGCAGTGCATGGCTATGAGTCGGAGTTGTGGTCGATAAGTTGGCTGCGAGTTGGGGGTTGGGTGTTAAAGTCGATTGCGATGTTCCTGTATGGAGTTGATGGTCGGTTGTGAAGGAGGGGGTGGTTATGGAAGGTGTTTCGGGTTGCTCATGAGCTGTAAAGGTTGTTCACAGGTTGTGAACGACTGCGACGGTTGTGAACAGCTGTGAATAAGGCTGTGATTAGGTTGATGTCGGTTGTACGATCATAAATGGTATGTTAAGTGAGCTATGAATGGTTCCGAATGTGTTTTGATCTGTGAGGTAGCTATTTGGGTTTTGGCTCCGTCCCGTGGATGGTGAATTTGAGTAAAGAGGTGTTGTACGAGTGTGATTGGAGGGATGGTTATGTGTCCTATGATTGTGTGGATATATGACGGCAGTGAGTGGTCGGTTAAGGGGATTGTTTAATCCATTAGGTTTTGGACTTGATATTAGGGTTGGCTATATAATCTGATTATATTATGTTTTATGCAGGTTTCGGTCATGAGGCAGGTTCACGGTCGTGACAATTTCATTATTACGATCATTTTAGAAGGCAGGTATTTTGACTTATCTTTTTTGATATAGTCATGTTGATATGCTAGTTAGTTATAGCTTGCAATAATTTTCATGTTTATCTGTCTTGTATGTTATTGTGCCTACTTGATTCATGCATTTGATCAGCCTTTAGTTATACCTTTCCTATTTTACTTGGATCATTGATATGTTCCTATTGGTTGTGCATATTATTCGGATATGTATTTTAGTTGGTATTACATGTTTTAGTATCATGCACCATCTTGCATGATTGCATGCTGGCTGGACGAGGTTCCTTTATAGTTGAGCCCGCAGCCAGTTACATGGTCTGCACACGCTGTCACTCATGGGTTAGTGGTACATCAGGAGGGTGTGTGCAGTAGCTCTGTTAGGCTCCGCTGGTCCGCTTATGAGTAGCGATGAGGCAGCGTGGTAGCGAGCAAGGATCCCTCCTCTGGTCTATGACACCGGGAGATGAGAGCATTGCTCCCCCATTCTGTTTGGGGCAGAAGGATAGGTGTACTCTGATAGCATCCTGTCCACTCGGTCACTCAGGAGCAGTGATGGCAAAGTGCACAGTTGTCATAGCCCTACCCACTCAACTTCACCATCGCGTGTGAGGCGGCTGACTGGCGTCAGGGGTGACCATGTCATTTGCATCGCATGAATTTTGCATGGATAGCATTTGTATTGTGTTTGCTGCATTTTGATTGCTGCCTTGGATGTTGCATATGATTGCCATGCATGCAGGATACATATTTGTATTTGGTCTGACGAATTTATTTCTGCTAGTATGGCATATGCTCCTATATCAGGATAGGAGATTCAGGTAAGTACAGTCTTTTCGTATTTCTTTCTTGCATGTCCTATTTATGAGATTGTAATGGCATAATGGTTATTGTTAGTTATATCTTACTATGCATATCGATTTTTATCCGCTGAGTTCTTTGAACTTACCCTGTTGTTCTATATCTATTTCAGGATGAAGCTGTCAGGAGAGTCCAACTGCCAAACCCCCCTCGTCCTGATAGTTTATTTGTTATTTGATTTATGGTTTGGATTTTTGACTAGAAGATATGTTTAGGACTGGTGTTTGATTTATGTACTCGTGGATGTTTTGGTATGTCCTTATGGACCTCTATTCGGATTTTTATTCGATAGAATTTGGTTGTGTATTCCTGCCCAGATGGGAGAAGGGGTAAGTCTAGATGTGATAGACTTTTGTTATTTCTTTTGATTGTTGGCCTGAGGCCTATTTATGACCTGCGTGTGTAGTTTGGTTCCGGTCGTGTTTACCGATGTATAGTGGTCGTGTAGGCCTTGTATGCAAGATTCATATTGTTGTTGGTGCAACAATGCTCCAAGCATTTATATGTTTTGATGTTTGGATAATCATCTAAGTTAGGCAATGTCTTGTGATCTAATTGCGAATATGTTTAAGTGACAGGGAAATCCAAGGATGAAGACTTGGTAAAAGAGAAGTCCAAGTATGATCTTGGCAAGGGAAGTCCAAGGGATGAACTTGGCAGCATAAGACCAAGCTTGTAGTCTTGGCAGCGTAAAGTCCAAGTGAACCTTGGCAAAGGAAGTCCAAAGTAAGGTCTTGGCAGCATAAGTCCAAGCTTGTAGTCTTGGCGGCGTAAAGTCCAAGCATTTGGCAACCCAAGACATGACGAAACCGAAGGAAGTTCTTGGAAGCAAAGCGCAAAGGATGAACAAGTCGCGGACTCGGAGGGATCCTGAAGGCGCAAGGCTTAATGAGGAGCTAGAAGGTTGAGTCTAGGTCTAGGGTGTAAAATCAAGTGTGAATTACTCATACTTGATGAGTATCGATCGGCCCGTCGATGTACGATCGGGTGAGCGTTCGATCGAGTCGAGTGAAACCACGGACATCGACGCCTTGTCAGTCGATCGGTGATGTTGCGATCGATCGGCAAAGCAATGGATCGATGATCGAAGGAGAAAATCACCGCAGAATGCGGTCTCACTGCTTTGCCTTGATCACTGATCGATCACTCCATCCCGGTCGGTGATGGAGGATCGATCGTGATCACCTGGCCGTTGGAAAATGCGGCTACGAATCTCCGCGGATCTGCATGGTCAGAAGTCGTTGGCTTCGGCGACAGTCGACTGATGGTAAGCATCAGTCGACTGATCGAGGCCCAACGGAAAAAACATCCCCTCTTCTATAAAAAGGGGCCTTGGGAAGCTTGATGAGGCTAGTGCTCTCATTCCTAACTACACCCTCGTGCTGACCAAGCTTTCCCAAGTGTTTTTAGCAATTCAAAACCTCCTCTTCTCTAGTTCTTAATCATCCATCATTGTAAAGAAGAGGAGAGCATTGTAGGAAAGGTTTCTCCACCTTGGTTCATCCAAAGGAGAATATAGTGAAGCTTGGCTAGGACTAATCCACCTTACGGATTACCGTGGAGTAGGAGCGTCATCTCCGAACCACGTACATCGGGTGTTAGCATTGCTTTCATCGTTTTCTTACTTGTATTCTTATTCGTATTTGTATTGCTTCCGCTAACTTGCTTGTAGAAACAAAGAAAGGGTGGTCACCCCCCTCTAGTCGTTACAAAGATCCCAATAAGTGGTATCAGAGCCCGGATAGCTTGGAAGATCTCACCATCAACCAAGGCATCAATGGCTCTTCAAGAGGGATATAGCATCGCCAAGCCACCACTCTTCGATGGGAGTCACTTTGCATATTGGAAAGGTAGGATGAAGTACTATCTAATGAGTAATATTGAAATTTGGCATAGTATTGTAGATGGCTTCGAGGAACCGGTGGATGAACGTGGAAACCCTATTCCGAGCAAGGATTGGACAAGAGAAATGAATAGGAGTTTCGAATCAAATGCAAAGGCGGTACTCACCATCCAATGTGGGATTACCATGGAGCAACTCAACAAGGTGGGACCTTTCGAATCCGCCAAAGAATTATGGGAAAAGCTCATTGAGCTAAATGAAGGTTCCAAGGAGTCAAAGAGGGCCAAGAAGGACTTACTAATTGGACAACTTCAAGCCTTCCAAATGAAAATGCATGATACCGTAAGCCAAATGCATGGAAGGTTCAAGGAGATTGTGAACGGACTCCATATCATAGGTGAGCGAGTTGACAACCGGGACTTGGTAAGGTATATTCTTCAAGCATTTCCTAGAAATTCTTTATGGACTTCTATAGTTGATGCCATTAAGGTAACTAGGGATCTCTCTCAAATTAAAATTGATGAATTATTTTGTGAGTTTGAATTGCATGAGAAAACTAACATGTATTCTAAGGAAAAGGATTTAGCTCTATTTGTTGAGAAGAAAGAAAAGAAGAAGAAAGAAAGGAAAGAGGTGTCATCATCATCCGAGTCGGAGAGTGAGTCAAGTAGTGATGGAGACTCGGCGAGTGAGATGGCTCATTTTGTCAAGAAGTTCCTTAGAAAATCAAAGGAATTCAAGAATAGAGAAGCAAGGAAGGGGTCCCATTCTTCAAGAGGTAAAATTAGTGGTAATTCAAATTTTAACAATAATGTAATTTGCCATTCTTGCAATAAGAAGGGGCACATAAAGCCAAATTGCCCAGAGCTAAAGAAGAAGGAGGAAAAAGAAAAGAAAAAGAAGGACAAGAAGGACAAGAAGGAGAAGAAGAAGAAGGAGGCCATGATGGCTCAAACCACATGGGACACACCAAGTGTTGAAGACTCCTCCGATGATGATGAGCTTTGCCACATCACACGCCATGTGACACTCATGGCCCTAGGAGATGACTCCGGCACATCAAGCCAAGAAGAAAGCTCCTCAAGTGATGAATCGTCATCTAGTGACGATGAGGTAATGAACTCTCCTAAGGTTAAGTTTCTTTATAAATAAATCAATTGCTTATCTTAAAGAAGCTCTAGATAAGTCTAAATCTAAGGTTAAGAGCATGAAGGTAGAACTAACGGCCATTAGGAATGAAAAACCTTCACATGTTGATTCTTGCATGCTTAAGGAAGAAAATGACAAACTTAAGGATGAGGTTAGTGAATTAAAGGCATGTTTAGAGAAATTTTCAAATGACTCAAAATATCTTGATATGATCCTTAGTCAACAAAGAGTCGTTTACAACAAGGCCGGTATAGGATATAAGCCAAAAGAAAAAGAAGTTGCTTATATTTCATTGATTAATAGGAAAGCAACCATTAAGGGTAAGGTTAAGAAAGCATGGGTACCTAAGAAGTTCTTACTTAATGTTACCAGTCCAAATATTTGGGTACCAAAAGCTTGTGTTTTTCATGTGATTTAGGTAGGAGAGCAAGGTATGTGGATTGTGGATAGCGGTTGCTCAACACATATGACCGGGGATGTGAGCAAGTTCTCCACAATTAAGTATGTGAAGAAGGGAGCGGTGTCCTTTGGGAATAGTGGAAAACTCAAGATATTAGGTAGAGGTACAATTGAGGTATCCCCCAAAATTGTCATTCACAAAGTTTTACTAGTTGAAAATATGAAATTTAACTTATTAAGTGTTAGTCAACTTTGTGATGCAAACTATCATGTATCTTTTGAATCCTCTAAATGCATGATTAGACACAAGGAGTTAAGTGATTGTATGCTAGTTGGATATAGAAAATCAAACATTTATTATGTTGATCTTTCATATGCTTCTAACATTTCTACTAAGTGTCTTGTTGCAAAAGAAGAAGAAAGTTGGCTATGGCATAGAAGATTGGGGCACATCAACATGAAAAACATAGCCAAGGTAGCCAAGATGGAGTTGGTCAAAGGGCTACCAAAGATCAAGTATGTCAAGAACAAAATGTGTGATGCATGCCAAGAAGGAAAACAAACAAAAGCATCACACAAAGGTAAAACCTTAACTAATACTTCTTTACCATTAGAATTATTGCATCTTGATTTATTTGATTGCCATAGTACTCCATCTTTAAATGGTAACAAATATTGTTTGGTTATAGTAGATGATTTTTCTAGGTATACTTGGGTCTACTTTATGAAACATAAGGATGATACCTTAGAAATAATCATAGGATTTAGTAAAAGGGTTGAAAATGAAAAGAGTCTCAAAATCAACCGGATCCGTAGTGATCATGGTGGTGAATTTGAGAACTCAAAATTTTCACAATTTTGTTTAGAGCAAGGGTACAAGCATGAGTTCTCTTGTCCTAGAACGCCCCAACAAAATGGGGTGGTGGAAAGGAGAAATCGTGCCCTACAAGAGGCGGCTAGGACTATGCTTAATGCATACTCTCTACCTAGCTACTTGTGGGCGGAAGCGGTTAATACCGCTTGCTATATCCAAAATAGGGTTCAAATCCATAGGTTTTTAGGAAAGACACCATTTGAATTATGAAATGGGACTATTCCCACAATTCATTATTTCAAAGTCTTTGGATGTAAAGTTTATATTTTAAACACCAAAGATAATTTAGGAAAATTTGAATCCAAAGCGGATGAGGGAATCCTAGTTGGATACTCATCTACAAGTAGAGGTTATAGAGTCTACAATAAAAGAACCCAAGGGATTGAGGAGTCCTCTAATGTTCAATTTGATGAAACCACTAGTACCTACCCTAGAAAGTCCTCCATTGATAAAGATATTAATGACAATAATAATAATCAAGACATTACCCAAAAACTTCAAAATTTGACCATAAGGGGTAATGATCAAGGGGGAGGAAGAGTAGATTCCGATGATGAAAGGAGGGTAGAAGATAACAATGATCAATTTGAAATCCCTTCTAGAACCCTAAGAATTCATCAAGATCATCCACTTGACCAAGTAGTAGGAGATCTATCTCAAGGAGTAAGAACTAGGTCATTTCATAGAGCTCCTATTAGTCAAGTTGCTCTTATTTCACAAATTGAGCCTAAATCGATCAATGATGCATTACATGATCCGGATTGGATTTTGGCAATGCAAGATGAATTGGCTCAATTTGAGAGGAGTCAAGTATGGGAGTTAGTACCTAGACCCAATGATAGCACCATAATTACTACAAGATGGGTTTTTAGGAATAAGCTAGATGACCAAGGAAATATCACTAGAAATAAGGCTAGGTTGGTTGCTAGGGGATTCAATCAAGTTGAGGGGCTTGATTATGATGAGACTTATGCCCCGGTTGCTAGATTAGAATCTATTAGAATTCTCTTAGGGTATGCTTCCTATATGGGATTTAAACTTTACCAAATGGATGTTAAATCGGCTTTCTTAAATGGTTATATTAAGGAGGAAGTATATGTAGAGCAACCACCCGGATTTGAGAACATAGATTATCCAAACCACGTATATAAGCTTAGAAAAGCATTATATGGGTTAAAACAAGCTCCCCGGGCATGGTATGAAAGATTGTCATCCTTCTTAATTTCTAAGGATTTTAGAAGAGGCCAAGTAGATCAAACCTTGTTTATAAAGTCAACATTAAAGGATATCTTTATAGCCCAAATATATGTTGATGGCATTATCTTTGGGTCAACAAATGATGATCTACTTCAAGACTTTATAAAAAACATGGAAAATGAATTTGAAATGAGTTTAGTTGGAGAACTTAACTTTTTCCTAGGGTTACAAGTCAAACAAACCAATGAAGGTATTCATATTTATCAAACCAAATATGCAAATGAAATGATCAAGGAATTTGGTTTGGAAAATGCCAAAATTGTAACCACTCCTATGGCCACTAGCACTAGAATAGATAGTGATCATGATGGCAAATCAATTGATCTTAAACTTTATAGGAGTATGATTGGTAGCCTACTATACCTAACCGCTAGTAGACCCGATATCTTATTTGCGGTAGGTATGTGTGCAAGATACCAATCTTGTGCCAAAGAATCACATTTAGTAGCCGTTAAGGGAATTCTAAGATATATTAAAGGCACCCTAAATGTAGGACTTTGGTATCCTAGGACTAGGTCCTTTGAGTTGCTTGGTTATATCGATTTCGATTATGTCGGTTGCAAATTGGATAGGAAAAGTACTAGTGGTGGATGCCAATTTCTTGGGTTCTCCCTAGTTAGTTGGAGTAGTAGGAAGCAACATTGTGTTGCTTTATCAACCACCGAAGCCGAATATGTGGCTATGGGTGGTTGTGTAGCTCAATTGCTTTGGATGAGACATACTCTTGTGGACTATGAGCTACACTACTCTAACATTAAAGTTTATTGTGATAATGTGAGTACCATCAACTTGACCAAGAATCCGGTACATCACTCTAGAACCAAGCACATTGAAGTGAAACATCACTTCATAAGAGATCATGTGGCAAGAGGCGATATTGAACTTAATTATGTAGAATCTAAGTCTAACCTTGCCGATATCTTCACCAAAGCTCTTCCCGAAACCAAATTTTCATCATTAAGGAGAGAGCTTGGTATGTGCTTTGTAGAGTGAAATTCTAGGTTTGCATGATCCCATATTCATATATTAGTCTTATACCTTGATGCATCTCATAAAAATCCTTAAGAAACCTTGATTTTTGTATTGAGACACTTAGTAACATGTGAGATGATAGGGAAGGTGTACTTGGCTCATCATGCTTGTTATGATGCATTACTATGAGTCAATAACACACCTAGAGACATGAATACCTTATGGACCAATCATTGGGAAGGCTTGTATTCAAGTAATGGATACATAGCTCGAAGAACATGGTTGGAAATTCCAAATAATATACATTTTAAACTATGTTCATCATATTTTGAAAAACAGTTTTCAAATGGAACACAAAAGTGGTACAAAGTTTGAAAAATCTTTAGAACTTTTGTTAGTTTCTAAATTTGTATCAATCTTGAAATCTGGAAAACATATATTTTTCAAACTATTTTTCCTTAATAAAGTATGATCTCAGAAATGTGTACACAAAATTTCGTGATTTTTCGAGGTTTCTAGAATTTCTAACGATCAAGTTTAATGAAAAGGTGAAATTTCGATTTCAGCGAGTCGCTGATCGTTCGTAAACCAATCGACTGATACACTGTGTTTTCTGATAATGAGCTCCATTTTCTGATATTTAGTGTATCCTTGATGTCCTAACACTATAGCATGATAATATTGAGTATAAATAAAGTTTTAGGACTGTTTAATGCAGTGTTTTAGGGGGAGTTTCCTTAATTATATCTTTTTCATCCCCAAATTCCATTGTTGGTGCAAAATTAGGACTTAATTTTTGAATTTTTGTTATGCTTTGCTTCAAATATTATTTACACATCATGAAGCATATCTTGGATTAAGGGGGAGCTTAATTTCAATGTTACACCTTAGTCCAAGATCCAATACCTTTAATTCTTTCATTTTTGAAATCCTTCTCTTTTTGATGTATGTCAAAGGGGGAGAAGGATGTTTAAGTTGAATTCATATTGAAAATATGATTATGTGTGTATCCTTAAAGACCTAACTTAAATGATTGTCAAACATCAAAAAGTGGGAGATTGTTGGTGCAACAATGCTCCAAGCATTTATATGTTTTGATGTTTGGATAATCATCTAAGTTAGGCAATATCTTGTGATCTAATTGCGAATATGTTTAAGTGACAGGGAAATCCAAGGATGAAGACTTGGTAAAAGAGAAGTCCAAGTATGATCTTGGCAAGGGAAGTCCAAGGGATGGACTTGGCAGTGTAAGACCAAGCCTGTAGTCTTGGCAGCGTAAAGTCCAAGTGAACCTTAGCAAAGGAAGTCCAAAGTAAGGTCTTGGCAGCATAAGTCCAAGCTTGTAGTCTTAGCGACGTAAAGTCCAAGCATTTGGCAACCCAAGATATGACGAAATCGAAGGAAGCTCTTGGAAGCAAAGCGCAAAGGATGAACAAGTCGCGGACTCGGAGGGATCCTGAAGGTGCAAGGCTTAATGAGGAGCTAGAAGGTTGAGTCTAGGTCTAGGGTGTAAAATCAAGACGATGTATCGATCGAGTCGGTGAAACCAATCGATCGGCCTCGATCGGTGATGTTGCGATCGATCGCGGCGTGATCGGCGATCGGAGAAAATCACCACGAGAATCACGGTCTCACTCGATCACGCGCCTTGATCACTCGTGATCACTCCATGATTGGTGATGGAGGGATCGATTATTGATCACCGTCGTTGGAAAATCGCTCACGAATCTCCACGGATCTGCATGGTCAGAAGCCGTTGGCTTCGGCGGCAGTCGACTGATGGTAAGCATCAGTCGACTGATCGAGGCCCAATGGGAAAAACATCCCCTCTTCTATAAAAAGGGGCCTTAGGAAGCTTGATGAGGCTAGTGCTCTCATTCCTAACTACACCCTCGTGCTGACCAAGCTTTCCCAAGTGTTTTTAGCAATTCAAAACCTCCTCTTCTCTAGTTCTTAATCATCCATCATTGTAAAGAAGAGGAGAGCATTGTAAGAAAGGTTTCTCCACCTTGGTTCATCCAAAGGAGAATATAGTGAAGCTTGGCTAGGACTAATCCACCTTACGGATTGCCGTGGAGTAGGAGCGTCATCTCCGAACCACATACATCGGGTGTTAGCATTGCTTTCATCGTTTTCTTACTTGTATTCTTATTCGTATTTGTATTGCTTCCGCTAACTTGCTTGTAGAAACGAAGAAAGGCTAATCACCCCCTTCTAGCCGTTACAAAGATCCCAACAATTGTCACCCGTACAGGGGAGATGCTGTCGGATTTTTGTCTGGCGAGGACTCCCCCGGGGCGTGACACGAACTGCCTAGTTAAATTCGTCCTGGAAAGTGGCCCGCATCAGAGCTATTAGCCGGTCTCGCTGGCATGGGTCATCGGGATTCCGATTCTGATGGAGCCTACGATAATTCTTTTGATGCTCCCGGAGGGATCGGCGCATTTTGATGTAGCGCTGGGATATCTCCATGATAGCGTTAGCCAGGACCGATATGTCGTTCGCTCGGGAGATTTGATCCTGCTGTAGGAGCCTCATCATATCCATCATATTCTGACGAATGGAGGTTGAAATTCCCTCTATCGCCACCGTATGGGATGTAGTGCGAATAAGCTTGCAAGCGGGTGCGGAGATCCGCTATTTTGTCCTCCGCTCTTTGGTGCTGAACCCGCAAGCTTGCAATGAGTTCATAATCCTTTTGTTTTTCGCAGAGGAGCTCAGCTATTTGCTCTTGAAGGTTCACCAACTCTTGAGGACAGGGGGCTATTACATCAGCCTGTTCCCGCTGAGCGTCTTGCGGATTGGGTAGCAATTCTGTGTAGGCCTATCGTTGTGCTTATAATACCGCTATGGTCTCGGCATCCTTTTGTTGTTGACGATGAGCTTCTATCAGTTGCTCCTGACATTGCTTCAGTTGTTACAACAAAAGGTGCTCCCTACTCTGGGCAGCAGTCTAGTCCTCCAGTCGTTGTTGCTCCCACTTTAGAAACTGAGCTTGATATTGCTAGAAGGAGCGGTCCAATTCTTGGTAATTGGTTAAGGCATGGAGATTATTCATCAAGAAGAAATTATCAAGCGAAGAAGATCAACAAAGTCAATTTGAGAAGCATACCAATTCCAGAACGTGGCGCAAGCTCTCCATTAGTGGGGCTAATTCTTCTAAGTTTAAAATTCGAAGACCACGGGCGGAAGAGGAAGAAGGGATAGATGACACCAGAGGCGAAGACTCACTCATGATGGGAGAATGAAAGGTGAGGGCAATAGGTTGTGCCGGGGGTTCAGGAGGAGGAGAGGTGGTGCTTAGAAGAGTGGGAGATGGCATGGGGGCAGTCAGAGGGGTTGAGGAAGCTGCGAAAAGAGCTCTTGTTAGGAGGCTTAAAGAGATAGGAGAAGAAAGAGAAGAAGCAAGAGTGGGAGGTGGAAGACTCAACATTGCTGGCTGTGGGACAGGAATGGAAGAATCTGCGAGAGGAGATTGGCCTAGTGAGGAGTTTGGAGAAGAAGATATGGAAAGCACTGGGATTGAAAGATCTACGCTGGAAGGGGGAAGCGAAGAGGGACCCTGGCTTGTATCCAAATGAGGAGAGAGGATTTCTACATTTTGAACATCGGGGGAAAGTGAAGATGGGGGAGCCTTAATTATCATAGGTTCCCGTGCAGGGAAATGCCTCGGGGAAGGGGAAGAGGGGGAGCAGAGGTGTCTTCTGCTTGTAGGCATTGTTGGGCAGCGTCTCGCTGCTCAGCCTCATGTTGCAAGAAGGGAGGGGGTGATTTGCGGGTTCTCAAGAGGGAAGGCGAAGAGATGGGGGAGTTAGGGTTATCCAGTGGCGTTGAAGATGAGGGAGGGCGGGTTACTTTCAGTATATCCGGCATAGCCAAAACAGAAATTTTCAGTGAATCTGGAAGGAAAGGGGGTGCTGAAATAGAAGCGGTGGGAATGGGCAAAGTTAAAGGAGAAGGTGAAGGTGTTGCTAGTTGTGGACTCTCACCTCGCTTGGATTCGAGACGGCGCTTGGCCACTTCTTATTGAAAAAAGAAATACATCTTGCTCTTCGGGGGAAGAAAAGAAGCACGAGAGTTAGTGGCTGTAACACCGGAGGATGATGGTGGAAGAAAAGAAGGACAAAGAAGCAGAAGAAGATGGAAAGTCCGATCGAGAAGATGGAAAGTCCGATCGAGAAGATGGAAAGTCCGAGAGAGAAGATGAAAATGGAGAAGAGGAAAGATGAAGCATCCTATATAGAAGGAATATTAAATGGGCTTACAATGTCAATTGGGCTACAAAGCTATAAAATGGGCCCCGAGAAAGATGGGAAATAATGATTTATTTCTCTAGTTGCTCGCTATCTGCTAGAACCGCTGTCTTCATATGATAAAAGAACGAGGACATCCAACTTCAGGATGAATGAAGAGATAATGGCAGTGAGAGAGCAGATCCTTGGGTCAAGTTATCATATTTTTTATACGGCTCGGCATTGGCTGAAGTCGTTATCCTCGTGCGGTGGTGGAACGGAAGAGTCGATTATCTCCTCAACTATATATTATTTTATCCCCGTGTGGCGGTGGATCGGAAGAGCTGAACATTTCTTCAGCTATATATTATTTTATCCCCATGCGGTGGCGGAATGGAAGAGTTGAGTATCTCCTCAACTATATATTATTTTATCCCCGTGTGGTGGCGGATCGGAAGAGCTGAACATTTCTTCAGCTATATATTATTTTATCCCTGTGCGGTGGCGGAACAGAAGAGTTGAGTTTATCCCTAAACTATATATTATTTTATTCCCGTAAGGTGGTGGATCGGAAGAGCTGAGTTTATCTCTCAACTATATATTATTTTATCCCCGTGTGGTGGCGGATCGAAAGAGCTGAATATTTCTTCAGCTATATATTATTTTATCCCCGTGCGGTGGCCGAATGGAAGAGTTGAGTATCTCCTCAACTATATATTATTTTATCCCCGTGTGGTGGCGGATCGGAAGAGTTGAATATTTCTTCAGCTATATATTATTTTAGCCCCGTGTGGTAGCGGAACGGAAGAGTTGAGTTTTCCCTCATATATATATATATATATATATATATATATATATATATATATATATATATATATATATATCATTTTATCTCCGAATAGGTTGAAGTTTTATGTTAACCATACATTGTCATATATCCTTGCACTAGAGCGACATGAAGGAGATGGGTGCTCATCTAAAGAAGTTTAAATTTTGGCATAACGAAAGGAAGGCCAGAAAAGATGGTAAGCAAAGAATGATAAGGATGAAAGCTCATAATAAAGAAGTTCATTGCTCTGGAGGAACTACATACTACAACTTCCATAAAGGAAGAGAATAACAAAAGAAGTCCCTGTTCACAGGGGATTACAATTCTTTATTAGGAGGTACTGAAGGAGCCTCTTTGCGTGGTTTAGGTTGGCGTAGTAGCTGCCGGAGGTAGGATTATTGTATGAAGATGTGCTTGGATAAATTCTTTTGGGGCATTGCTAGTTGCTGGCGCAGGGAGTAGTTGATGGTAGAAGACTCCCTCAAGCGTCGCTGCAGATGCCTAACTTGTTCTTCCAGATTGGCGATGTATCGTTGTTCCTCAGTCTGTTCCTCAAGAGGAGGAGAGTTACTGTCCTGTTCAGAGGTATGTTCCATGGCGAGGAGAGGAAAAAGAAGAAATGGATACTAAGAAAACAGTGGTGTGGGGGGGGGGGGGGGGGGGTTTATAGTAGTGAAAGGAGAATGCGCATTGGCTCGCGGAGGAGGTAAAAATACTAAATGCGAATAAAGAAAGGGAAACGTAAAGACAGTAGGTGAGAGTTGTTGAGTGCAGTAACTCTGAGAAGGATGGTTCGAATTCCAGGGAAGTAGCAAGGGGAAAGTATATTCAGATAAGGTTACAGTCCTTTCTAGTGAAAATCATGCTATATTTACAAGAAAACGACAAAAATAAGTATCAGTATCCCCATTTCTTTTTATTAACATACTCGACAGCAGTTACATTATTTAAGCTAATAGTTATACAAGGTTTTTATGGTTATCATTAATAAGGGAACTATCAGAGGACTCCTCCGGAGGGGAAGGCGCCAAGATGACTCTGTAGAGATCGCCTTGGGGTGGAGGTGCTGCTGGTGGAGCTTCACCAAAAGGGGGCGGATGAATCCCCGCTGAAGGGACTAGAGTGAAAGCTAGGGCCGGCGGAAGCGAAGGGAGTTCGGTAGAGGCCCGAGGATCTCCTGCAGTGTATTCCCATGTCAGGGGAGGATTCCAAACCCGATTACGGAATGAAGGGAAGGGGGATTGGAAGGATCTCCCCATGTTAGGGGTTGGAGCGGTGGTTGATGATGGAGGAAGAAACGGACGAAATGTCGAAGTTGCAGTCGATTGTGTCACAGATTCTTCGGCATTCTCCGTGGCCCAGTCATGCAATTCAAAAGAATCAGAGTCTGAGGAGATCTCAATGGGGTGTTCCGCGGAAGTCATGAAGGTGGGATGGAAGGCAAAAGATGCTCGTGGTGACAATTTATAATCGAGGGAGGAATCACCGCATTTGTCCTTGGGAAGGAAAAGAAGATGGAAGGACTAACATCATAATGGCGTCGGCATAGGAAATCATCAAGATGTCATTTTCAGAGCAGCCAATTAGCTTGAGAAGATCAAGAGGCAAAAGTAAATTAATTGCTGGCTGAGCCAAAATTGGTTCGGGCCGGAGGAAGATCACGCTTGGGATTTCCCGAATGGATTCTCGAGCAGGTAATGTCATCGCTCATTTAACACTATGGAAAGCAGAGAATATGCAGTAACTTTGAAAAGAACAAAACCAATGAGCAAACTTAAGATTCCAGACCCATACCAATACATACATAAGAATCAGCACAGGTTATGCCAGTTCAAACATTCTTTAACGACAAAGAAGCAGTCAGTACAAGGAAGAAAATATGATAAATCATAATTCAAAAAGTTCAGGGGGACATCTAGCCAAAGCTATTTCAGGGTCCAAGTAACTGGTGTCAATGCCAGGAGGAGGGTATCCCCGTTCGGCATTTAAAGAAGAAGACCCGTCAAAGCTGAGCATGAACAAGTCCACCCCCTTCTGCACGTATCGCCCTTTCAAATTTGTCTCCTGCTCCTTCAATTGGGACTGACAAGCAGCTAGTTGAGCCTGGCAAGCGGCTAATTGGGTCGCCAAAGCATCTCTCTCTGTTGTTGCCGTCACTGCCCGCTGACCCAGAGAAGATAATGCTTCAGTATATTCTTGGCGAAGCTCCTGCTGTTGCTGGGTCATGGAGGATAGGATTTTAGGGAAAGTAGCCACCATGGAAGAGAGTTTATTACACTTCTCCAAGCATGATTTCTGGGTAGCCTCCCATGTCTGTCGTTCCTACTGCAATTGACGGATGGTGGTTGAAGAGTTAGCAGCCTGAATATACACATCTGCAAGCTGCCTCTTATACCCGTCCAACTCATGGTTCAGAAGGTCAACTTGCTGGAGTTGGCTGGATTGCAAAAACACTTGATGCTAGAGGTCTTCATTTTTTCTTTGGAGTTCCTCCTTTTCACTCTAGGCCAGAGCCAGTTGAGTCATGGAATCCTCGCACTGGGTGACTAGATCAAATTCCTTTTGCTCACCTTCTTTCAGCTTCTGTGTGAGTTTCTATTGGTGAGCCAGGGAAGTGAAATGACGAGTCTCCACATTAGATTGGAATTGGACCATGTGGGATGTTATCTTATTATAAGTGGCCGACAGTTGAAGAAAGAGGTGCAGATATTATAAATAGTAAGCATTGCCACATATATATACTAAAGATAAAGAAAGGGAATAATTACCTCGGTCAAAAGTTTGTCCAAATGATTATAGGGGCCCTGCACACCTGATTGATTGAAGAATTTCACTTCTCCCAGGTGGCAGATCTTGAGAGAAGCCCCCAGAGTGGCTAGGGGAGGATTTGGGTGGGGAAGATCTCTCATCTCCTGAGGGGGAGAGGGACCCATAATCCGAGAAGGAGCTGGAAAAAGATGTGCATCGGTGGGAATATTCACAGGAAGTGATTCGATTGGAGAATGTGTTGGAGAGTCAAGTGGAATGGGGGATGAAACAGGAGAGTGAGAAGGAGACCTTCGCCCTTGGGGGGAAGAGGGTGGGACGACTAACGTGGTATCCCTCACCCCGGGTTCATATATAACTAAGCGTTGATGCTTCTTTAGTGTGGAGGGGGATGACAAAGGATAGGAATGGGAAGAAGGAGATACAGGGATGGACGAGGAGCTGGGGACTCCTTCCCCAGCAGGGCGTAACCTCTTCCGAGGTGAAGAAGGAGCAGCTTCAGATTTGCTTTTACCTCACTTCTTGGAGGTCTTCTTCTTCTTAGCGGCCGCAATCTCCTCACCTTTTAGGAAGGTGTCCTGCATTAGGTTATCTGCAAAATCTATTGTTAGAAAGTAGACTGACCTAGAAAATTGATTACATCAAAATAGAAACAATGTCCTACCTATGGCGCCTGGTGCAGTTAAGGGAAAAGGGGACAACCCATGGCGACTGAGGAGAGGTGGTTTCATCAAATGGTCGGAACAATAGTGGGATTCACGCAACACTCTATGAACCTCAGAAAAAGGACATTGGGTCCTCATTTAGCGAAAAGAAGGTAACTCTGGAAGATCTAACTTCCAGGTATCTGAATAAGGGAGGAGTGTTGGAAATTGAGCAAAGATGGCATGTTCACTAAAAACTGGCAGTCCGAGCAGCTAGAGAGATAGAAAAGACCCCCCTTAGAAGTTTGTAATTGGAAGAAGCAGTGGAATAGTTGGGGAGACAAAGGGAGATCTAAGTGTCGAAACACTATGATAGCTCCCGATAAAATGCGGAAGGAATTGGGGGTAAATTGATTTAGGGGCAGTTTATAAAAGTCCAGGATTTCTTGATAGGGAGAGGGCACGGGCAAAAACAAACCATTGAGAAATTGTTCGGAAAAGAAACAAGTTAGGCCGGAGGGAGGACGATGTGGTCGGTAAGCAGTGGTGTTGAAATGACATGGCACGGAAGGGTCTATGAATTGGTTCCTAAGATTAAAGAAATAGTGCTTGCTATCTAACTGGGTGATGGTGTGCTCATACCAGGGAAGTGAAGGTGGGGTCTTCGGGGCCATAGGAATGGAACGAGGAAGAACACTTACTTGAAGGTTGAAGAAGGAACGCTTGCAAAAGAAGGGGCTAGGGCACTGGAACACCACTGGAAAAAACCGTTGGAAGGGAGAAGGGGAAAAGACTGGATTATTAGGCACATTAAATTATGCATAAAAGGGGGGGACAGAGATTTATATAGGGTTTTGTGACTTTTCGATTACCTATGAGAAAAAGAAAAGTGGGGCCCATGGGCCCATTAAGCCGCTCCGAGCATATGGGGTAAGGCAACGGGAAAAAGTAAATTTGAATCGGCGAGGAAAGGGTGAGTTAGAGGCATTATACATTTAGAAAGTCAAGCATATGATTTCGCTTGTGTAGTATACGAAAAAAAATTAATATGGATTAACCCTTTAATTAATTGGGTTTGATTAGTGGGTTAATTGGGTTAATCAAAAGGGGCTAATGTTGATTAGGGTTTCATTTAATTGGACTGAACTGGATTGAATTGGGTTTGGTTTGGTTTGAACTGAACCAAAAGAACGAAGTTTAAAAGGGGTTGAACCGATCGCAAGCTCATTCCTCACCGACTTCACTCGCGATTTGTTTCCTCTTCTTCTTCATTCCTTCGCGATTTCTTTCTCCTGTTTCTTCTGTCGATAGAATCTAGCGCGTCAGTGTCTCGGTGAGAAACAACTCGATGGCGCTGCCACTGGGCTGATCTCCGGTCGAGGAACAATGGGTTTCTCGCTTGGGGATCTCGACGATTCCATCGACGGACCAGCGATGTTGTCGCCGCGGCAGCAGGCTGCCGATTCAGGTATTACGGCTAGGGTTAGGTTTCAATTGCTATTTCCTCTAGATGTAGTTGTGTATTCATCGATTGAGCTCCAATCTGTGGTTTGGCAATGGTGGAGCTCGGTTTTGTTCCGGTAAACAGGGCAGCTGGGGTTTCGTCGGTGATTGCCGGTGGAGATCAAGGACCGGTAAGGTTGTTTACCTTTGTTGTTTTCAATAATAAGTTCTGTATCTCGATGGCTTGCTGTTGATGTGGTTGTATCTGTGTTTGATTTCACTGAGCTTCTCCACTTGATTTTTATCTGTGCAGATCGATCGTCGTTAGTATCCAGAGGAAGCTGTGGTAGGATTTCTTCCACCCCATTTTCCTCTGTTTTGGGATTATAGTGTGGTCGACGGCTGATTGGTGGTGTATTGATGAGCTGTGAGCTCAGTTATGGGAATTGGCATGCGATTGTGTGGAAGCAGAGATTTCCTTATGGATCTAATTCGGAAGTGTAAGGTATGTCTGATTGGTATATTTATAGTTAATATTGTGGATTGGTGTGTTGAATTGGTTGAAGAATGGCTGGAATGCAGTTGAAAGATTAATAGGATTTGTTATAGATGAATGTGGTAGATTGATTGAGTTCATTCATCTTATAGTATTAGATTGTTTGGTTAGCAAATCGGGATTTAGGTCCGATTTGGGATGTGATACCATCATTGGACTTATGATAGAACTAATCAGTGTTTGTTGTTGTTGATTTCAGAATGGTCATTGATTGACTGTGGTAATTTGGATAGTGAAGTAAGCTTGGATTGTTCTGAGTGTTGTTTAGATATGTGAGTATGCAGTTTGATTGGAGTGTGTTTATATCTATTTACTTTAATGGATCTTTGGATGTTGGTGATCTATTGTGAGTGTGGTGATGGTGTATCAAGTTGGGATAATTGGGATTTCTAACTCGTAGACGAGGAAAGGATGCGAACATAGAAATGATGTAGTTTTTAGTTCGTATATTGGTCAGACACTTGTACTTAATCATTGTTTGCTATTATGTGCAGGTTTGGGATACGAAGCAGGTCCATGACCGTGAGGATTATTTCGAGCTTCGTATCAGGTGGGTAATATCTACCCTGGTCAGGTAGTTTTGATCTGAATATGGTGCATGAATTTGGACTTATGCAATTACTTTGATCTTAGATCCACTCTTATTTAATCATATGCTTGTACTGCCTTGACCTTTGAGATATATTGTTGTTACTTCATTGATTATCTAGCACGGATAGGAGCTATAAACCCTATTATGTGTTAGTTGATGGATGTTCAGTAAGTATAGGTGGTTAGGGTTACCTTTGTGACCTCAGATTGGGTTACTGTGTTACATCACTAGGGTTAGGTGATGGATTAGATTATGGAGTCGATTGTTATATCGAATACTTATTAGTTGTGCATCTATGGTGGATCTAGTTGTCTGTGAATAGATAAGTGTGTGGTGGTCAGTATTTGGCTAAGGACTAGGGGTCCTAGCGTGATGGTATATCCATTATGGATTGTGTGTCTGTGTATGGTTATATAGACGATCGATAGTATCTCGCTACTGACTAGAGGTCTTAGCGTGGTTGACTGTCAGATGTGTATGACTCTTTGTGCGATAGAGAGAGTCTTATGGATTGTAGTCCTTGCATAGTTGACTTTTGGTTGACTAAGACTCCCCGTGGGATAGGGAGTGTGGCGAGGATACATGTATAGAGCTATGCATCATTACATTGCATGCATGCTGGCGATTAGGTATCCCTTGTGGTTGAGAGGATCGTCAGTCATCCTGCCTCCCCGGCCACTCGGGATAGTGGTTGCAAGGTTGAGTGCAGAGCATTGTTGTGCGTGTCGTTCTCGGCCATTATGGATGGTGGTAGCTGGAGATGCACACTTGGCCACTATGCGGAGTGGTAGTTAGCGCACTCACCCACTATAGACGGTGGTCATGTGATGTGCAGTTGTTCTGGGTGCGGTGCTCGTCTACTCATGGGTAGGGACGGAGAGGCTAGCAGCAGGGACCCCGTGTGAGTAACATATAGCTCTATGGCGGATAGCTACTATTTCATACTACCCAACTCGATCACTCAAGAGTAGTGGCGGCTGGAGTCGGGATAGTTGTCATGTCATGCCACCCTGGCCATACTGGGGTCGTGGTTGGACGGGTCCGCAGACATGGCCATGCATATGCATTGGTGATATATATGTATGCATGTATTCGATATATGTTTTACATATGCCTGTGAGATGCTGCATTTGTTTGCTGCATATGTTTGTACATCATGATACATGACATTTGCATATTATATATTGCTATGTGTTGAGCATGATATATGTGTTGGTCCAGACTGTGGTATGTATTTGATTAGCATCATGTCATAGTGTGGTATGGACCGGGATTTTATTACATGTGATTATATACTGTTCATATGTCTGAGTGTTGGTCAAGTTATGGGATTGACTTTGTACGTTATATGGGTTATGTTATTGTATATTTGTTCAGGATGATATAGCTTATGGTGTTGCAGATCGTCAGGTACGTTGGTACATTATTTCATGTTCAGTTGATCAATTTAGTATATGCATTGAGTAGACTATACTGGTGTTTACTGATTATTACATATAGGACTGTATGTTTATTGGACTCATGTTGTATACCTATAGATCTTCACATGTATACTTGTAGATCTCGTTATCTTATATGTTGTTCATGCACTTTCTACATATTACCCCTAAGTTTATACTCACCATCCCGGACCCTGGGTTTTTTGTCGCCCAGGTAACAGGTAGAAGACTACCTTAGACGTTCGGAGCTCTGCCAGTTGATCTCATCTCACACCGAACGGATCGATATGTATTCTATATTGTTGTATTTTTGTGGATTTTCGTTTTGGGGTTTTATCCTATTTCGTTTCCGTATTTGTGATATACGGATGTGTTGTATGTATTTGGCCTTTGATGTGGTTTCTATAATGGTTCTTGTTGTGTCAAGTCACTCCGAAGTGCACAGTTGGGTCTTTGTATATTGTTTTATCTGTCAGTATGTTTCCGCTGTATTTGGTATGTTGATATCTTTATATTATATTGTTATTGTGGGCCTACGGGCCTTGTATTAACCCGAAATGTTGCCACGTACAGGGGAGATGTCGTCTGTTTGTTTTTCGACACGGTATACTCTCGGGACGTGACAATTTTATTGGTATCAGAGCCCTAGGTTGCGAAGTCCACTTTCGGATTTTATTTCGTTCAGACATCGAGTTTTGCTTTACTCATTTTTGGTTTTGTGAGTTATGGTATCTTGCTGTTGCAGGACATCTCTGAGCTACAAGGTTTAAGGTATGTTAACTGTTATTACATATCCTTCTGTTGGCTATGCATTTAGTTGCTTATAACAGGGATGACTTGTAGGGTGTTGTTTAGTATTCGTAACCGTGGTTTGAGTTGACCACGGGAACAATATGTGGAGATTATTAGACATGTACCTGCTATTCAAAGGGTAAATTACCTTTGAGAGTCGACTGATACCGAGTCAGAAAGTAGGGGTTAGGTAGTCACATCTCTTGTGGAGATCAAAGATTACCGTCTTAGATATTTTTACTAATTATGCTTGTCAGATTATTACCTAAGGGGTAATGGACTAAGCGAGTATACTATTGCTGATGCAAATAGTAGATGATTTGGTATGTAGTGTTTTATAGGGATTTTGATCCCTAGGTTGGTCGTTCTAGGTTGTATAACATTGGGAGTACTTTTGAGTACTTAACTCGTGTTATACGAAGAAAGTAGTGTTAGTTGAATACCATTATTTGGATCTGGCCGGAACTTGGTGGAAGAGATAGGAAATAGCCTTTGGGAAATAAGGTATCACTTGGTCACATTTTAGTGATGTTGTGAGAGAGTATTTCCCCACGTCATCTTCTTTGACTCATCGTCAGGGAATTCTTGAGCCTCAGGTTGGGTGATCGTTTGGTAACGAAGGTACCAAGCAAAGTCGTTAGACTTGCGAGGGTTACGACCACCTAATAGCTCAAGAATGTGATTGACATGTCTTAAGTCACCCATGGTTTATTGGCTGACATCTTGACCAGGATGTTGGATTTTCTATCAGATTCTATCGGAAGGCATTAGACCGAGTCATGTGTATAGAAGTGACTTTGTAGCTAGTGTTTTAAGAGTTGGAGATTTGATAAGCAGATATTGCAAGTCAAATTATTAGAATCAGAAGTATCCGTATGTTGGATAAAAGGAGCAAGATTGGAGTCTTGGGCTACAAGGCACTATTGGAGAGTTTTTCGATTATAGAAGACCGATTGCAGATCGTCAGCATCTTCTCATATTTATCAGTGAACTCAGAAGAAAGGCTCCAAAGGGAGTGTGTGTGTGCAGTGCGGGTGACGACGAGACGCAGAGTCAGATTATCCGATGGATCATTTTATCCGTTTCTACTATAAGCAGTCAGTATCTACGAGGAGAGTATGTACTTTGAAGACTCAGTTGAAGACTATGGATGAAGCTTTCGAGAGGACAATCCACAACCTCGGAAGCCAAGATCATCGCAGAAGATTGGGTTATTACATCAGCAGCGATCTACTACCTCAGACATGGTGGAGTTCCTAGATGATTCCCTCCAGGGGAAGCAATTTACTCAGCAGTATCAGCAGAAGACATCTCAGAAGATTCAGACATCCAGACGATAGCAACTGTTACCTTCCCAGGCGTGGTTATGATTTGTACAGAGGAGAGAGAGTCTACGACGATGGTCGTATCTATGCAGTATTCTCCAGACACATCTATACCATTTACAGAGTTGGAGCGTGCTACGATGTTGACAGTTCTTCAGTATTTTACAGCCGGATATGTATCCTTTGCTAGTACAACAGTGTTTACCATCTCCGTTGCAATTATTTTAGTTTGTACCTCAATTCAGCAGTTGACTTCAGTTCCTCCATGGCAGACTCTTGCATCTACATGAACTCAGCCGTCAAGAACAGATATTGGACGAGTTTACATGATTACATGAGAAGAGGTATAGGAGACCGAAGAATTGATCATGCGGGGTATCACTTTAGGTTATCTTATTTGTGGATATATCGAGAGATACTAGTAGTTTATAGGTAGCTAGGTCTAGAATATTCTTAGATAGGATTAGAAGGGTTCCTATTGACTTGTGGGTTAGTGATTGTTCTCTACCGTCAGGTGAGATGTTGATCAACAATCAAGAAGTCAAGGGATACCCTTATCCTTTGCTAGGCATACCTTTATTATAGACATATCCTTACGGATAGTTAAATTGTTGAAATGACGGTATACTATGTCTCTCGGAGGTATGTATAATCCGAGAGTATTTGGGTGTAGATTCGGAGGAACTCCCGGGCTTGCCACTGCATGGGCAAGTGGAGTAAGCGATTGGAGTGATTTCGAGAATAGTTATAATATTGGAGACCTCATACCGGGAGATGATTTTACTGGTATCAGTGTTGCTAAACACTGTGGGAATTAGAAGAACGTAAGTTGCGATTATAAGAGGTATTGAAGAGAATATTTATCCGTCCCAGTATTTCTCTTGAGAGGATCCAGAATTCTTTGTTAAAAGAGAGACAGACCTTTAGGGTTATACATCGATTATCGATGATGGAATGCAGTAGTTGTTGTGAATGAATATCCTTCGTTTTGGACACCTGAGGTTACTCTAGGATTGATTTATGATTGGAGTGTTGATATTGTAGTGACTTGGTGTCATACAATTATCAATATCAGTGTGATGATTGAGCTATCATCAGCTTAGAGTAAAAAGGGGTACAAGTGTGTGGAAAATTATATTTCATACTTGGTATGGATTTTATGAGCGGTTGAAATGCTGTTAGACTTATCGACGATTTAGTCGTTCATGAAGCGACTGGACCCGTTGGTGGTTGCCTTCTTAGATGATTTGTTGGACCAAGAAGGTGATGGAAATCACTTGGTCGGAAGCTTGGGAAGCTAGGTTTCAAGGCCTAGAAGGTGGCTGACTTTTGTGTCAGTGTTAGTTAATTCGTCCGATATGGATGGAAGGGTATTGTACGCAGATGCATCATTTCAGGGATTAAAAGCGATCCCGATGCAGTTGAACGAGATGTATATTATGTGTGCGCTAGTTGAGAAACTAGCGAGATTGGTCATTATAGTCTTCCAGTTACTTCCAGTTCTGTGTGACAGAGTGGATTTTGGACATTATATTGATTTCTCTTGTGAGAAAGGAATTCTCCATCTCCGAAGAGAATAGTGGGTTACAAAGTTGTATTTCGAGTTAGGAAGAGTTGTTCAGAAGACTCTTCATTCGAGATTGGTGATTATTCGGAATGGATCCGAAAATAGTGAGTGATGGAACGTTCTGGTGGTGGAATGACATGTAGGACATGGTTGATTTTACAGTTCAATGTTGGGTGTGCCAACAAGTAAAGGTGGAATATTAGTGACCAATAGGGGTTATGTACCGAGATGGGTAGGGGTAGCTTAGTACAATGGACTGTGTTGGGAGATTATCCAGAATTCGAAAAGGACTTCATAGGATTTGGGTAATCGATGATCGATTAGCTAGGTCCGCTCATTTTCTTCCAAGCCGTAAGATGGATTTCGTTGGACCACTGGATGGAATTATATCCATGGAGTATCCTTGAGTATCATTTCTGATAGTAATTCATGATTCACCTTACGATTCTGGCAAAGTCTCCCACCGGTTATGGATACAGAGCTCCACTCTGGTACAGTTATTGACCTCTTAATAGGTTGATTGAGAGTGTATATAAGAGCTGGAATGTAATATTCGAGCACAGTACCCCACTTATTCATTTGAGGTGAGTGACTTTTCTCTGAATACTTGAGATGATTATTGTGACATCTCGTACTCGTGCATGAGTCAGAAATTTAGGGACCAAATTTTATTAAGTGGGGGAGAATGTAGTATACGAAAAAAAATTAATATGGATTAACCCTTTAATTAATTGGGTTTGATTAGTGGGTTAATTGGGTTAATCAAAAGAGGCTAATGTTGATTAGGGTTTCATTTAATTGGACTGAACTGGATTGAATTGGGTTTGGTTTGGTTTGAACCGAACCAAAAGAACGAAGTTTAAAAAGGGTTGAACCGATCACGAGCTCATTCCTCACCGACTTCACTTTCCTCTTCTTTCTCATTCCTTCGCGATTTCTTTCTCCCATTTCTTCCATCGACAGAATCTAGCATGTCGGCATCTCGGTGAGAAACAACTCGACGACGCTGCCACTGGGCTGATCTCCAGTCAAGGAACAATGGGTTTCTCACTTGGGGATCTCGGCGATTCCGTCGGCAGACTGGCGATGTTGTCACCGTGGCAGCAGGCTGCCGATTCAGGTACTGCGGCTAGGGTTAGGTTTCAATTGCTATTTCCTCTAGATGTAGCTATGTATTCATCGGTTGAGCTTCAATCTGTGGTTTGGCAATGGTGGAGCTCGGTTTTGTTCCGGTAAACAGGGCAGCTGGGGTTTCGTCGGTGATTGCCGATGGAGATCAAGGACCGATAAGGTTGTTTACCTTTGCTGTTTTCAATAATAAGTTCTGTATCTCGATGGCTTGCTATTGATGTGGTTGTATCTGTGTTTGATTTCACTGAGCTTCTCCACTTGATTTTTATCTGTGCAGATCGATCGTCGTTAGTATCCAGAGGAAGCTGTGGTAGGATTTCTTCCACCCCATTTTCCTCTGTTTTGGGATTATAGTGTGGTCGACGGCTGATTGGTGGTGTATTGATGAGTTGTGAGCTCAGTTATGGGAATTGGCATGCGATTGTGTGGAAGCAGATATTTCCTTATGGATCTAATTCGGAAGTGTAAGGTATGTCCGATTGGTATATTTATAGTTAATATTGTGGATTGGTGTGTTGAATTGGTTGAAGAATGGCTGGAATGCAGTTGAAAGATTAATAGGATTTGTTATAGATGAATGTGGTAGATCGATTGATATATGAGTTCATTCATCTTATAGAATTAGATTGTTTGGTTAGCAAATCGGGATTTAGGTCCGATTTGGGATGTGATAACATCATTGGACTTATGATAGAACTTATCAGTGTTTGTTGTTGTTGATTTTAGAATGGTCATTAATTGACTATGGTGATTTGAATAGTGAGGTAAGCTTGGATTGTTCTGAGTGTTGTTTAGATATGTGAGTGTGCAGTTTGATTGGAGTGTGTTTAGATCTATTTACTTTAATGGATCTTTGGATGTTGGTGATCTATTGTGAGTGTGGTGATGGTGTATCAAGTTGGGATAATCAGAATTTCTAACTCGTAGACGAGGAAAGGATGCGAACATAGAAATGATGTAGTCTTTAGTTCGTATATTGGTCGAACACTTGTACTTAATTATTGTTTGCTATTATGTGCAGGTTTGGGATACGAAGCAGGTCCATGACCGTGAGGATTATTTCGAGCTTCGTATCAGGTGGGTAATATCTACCATAATTAGGTAGTTTTGATTTGAATCTAGTGCATGAATTTGGACTTATGCAATTACTTTGATCTTAGATCCACTCTTATTTAATCATATGCTTGTACTGCCTTGACCTTTGAGATATATTGTTGTTACTTCATTGATTATCTAGCACGGATAGGAACTATAAACCCTATTATGTGTTAGTTGATGGATGTTCAGTAAGTATAGGTGGTTAGGGTTACCTTTGTGACCTCAGATTGGGTTACTGTGTTACATCACTATGGTTAGGTGATGTATTAGATTATGGAGTCGATTGTTGTATCGTATACTTATTAGTTGTGCATCTATGGTGGATCTAGTTGTCTGTGCATTGATAAGTGTGTGGTGGTCAGTATGTGGCTAAGGACTAGGGGTCCTAGCGTGATGGTATATCCATTATGGATTGTGTGCCTGTGTATGGTTATATAGACGGTCGATAGTATCTCGCTACTGACTAGAGGTCTTAGCGTGGTTGACTGTCAGATGTGTATGACTCTTTGTGCGATAGAGAGAGTCTTGTGGATTGTAGTCCTTGCATAGTTGACTTTTGATTGACCAGGACTCCCCGTGGTATAGGGAGTGTGGCGAGGATACATGTATGGAGCTATGCATCATTACATTGCATGCATACTGGCGATTAGGGCCCTTGTGGTTGAGAGGATCGTCAGTCATCCTGCCTCCCCGGCCACTCGGGATAGTGGTTGCAGGGTTGAGTGCAGAGCATTGTTGTGCGTGCCATTCTCGGCCACTATGGATGGTGGTAGCTGGAGATGCGCACTTGGCCACTATGCGAAGTGGTAGTTAGCGCACTCACCCACTATAGACGGTGGTCGTGTGATGTGCAGTTGTCCTGGGTGCGGTGCTTGTCTACTCATGGGTAGGGATGGAGCGGCTAGCAACAAGGACCCCTGTATGAGTAGCATATAACTCTATAGCGGCTAGCTACTATTTCATACTACCCAACTCAATCACTCAAGAGTGGTGGCGGCTGGAGTCGGAATAGTTGTCATGTCGTGCCACCCTGGCCATACTGGGGTCGTGGTTGGACGGGTCCGCAGACATGGCCATACATATGCATTGGTGATATATATGTATGCATGTATTCGATATATGTTTTACATATGTCTGTGAGATGTTGCATTTGTTTACTACATATGTTTGTACATCATGATACATGTCATTTGCATATTATATACTGTTGTATGTTGAGCATGATATATGTGTTGGTCCAGACTGTGGTATGCATTTGATTAGCATCATGTTATAGTGTGGTTTGGACCGGGATGTTATTACATGTGATTAAATACTATTCTTATGTCTGAGTGTTGGTCAGGTTATGGGATTGACTTTGTACGTTATATGGGTTATGTTATTGTATATCTGTTCAAGATGATATAGCTTATGGTGTTGCAGACCATCAGGTACGTTGGTACATTATTTCATGTTCAGTTGATCAATTTAATATATGCATTGAGTAGACTATACTGGTGTTTACTGATTATTACATATAGGACTGTATGTCTATTGGACTCATGTTGTATACCTGTAGATCTTCACATGGATACTTGTGGATCTCGTTATCTTATATGTTGTTCATGCACTTTCTATATATTACCCTTGAGTTTATACTCACCACCCCGGACCCTGGGTTTCTTATCTCCCAGGTAACAGGTAGAAGACTGCCTTGGACGTTCGGAGCTCCGCTAGCTGATCTCATCTCACACCGAATGGATGGATATGCATTCCGTATTGTTGTATTTTTGTGGATTGTCATTTTGGGATTTTATCCTATATCTTTTCTGTATTTGTGATATACAGATGTGTTTTATGTATTTGGCCTTTGATGTGGTTTCTATTATGGTTCTTGTTGTGTCAAGTCACTCCGGAGTGCACAGTTGGGTCTTTGTATCTTGTTTTATCTGTCAGTATGTTTCCGCTGTGTTTGGTATGTTGATATCTTTATATTATATTGTTGTTGTGGGCCTACAAGCCTTGTATTAACCCAAAATGTTACCACGTACAGGGGAGATGTCGTCCGTTTACTTTTCGGCACGATATACTCTCGGGGCGTGACAGTTTGACTATTTTTAGGGGTTGGCTAATGATACTACTGTTATCTCTTTTCTGTGAATAAGGTAAAAATACTTGCACATAGGAAGTTGTCCGAACCAAGTAGCTGGTTCGACTGGAGGAGTCTTGGAAGAATGGTTCGGGCACGTTAGTTTGGGGAAATTCACACGGGAGGATGGTTTGAGGGAGTTGGCACGGCCGGGTGATCGTGAAGATTACTCTGATACGGGACGGATGAGAATCGGCTCGGTCTAGCGGGCCTAGAAATGGTTCGGTACAAGAAGAATAGGAGTTGGTTCGGGTTACCGGGAAAAACCTAAGAGCTACGCTACACGTGAGTGGTAGGTTTAGGTTAGCTTTATCGAAGGTAAGTGGCTGAAAGGGATGGCTGGCATATTTCCCGAGATGTAAATAAGAAGTTGTTACACAACAAAAGAGGGGCCCCACATAATATTCCGAGGAGCCTTCGCTCCTCGTGTCTGTAACAGAATGATTCTCCAGATAGGCAAGGTGGTCACGTGTACGATGAAGGAGGTTCGTGGTGCAACAACTGGCCAGAGGAAGGAGGATAAAAGGGAGAAGCAGGGCAAGAGGAAGGGGATCCGCATTATTCCAACAGACGAGAGACGAAGGCACATCCGAAGGGGAGAGCAACCACATCGTCGGAGAATGAGACAAGGAGAGTAGCGATCTCCATCTTTTCGAGACTTTCTATGTATTGAGATAATTATAAGAGATTTTCTCCTCCACCTCCGGAAGTTCTTTCTATGAAGGAGGAAGTTTATAGTGAAAGTGATTTGGCACCGTAGCTCGTGGAGGGGCTCACCCCCGTGGAGTAGGAACCTTCATTCCGAACCACGTTATATCTTGTGTCTTTGCTTGTTGCTTGTGTTGCGTGCATTTCTCTTCTTCGTACATCATTACTTTGTGGCCGGAGAGAACCCTCAAGCTTCTCGTACGCTCTCCTGCGTTGAAAGGAAGCCAGAAAACCCTTCCCCGTACCATATCAAAAATAAAACATAAATCATAAATGAATAGTAAAATGAGGGTCCACGAAATTTTCGTCATTGGTCTCGTCATTCCATTCCAAGTTTGTTTTTGATCTCAAATGATAATTTTTTTTAGTTAGTATTAGATATTTAGACTTTCGATCCGATTAATTTTGAAGATGATTAATGTTGACAGCGGATGGTCTAGCAACCAAATATTATAAGATTTATCATTATATTTGGAGGAAAATTATGATAAATATATCACAATTAGACATTGAATCAGAGATATTTAGGAAACTATACGAACGACTTTGCCATTATATCATTGCCTCGGGGGTCGAAATGATAAATTTTTTAAACCTTAGACAATGTTGCACACTTATATATATATTCCAAGTAGGTAAAAAGAAGTGATCGGTTTGCCATGCATTTGAGGTAGAGCTAGAGCTGGAGTTCCCTGCGTCAATTATTAGTTCCTTCATTTTACGACATTCACTTATCACTAGAAAATTAAGTCATGGCAG
Source organism: Wurfbainia villosa (assembly GCA_025175895.1). NCBI lineage: Eukaryota > Viridiplantae > Streptophyta > Magnoliopsida > Zingiberales > Zingiberaceae > Wurfbainia > Wurfbainia villosa. The sequence goes on along the minus strand of JAKLTH010000268.1, from coordinate 350,116 downwards.
TTGTAGAACCCAATTAATAAGCATCCGTCAATGACCAGCAACTATAAATACATAGAGTCCAGCCAACAGATCAGATCCGTTCAATGAAACCTTTTCCTATAGTTTTAGTTCAGGAAAATGGAGTCTTTAAGCATCAGAAAAATGGAGGCCAAGGCAGCGGATGCACGACGGTCGCAGCAGTGGGACGACTGCCGGCGGGCTGAAGACAAGGGATAAAGATTTTGATTAGGATTTCAGTAGCTATGCTTGCCCTTAAAAAGGTAATCAGATTAATAAATCAGAGAACAGATTTTAAATATTATTACAAATTATTTTACACATTTTATTTTATTAGCATAAAACAAATTTATAATTTTTTCTATTTATATTCGTATTTACTTGTAAAACTTTATTTTCTTAGAGTATACTCAGCAAAATATATTGGAATAAATATCTCTAGTTGTGCGAGATCAAATGAAATTTGACATAAAAAAATAGAATTTAAATTCATATGTAAAAAACAACATAATTAATTATTAGAGCAAATAGAACTAGCAAATTTGAAAACACCAAACATACATCAAATTGTTGATTGATCATCCAAATTTAGTTAAAACACTTTCACGATACACCAAAATTATTTAAAATACAACTAGCAAATTTATTTAAAATATTGCCACGATACATCGAGATACCAAATTAAATTTATTTAAAACACTCCCACCATATATCAAACTTGATTGATTGATCATCCAAATTTATTTAAAACACTCTCACGATGAAGCAAATTAGCAAAGACGAAAAGATGGAATTAATTAATTAATTAAGAGCCTCCTTCTGGTTCACATTGCCTATAATAATTAAACAAATTACTAGCCAAATTGTTGATTGACTCAAATAACTAGCTAGCCAAAATTTTTCAAACATAAACAATACATTAACCTAAGGAACATCTGTAACTGCTGCATTATCGCTGCAGCGTGCACACGTTGCAACAGCAACGTGTGCACGCGCGAAGTGTTGTTTGTGCACTTTGTGCAGTGCAGTGGTAACACCCCCCTTATAAGAGAGTGTGCGTCCAAAGGCCAGGCTGCTGAAGAGCAGAGAGAGGACGTCGGGGTGCTATCAGAGTGAGTCGCGAAGTGCTATCGAGAAATAGAGTGAACACCAAGGCTTCATCGGATTTTGTCTCATGGAGGAGGAGGCTCTTTCCTTTGTGATCGACCCTCAGAGGGCAAGCAAAAACGTCGTCCGAAATAGTACCAGGAAGCGAGAAGATTTTTGACGAACCTCTGTGAGTATCTTTGCAATTTCAGTATCTCATTGCTTTCATTCATTTTGTTTAGATTAACTCGATTAGATGCTAAAACCACCAACAATGGTATCAGAGCTATAGTTGGTAAGCATCTATTAGAGATTGAAAAGTTTTTTTCCTGCAAATTCACTGTTCATCGTGAAATTGCGAAAAGAAATCGCGAAGAAGAAGATGAACAGTGTTGAACAGTGTTTCTATCGAGTGGAAAACCACTCTGGACAAACTGCCTTGGCCATTCCAGAGTGGTTTGTCGAGTGGAAAACCACTCTGGACAAATCGGCCTGGCAGTTAGACTAGTTTAGAAAACTACCCTGGAGTTTTAACTGCTTGAGGAGGTTTCCTTGTTGGCGAGACGATTTCACGTCGGCGGCGGTTAAAGCTTCTGGCGAGTGGTTTTAATGCGGCGAGGCGATTAAAGTGGCGAGCGGTTTACTATCGGCCGAGGCGGTTTAACGCTCGGCCAAGATGGTTTAAAGTCGGCGGCGGTTTCACCGCCAAAAGCGATTTCCGTCGGCTGGCGGTTAAATCGGCAGCAAGCGGTTTACTACGACTAGGCGGTTTAACCGGCGGCAGGTGGTTTAACGCCGGCGGGTGGTTTCACCGTCGGAAGGCGGTTTTACTATCGGTCAGGTAGTTAAACCGCAAGCGATTTCTTGTCGGCGGCGCGGTTCTTGTCGGCAGCGGTTTAAAGCGGCGACAGGCGGTTTCCTTCTTTGGAAGGCGATTTCTGTCGTCGGCGGCGGTTAAACGATTGGCGAGATAGTTTTACTACCGGTTAGGGAGGTTTAACATCGGCCAGGGTGGTTTAATGCTGGCCAGGGAGGTTTAAGGCTTGCCAGGGCAGTTTTACCGTCGGCAAGGGTGATTTTACCGTCGGTCAGGGCGGTTACACCACCGTCAGGGCGGTTTTACCGCCGACTAGGGTGGTTAAACCCCTGCCAGGGCAATTTTACCGTCGGCCAGGGTGGTTTAACCGCTGCCCGGGCAATTACACCATCGGCGAGGCGGTTTACGCTTGACTAGGGTGGTTAAACCACCGCAGGCGATTTACCGTCGGCCGGGGTTGTTAAAGCGTTGGCGGGATGTTTTACCATCGGCGGGCGGTTTTACCACCGGTCGGAGGTTGTTTCTTGCTGCCGGCGATTTTACCCGGCGAGCGATTTCCGTCGACTTGGCGGTTACACGCTAGCGGTGGTTTCGGTAGCCATGGCGGTTTGGCCGTCCGAGCGGTGTGTAACCCGGAAGGGCGGTTTATTTATTCTTTGGAAGGCGGTTTCACCGCGAATGACCGGTTAACATAGCAGATCAATTTGGAAACTAGTCTGAACCGGTCGGGAATTCACTTAAAGTGGTCAAGAACCACAGTAAGTGCCTAGGCAGTATAGCTAAGTCAACTGTTGGTCAACCAAAGTTGACTAAGTTGACTTTGGTCAACTTGACTCATGACTTAATAATCAAGTAATTGTTTGGAACAATTAGGATTTGACATAAATAACTTAGAGATAGACCAAATGAACTAGAGTTGATGCCTAGGGACGATAAGAAGAAAAAGAATACTATACATATTGCTTGGGTGCCTGGGGTATTCGAAGCAAATTGCATGGTGTTTGGATTCTCATGGTCAATTTTGAGTCTTCATGGTACTAGTCGATTAAACTTAGATGATAGTCAATTGGTAAAAGTACCAATTGACTGGTCTAAGTAAGTCTGTCGACAGTTTTTCATAAAATCAAGGAAATTTGTTCTTAATTTATTGTGATGGTTCTATGCCTATATATAAATTGAATTAATCCGGTATATGTACTGGTTTGTCAGTTTTGTACTGACTTAATTAATATCAATTTTCAGATGACACGAATGATTACCACTATGACTAGACGTGATGTGTTGTGTAACCGGCTGAGAGAGACTATCTAGGGGATAGAGTATGACTCAACTCATGGAGTCGGGTGGCACATTGGGAGACTTGATAGATTGTTCTGGAGACTTGAGATGCAGGAGTTTTCGATTCTGGAGAATTAAAGGATATGGGCTCTGGTCTGCTCACTACCACAACACCTGAATGACATAGCGCATCAGATCTTGGGGCTCTATGAGGGACGCGTCTCTTATACCCAGTTATGCGCTGAGCTACTTTACTACGAGGACTGTGAGGTGCATCGTGAAGATCCAAAGGAAGATTCGGATGAGGACCCTGATAGAATCTTTCCTTTTGGATCTCTTCAAAAGTGTCCTTCAGAAGACTTTGCGTCCTGGCATCATCTTAAGAGTATCTCAACGGGGGATGTCCTAGTTTAGCCCAAGAAGATTGGGCATGTTTGGATCGTTGTTGCACTAGGGTTGGTCCTAGTGGGAGTAATGATTATCTATCTAGTTTTTTAGTTATTTTTTATTTTTCAGTTATGAGTAGGAAGAATATTATATGTAACATTCTTAGTAGAGTTATCTTTGTTATATGTTGACAATGTACAGGAAGTTTAATTTAATGACATGTTCATTTTATGTTGTTAACTCTACATGATGCATGATATTATTTTGCTCTTTGATTTGTTCATGTTGAGTACAATTTAAATGAAATATTCATTTAATAATATCATGTTAAGATGGGATGTATGTAATGTAATTGATCAAGTCGATTCGATTGATACATACAAATGATGAGTGAGAATTGGATTGTCACTTGATTTTGTAAACCAAATCGAATTTACATTGAGTCAATTTATAGATTACATACATAAAATCATACATTGAATAACTAAATAATGTGTTTATTTATGTTAGATTATTGCAACTAAAAACATCATAGCTGAACTTAATAAGGGTGAAAAACTCAATGGGGATAACTACAATATCTAGCACCTTAAGATACAATATGTTCTTGAGGAACAAGAAGTTCTAGAGGCTGTAAATCAGGTCATGGTAGAACCTGTAGATGGTCCCACTACACAAAACATGCAAGATCTTAATGCTTACAAGGTATGGAAGAAGAAAGACTTCACTGCTAAGGGAATCTTGATTAGTTTAATGATTGATGACCTAGTTTTTGAGTATGAGTCGTATCCTTCAGCTTATGCTGTCTGGGTTGGTCTTAAGGATAAGTACAGCAGAGTCAGTCTGAGCAAGCTTCGACAGCTAACGATCAAGTTCGACATCTATAAAAAACGCCCGAATGTTACTATAGTTCAACATCTCATGGAGATGTCAAATATGATTCGGGAGCTTAGAACTGTCAGTCACGAGCTGACAGATGAATAATAGGTTCAGACAGTTATTCGATCCCTTCCAGATTCTTAGGAGACCATGAAGCAGACCCTTACTCACAGCGAGAGTATTAAGACTTTCGTTGATGTCTCACGTCATGTTGAATTAGAGACGGAGAGAGTAGAATCTGCAAGGATTTCTGGCCAAGCCTACTTGGCTACCGGTTCTACTGGATCATCTGGATCCAAGAAAAAGAGATGGTTCAAGAAGGGGAAGGGAAAGAAGATAGAAACTGCTGCTGTAGGTGGGACATGCCCAATCAAGAAGAAGAAGAACAAGAAGACGGGGAAGAAACCTAAAAGTAAGGTAACTTGCTTTAATTGTGACAAGAAGGGTCACTATGCTCGAGAGTGTACTTAGCCAAGAAAGGTAACTTCTAATCTGTCTTCTAAGCATTTTGTTGCTAGTTCTGTGTTGTTGGCTGATTCTTATCCTTTGTGGATTATAGATTCGGGAACAACCAACCATGTAGCTCGAGAGTGAGTTACATATGTGGAGTACCGCCGGGTACCAGCTGACAACAAATGGATATATATAGGAAACAGTGCAAGAGTCGAAGTCAAAGGAGTTGTCACTTGCAAACTTAACCTTCGGGGTGGAAGAACATTGTTTCTACATGATGTCTTGTATGCTCCTGAGATTCGGAGGAATCTTATTTCCGTTACTTGTCTTCTTGATTTAGGGTATTGTATAAATTTTTACAGTCGGTATGTTGAACTCAAGATTGACTCAGTGTCAATCGGTTATGGTTTTTTAACGAATGATTTTATGGTTCTTGATGTGGAATCGAATGACAATTGTGCGATTGATAATTGTTTTTTAAATATTGCTCTTACTAGTGATGTAGAAATAACTGATGATATTTGACATGCTAGATTAGGACATATAGGACAAGATCGAATGAATCGGTTAGCTAAAGAGGGTTTATTGGGCTCTCGAGCTAAGATTAGCTTGTCTATATGTGAACATTGTCTTCCTGAAAAAGCAATTAAGAAATCATTCGGTTAGGCTATTAGGGCAGAGTCACCGTTGCAATTGATTCATTCGGATATTTGTGGTCCGATGAATGTGAGGGCTAGACATGGTTTCATTATATTTATTGATGATTTCTCTCGTTTCGGTCATGTGTATTTGATTTCTCACAAATCTGAAGCATTGGAAGTTGAGAATCAAACGGAACGTAAGGTTAAGACTTTACACACTGACCATGGTAGAGAATATTTGTCTGATATGTTCAAGACAGTATGTAATGATAAAGGGATTATTAGACAACTGATGATCCCTGGAACTCCACAGCAAAATGGGATTGCTGAGAGAAGAAATAAGACTCTTCTCGAAATGGTTAGGTCTATGATGGCGCAGGCTAATTTGCTGATCTCCTATTGGGGAGATGCATTACTAGCTGCAGCCTATATACTTAACAAAGTACCTTCAAAGTCAGTTCCATCTATCCCATATGAACGTTGGACAGGCAGAAAATCATATTTGAAAAATCTGAGACCCTAGGGGTCGGCTGTATATGTTCATGATAGTTGTCACAAGTATGGAAAACTAGGACCTAGAGGTAAGAAGTGTATCTTTATAAGATATTCTGATACTTCAAAAGATTATGTTTTCATAGGTGAGCAATAAGATGGAACAATCTCTGAATTGGATTCGAGAGATGCTACTTTTCTCGAAACTGAGTTCCCAGCTAGAGGTTAAGTTGATAAGACAGTTCCTCTATTTGAGGAGGAAGAGTCGTTATCAACTGGACAGGTGTCTAGTGGGATACCTGAAACTAGCCAACCCAGTGGGAGTACTTTGCCTAGTCACGGGGTGACTTCTCATCAGCCCAACTTACGGAAAAGTGTTCGTAAGATCAAACCTAAGAAGAGATTTGATATTGAGAATGATGCAATGATGACACTCCCTGTTGACGATGAGGAACCTCAGTCAGTAAAGAAAGCTCTGGGCTCTAGAGCTGGAGAAAAATGGAAAGTTACAATGGTTGAAGAAATGGAGTCAATGATTAAGAATCATGTTTGAGAGTTAGTTGATCTTCCTCCTGGCCGAAGGACTATTGGGAATAAATGGATTCTCAAAATAAAGAGGAAAGCTGATGGATCGATTAACCGATACAAAGCTCGTCTAGTTGCAAAAGGATTTACCCAATTGGAGGGTATTGACTTTGAGGAGACATTTTCTCCTGTAGTAAAGTTTGTGTCAATCCAAGTTATTTTGGCTTTAGTGGTGCATTATGACTTGGAGTTACATTAGATGGATGTAAAAACCACTTTCCTTAACGGTGAGCTTGATGAGGAAATCTATATGGTCCAACCAGAAGGTTTCATTGCTGAAGGCCAAGAAGATAAAGTATGTAGATTGAAGAAATCTATATATGGGTTAAAGCAAGCATCAAGACAGTGGAACATAAGATTTAACGAAGTGGTTTTATCTTATGGTTTCGAAATGATCAATGTGGATCATTGCGTTTTCCTGAAGAAGGATAAAGGAAAGTATGTCATTTTATCATTATATGTTGATGATAGAAGTCAAAAAGTGGTTTTCATCACAATTTGACACAATAGATATGGGAAAAGCTGAATACATCTTAGGAATAAAGATCATCAGGGATCGATCTAAGAGACTTTTAGGTTTGTCTCAAGAGTCTTATATAAATAAGATGTTACAACACTTTAGCATGTCTAATTGCAACAGTGAACAGACACCTATTATGAAAGGTACTGTTCTGAGCAAGAGTATGAGTCCCAAAACTCCTAATGAAATAGCCGAGATGAATAAAAAATCATATGTCAATGTTGTTAGTAGTTTAATGTACATTATGTTGTGTACTTGTTCCGATATCAGCTATGTTGTTGGCTTAGTCAGCCGTTTCTAGTCAAACCCAAGACCGAGACACTGAAAGGCAATGAAAAGGATATTCAGATATCTAAAAGCGACAACAGGTTATAGTCTCTGTTATCAAGGATCATATATGAGCCTGAACGGATATTCAGATGCAGATTGGGCTGGGGACCTGGATGATAGAAAATCCACATCAGGTTATGCGTTCTTGTTGAATGGTGGTGCCATCTCTTGGAAAAGTAAGAAATAGGCCTGTGTGCCCTTATCAACCATGGAAGCTGAATATGTGGCATGTTCGATAGTTGTACAAGAAGCGGTCTGGTTAAGGAGGTTCCTGAAGCATCTGAAGATTGCTGAAGACAGTGGGAGTCCAGTGACTGTCTACTGTGACAGTCAAGTTGCTATAGCTTTCTCCAAGGATCCCAAATATCACAGCAAAGGCAAGCATATAACAATAAAGTATAACTTTATCAGGGATATTGTTGCTAAGAGAATGTGATTTTTGAGTATATTCCTATATGAGCTATGCTTGCAGATCCTTTTACTAAGCCAATGACTAGAGAGTCGTTTAATGAGCATGTAAAGTCTATAGGACTTTGTAGAATGTAACGATTTTATAATGACAATCGGATATTATAATTTGATTATTTTTTAATGCAAGTCATAATTCATTCAGTGTATGTGATGTTACATTCTAATAAGATCTCGGTGAGCATGTTGACAGGTAGTGATTGGTTCTCTCACATAGACAATCATCTTTGTTTGTTATGTACGAATAGGGGTAAGACTATTGCTTATAGGATAGCTTTGGAAGCTATATGTATAGGATACATACCTATAAGTTGAGGTCGTCTTGATATATATATCAAGATAAGATCGTTTAAGAAAAGTGATCGAAGTAAATGTTCCCACCATTTACTATACCTGTTTAATGAGCCAGATTAGAATTCATATGCTGAATTCAGGATTAGACATTTGGAATGTCTGGATCAAAATTTGTACGATGTTGAACATGCGCTCTTTATTGATAAAGAGAATAACATCGTAGCATGTGATTCATACCACATGTACTAAGGCGACAATAAGGGTAGTAGGAGAATGGATTTCTGCTTCTCTACTATGTGAGCCCTTTGAGATTAAATGTTAATCTCAGCGTTTGCCCTTTGTGACTATTTAGGTGTCTGCTTAAAGTTTTAATCAGGGTCTACTACTTTAGTATGTTAACCTATTGACTATGGATGATTCGATCTATGGAACATGACTAGGAAAGCGACTGATTAAAATGAATGGATTCCACTAAAAAGGAAGACTAAATAAGTTTATATCCTTTGAGAATTATTCATTGGTCGACTCATTTCTGTTATGTATGGAAATGTTTGTGAATATTGAGAATATAGAACATGCTCTTGACTTGATGGTCATTATGAGGGATTAGAGATGTTCATATTGATGTATGAGATTATTTAATCTGAGAAAATAACAAGACATTATATCCAGGAAAATGGTTAAGTACCACCAGGTGAAAGGTTCAGTTCCACCTGGTAAATGGCTAGGAGTCACCTGGAGGATGACAATGGGTCATCAAATGAGTGACTATGTGTCATTCAAAAAATATTATATACCATTTGAAGAGTGACTAAGTTAGGCGTAACAACTTTTCTTAGCATTGATCGCTCTATGAGCAGCTATGTAAGGTGTAACAACTTTCATAGCATTGGATTACTCAGTGTGCTTGTTGTCGCACGAGCCATTTTCCTAAGTATGAATTGGTAGTTCTAATGGTCTTTGTGACTGTTAATCTCTATTCTATTAGTCTTTTGGGACTATGGTCTCCGATACGATTATGGTCTATGAGACTAGATACTTCTATTAGTCATTTGGGACTAATGACTCCGGCTCTATTTAGTCTATGTGACTAAATACCTCTTATTGGTCTATGTGACCATTTGATCTATATGACATGTTTTGGACGAATGGGAGATGTAACTGCTGCATTATCGCTGCAACGTACATACGCTGCAATGGCAATGTGTGCACACGCTGCACGAAGTGCAGTTTGTGCACTTCGTGCAGTGCAGTGGTAACACCTCCCTTATAAGGGGGTGTGCGTCCAAAGCTCAGGCTGTTGAAGAGCAGAGAGAGGATGCCGGAGTGCTATCAGAGTGAGTCGCGAAGTGTTGTCGAGGAGTAGAGTGAACACCAAGGCTTCATCGGATTTTGTCTCGTGGAGGAGGAGACTCTTTCCTTTGTGATCGACCCTCAGAGCGCAAGCAGAAACGTCATCCGAAACAGTACTAGAAAAGCGAGAAGATTTCTGACGAACCGCTATAAGTATCTTTGCAATTTCAGTATCTCATTGCTTTTATTCATTTCGTTTAGATTAACTCGATTAAATGTTAAAACCACCAACAACATCTAATTCAACTTGCCTGATCACTGAATGGATTGCTCGTTTTTTTTTTTCCTGTAATGGGTCGGTGAACTGATTGCTTTCTTTGACAAATTAGCATGCCGAGTTAAGAGCAGGATTGCTTATCGGGTGGATAGATAGACAACCTTCTCTGATGCAAATTTCTTGAGGAGTAATAGGCAGACTTTCCTTTCGGACACATATTCTTTCTATTGGATTAAAGGCGCAAGGATCAATTCTTTTTTTACATGTAAATGAGACCTAGGAGAGAGTCAAAGGATAATGATGATGATACTCCTCAAGTCATACTTTGAAAATAAAGTGAAAAAAAAGGGAAAAAGGTAGCTCTTCATCATCCTCCAAGTTGTTTAATTTTATACTAATCTGAGGATGAATGAAGTAGTAATTGCATCTCCTTCTCACTCGCCACGGTTTCATCCATTAATCATCTTTAATGGTTTTTAATTATATGGGCATTACAATCGACTTATAGCTCAAAAATCAGACTTACTGAATTAATATACAGTTAATTTGATTTGTTTTTCAGAACATTAAGCCAAGAAATATTTGTCTATTCCATTGCATCCACACTCCTACCGTCGTGCCATGTGATTGCACCAGTTTACAGCTAGCAAAAGGACAGCACAAGTATGATTTAAATATGGCAACCGAATGTCGTTCTTGGATAAAAAGTGAAATCTATTATTTATCATCTTTTTTATTGGTCTCACAATCATTATAAAATAAATAAATAAATATTTTTTTCAATTAAAAATTAGTGCGGCAGAAAGATAGACATCCGAAAAATTTTACAGCTCTTAGAGATTACTTTTTAGAATAATTTTATTATTTGTGCTAGCCATTTAAATAAATTTAAACAAAATAAAAAATATATAATAATTTTAATTAAAATGAAATGATTAAATTTTTAGATTGTACATATTTTAATTTAAAACATTTGATAGGGTATTTTTTTTTTGTTTTTTTTAAGAATAATTTTTTACAAAATGATTTTGATTATTTAAATAATTTAAATTGCCTTTTAATTTTTTTCCCTTAATTAATTAAAATACATATTTGTTGTATTTCAAAAATATCCTTTGGAATATTAAAATCATGGTCATTATATTATGATGGGGAATTTGGTCAAATTTATCCGTTTATATTTTCATTGGCATACGTAAAAATCTTTGAGGGAATTTACTAAAAAATTGCTTGAGCCTAAAAATTTTGAGTTGGATTGGATGAGATTATAGTTCTTAGAGTCCTTTAGAAAATTTGAACATTTTAAATTTCATTTGATCTTATATTCTAAACTGGCTGAAATAATATTTTTTTATTCTATATATAGGGATAAAAAAACTTCTGGAAAGTTCAGCGATCGAGTTGTCTAAAATATTATAAAGTTATTTTTTTTCTCCTCGCGTTCTAATATTATTCCCTTCTCTTTCTATTTCTTTTATTTCTATATCAATTGTTTTTTTTTTCTTCAAACTAAAGCATCGCGTGAAGGAAGCTAAGAATCAAGGAAGAAAAAAAATTAATGTGTCTATATTTTTAACCCGTTGATTTTTGATTGAGCAAAAATATCCATAGTAATTTATCTTTCTTCATTTAACTATGCAATAAATGATAAAAATATTTGAAATAAACACATACCTTTTGTTCAAAAAATAAAAAAATTATTTAATTAGACCAATTATTGAATATTATATATTGATGTAAAAGATGATTCATTCACCCTCAACGTTTATGTAGTCGTCTTACAGTCAACATAAATGAGATTAATCGTGGAGAGTATATTGTTCAACTCAGGACTAATGTGACAGGAAAACAAATATTTTAAAAAACTTAACTTACAACTCTTAAAAATTAACTCTTTTTCATTAGTATAATTTTACTATCGTACTTATTACAAAGCCCTCGTGCGACTAAATTATTGTATATTATGTTTTACGGTGATCCGAGTTCCAATTTGATACTGCCATAACATTATCTCTTATTTTTCTTGTCAACTCTCTCTCTCATATAATTTGTTTTCAAAATAAACAACTAAATATTAATAAGAAGAAACTACTTGGAAGATACCAAGCTAAGTATTAAGAAATGACTGCTGAAGATTTAATGCCGGAAGAAGAGAAAATGTCCTTAGAAAAGTTCTTTTTTCTAATAAATGCCCGATCGAAAAACATCCTTTATCCAACAAAAAAAGAGTCTAATAACTTATTTTTCATTGAAATTCCCATTTGATAAGTATTCACTATAATACTTAACAACATCTAAACACGCATAGATGATTCACTGCTCATCCATTTTTTGTGCGCTCGTGCACGAATAGGAAATGCATAGTAACATCACCATAACTCCTTCCGCTCGAGCACTAATATCTCAGAATCGTCGGCGGACGACCACAATCCGATCGAAATCGGACCATATTCCGATCAATAGTGGAGTTCCGCCAAATCACGGTTGGAATCGGTCGCGATTACGGTCATTAGCGGCTGCAATGTTAGCAGCAACAATTCGATCGGATTCCGACCGAATTCGACCGCGGTCCGATCGACCAAACGACGACGATGATCTCGACGGATTCAAACATTGGCTATAGTGCGGATCCGAGGAAGAAGACACGTGATGGAGCACTGTGTATTTTTTATTTTCTATGTAATCATGATGATTGAACGATGAAGAAATTATCACGTACGCATCACGCAACGTAATACGCCCAACAGATCATTTTATGCAAAAATACAATTTGACTTGACTGAGATCAAAATTCACGTTCTGTTTGCAAAAATATCTCTGTTTGTTTGTTAAAGGATAATTTAAATCAAAGCACTTATTCAACCTTTAAAAAAATACTTTAAATTAATATTTAATTTATCAAATAATGAATTTGTCTCCTTCAAATACTCGCCCACATATTGCATAGTTTTATTTTTTAAAATCTGAAGTTTATAGACTTCTAACACTGAATCGGCTTGGATTTAGACCATCTGAATGAATCAAAATAATATTTTTGTAATGATTCAAATGTCTAAATATTTGACTTGATTATTTTTAAAATAGACTATTCAATTTCATAAAAAAAAATTATTAGTCATCAGGAGTAAATCTGAATAGTACAGACTGAACCAATGTGTATGATCCAACAGCGCAAGTGATTTGGACCCCTCCTATGACTCAAATTCGAAATTTTTTAAAAAATGATCCCAAGATAATTGAACCTTGAGCTTCGCTATATAAGAAATCATTTTACTTTGAAACAAAAGGTGAAATATGTGACTCCAATGTCCTCTATCAGTTGATCTCACAATCGAGGTAAATTATGGAAATATTTTTGTCCAATTAAAATTTAACACTGCGAAAAGATAAGCATCCGAAAAACTTTGCAGCCCCTTGACTAGACCAAATCTCAATTGAAGTTTCCTCAGAGCAACCTTTATTCGATGGTAACATGTACCTCTGATCTTATCATTTGTTTTCAGTATTGAAGACGTTTAATAAAAAATGGAAGTAGTGAAGTGTGGAAATGATCGCCAACTTTGACACGAATGCAGTTTTGGAGAAACATTAATTGTTAGAAATGTTCCAGATTTCACAGAGAAAAAAGTAGCCTCATTCGCGTAAACTATGACAGAAGATGATTCGCTCTATTCTTTCTCAATTACAAATCAACTTACTCGCTCCTACTTGTCTAGTTGAATCCTTCAAGACAAGGCATGCAAGTTGTTATGTTACTAACTCCAATAAATTTCTAGTTGGATCAATCAATGCCACTTTCTTGACGGTTAGATCTTATTATCTTTAATAAATTCTTCCAGATAATGCAATCTCTTCTTTAAATGCGTATTCGAGTGACCTGGCCTTGGACCATCTAATTAAGCACAAGCAATTTAATTGATTTTTTAAAGTTAAACAATAATTTTTGGGGGGGCTAATTGAGTTTGAAAATTTGATAGATTGGTTATTTGTCTCCTAATTATGGTGCAAAAGTTCGATGATGATTGCCTCTTCATCCTTAGTGAAGTTTCCTCACTTGATGTTGGAGCGATAGCAGTTTGATCTTTTGCCGATCTATTGGAAGTAACAACTCTTACTGCAGGAGTAATAAAAAATTAATTGGCAAACTATACGAGGAGGTTAATTATGAAGTGTTAGAGGGTAAGATCATTTGTGATTCTCCTTGGAATGTTACACCATGTGTTTCAACTTAAATCTCTTTCCAATTTTTTAAATATATCTTATTAATTACACCAAGGTCATGACGCTCCTTATTGGTTGTAACACCAGATTACACTCCTTGGGTTGTTCAACAATTTATTAGTGCAAATGATACTAGCTAGTTCTGAAGTGAAGAAGGCAAAATCAATGATCCAATTTTAAAAGACTAAAGAGATGTCCAATTAACTAGGATTCATCAATCACATTTAAATAAACCAACCCAAGGAATTCAACAATATAACATTTAGAACTTGCAACTTCTTTGCCTAAAAGGCCTATGTTTCTTTTTGAAATTGATTGTGAATCCTGGGCAAAAGATTAAAATTCGTCGACTTAGCGATTTCTATTAGTCTGCTTTCAAACAATCGTAAGAGAGGTAAATTACAGAAAATCTTTGGTTCAAAATATGTTGATAATCACATAAAGAGTTAGTACGACCATATCCTACATAAGTAGAGGATTGATCTTTATTTTTTTTAAGGGAATTCTATATATATTTACCCTTTGATCTAATTCGTGAGGGTTTGATTGTAAATCCTAATTAAGAGATATGATAGTCCGTCTTTTGCCAGATTGGAATCGTCAATTTAGCAGTCTCCACCAGCTTATTTCTAATTGGCAATTATGAGAGGTAAATCGCGGAAGGCCTTTCGCCTTGACGCGATTGACCAGGGCAAAAGATGATCATCTGATGTCAGAGAGGGATTTTAGATCCTTCTTCAGAATCAATTCCGTGCTTATTTCACAAATGTCATCCTGTCCCAATCAACGTATCATTCCCGTGAGGACTATGATGGTCCGTTTTTGAAAATATTGTTGGTAGACAATCATCATACAACTGAGTCAAATAAAATTGAAGTCCAAGAGCTTCCATCAATCACCAAAGATAAATTAGTAAATCATTCACAGTTTTTTCACAATTCAGTTAGGATTCTACAGTCGCATCATCTCTAACGATGATTTAATATTGAAGTAGTACTCTGTCCATTGAGTAAAATTTTAAATTTTAAAATCGTTCGAATGAATTTTTTTTTTAAATTGATCGCTGATGATAAGAGAGACATTTTCACGTACCTCCGCGTTTAGAGTACTGAAGATTCCTGCCATCATCGCCACCTCCGCCAACACAATGTTGCCACCTTCGTCTAGTATACGTTTTTTGACAATGCTAGTCAGGTCCAGGTGACTTCTCTCAGCCCTCTCTATTTTCCAATATAAATCTTGAGAATGTACAAATTAAATATTTCTCCGCAGATCGAAGCCAAATCCCTGTGATGTTTTACTTCGCTGTTATCTAGGGAAATAAAACATGCATGCATTAGGAGTTTTCCCAAAAGCGAGACAAAATCTATTACTGTGCGGATCATGAATCATTTAAACAGGTATATATATAGTTTTAGACGAATATTGAAGGATGTCCAAGTGTTTGTATAAACAAGCATATGCAATTTTTGCTACTTTTTATCACTTAATTAGACGAACTAGATCATAAATGAGTATTACCGTCCAGTATGAGGATTAAAATGTGGGGTTGATTTTTTGCTGCTCGATCTGGTCAGGCCATTCTAAGTTGTGCCACCGATATAGTTCACCTATTTTTTTTAAAAATCTGTTCTTCAACATTTCAGCCCCAAATGATAATCTTATGAGCTTTGGACAATCACAGACTAATATATATTCCAAGTAGGGCAAGTGGAGTGGCTGGTTTGCAATGCAGTCTAGATTCCGCATGTTGCACAAACTCAACCTCTAAATGGTAGAGCTAGAATTGGAGTTCCCTGGTTTACGTATAGTTATGTGTTCCTTCATTTCGGGAAGATTGTCGAGCCCAACTTCATTCGACTAAATATTTTCCAATAGCTTTAGCTTATAAAAAATGAGAATCCTTGAACATTTGAAACTTGATTCGCGATCCATCCAGCAGTCAACATTAATTTGTCTACTGTGACATCTGTAATAGATTCAAGGTCGTCGTCACTTACGCTCCAGCTCCATTGTGGAGTATCCAGATCGTAGTTTGAAAATTTTAAATATTATCTCCGTCCAAAGTGAATTTCCATATGGAGACGTTGCTCAATGTCATCTGTTGCTGCATCAATGTCAATTCCGCACTTATTTGGTGGCATCCTTCGACACATTTCAGTTAGTTACACCACCATTCACGTATAGGTAAAACTCCTTTCTCCTTGCTTGTTGGGCTTTCAGATCGTTTTGGGGACGCGTATCAGAGAGCAATTCTCTGGGATTTGCACCAACAAAGAAAGGTTTTGTTAGGAAAAAAACATGATTTTCCTATTATTAGGAAGGATATAAGGACATCCACAATGGGAGCTCCCAACGTAGATGATGTGAAAACTCCTCTCTCCTAGTGGGAGGAAAGTTTTTGATGAAAATCTAGGAACGTCTTCCCATATGGAGAGCGCTCCTTTGTGATTTCTTTTTTTTTTAATAAAATAATAGTAAAGAAACTGTCTAATGGTTCCTACCATTGGAGATGCTCTAAATACTAAAAGCCTTTTCAGTAAACTTGTTTCAAAGAAGTTTTCGGTAACAGAGATGTTCTAAGAACCAATGCCTCGAAGAAGAACACACCAAACTCTTCAAGTACATGATTGTGGAGCTCAACCAATTAAAGTATTCACAGCTATTGGTTTGCTTTGAAGTTAATCTCTCTTGTTCTATCTTCTGCCTCAGTTTCTAATTCCGAAATCAGAGAAAGGAAGGTGCTTGATCAGGAGATTTCCCATACAAGCTAGATCAATTAAATTCTTTGGTCAGATTGAAGAAATCACTTTTCATCATGATCAACTTATCGCAGTGCATGTGCAGTGAGTACGAATATCATCCATTACCGAAAACTATCAAATTTATTCAAAACGACCCTACGACGTAGCAAAGCGAAGACGACACAATGGATGATCAGATTTCGAAATACTAATAGATAGATGGCCAATTAATTACTTAGGAGCCAAATAGACTCCGATCCCATTTAGATAGCTATTGAACTGGCCAAAGAATCCAACAATTCGACCATCGACGACGGGAACAGTGAACTCCACGCCACCTCCTTGCCCGAAAGGCCAATGCTTCTTCCCCAAGTTGGTTGTAAATCCGAGCTTACTGATACACGTTTCGCCGCAAAAGGTTTTGACGGACCCAACCATAGAATTTATATATTCACCGGGGCGTATTTCAAACTGCAACATCTCAAAATGGTTAATACTAAGATATATATAACTTGTAAAACTCGCAATGGTAATCCATATAGAATGCTGGAGATTTCACGTACAGCGTAGTGGAAATCACCTCCCAGGCCGCCTAGTCGATGTGTTTCGACGTTGTTCCCGTCAATAACGTAGGAGACCTCCAAGCTGTCGACGATGACTCCTGTGTGGAGACTGACCCTAGTGATTCGGGAGATAGATGGATCAATGTCGATGCTATTGGCTCCGGTGCCTCCCCACGGCCCAATCTTGATGCATCGCGATGTATTGAAGCACTTGTTGACGTCTACGTTGAAAGTTAAGCAGAGGTTAGCCATGGCTAGCTAGCTGCAGGTCGAGGCTCGGGTGGCGATTGAAGGAGAGGAAAGATTATTGCATGCAGGAGGAGAATAGGAGATATTCGATATCAGATGGATCATTTCTTATTAAGCATACTTATAAATACATGATAGAGAGTTCTGGAATAACATTAATTATTGCATAATAAATTTTATCATCATTTACCGAGTTCTTGAAACCACACAATACGTGTATAAAGCTACATTATGCATCAAAATCGATCAATAATTAAATTAAATTAATTAAAAGCATAAAAGATACGAGAGTGAATATAAAAGTACATATTTATTGTATTTCAAAAATGTCCCTCGAAATATCAAAATCATGTTTTGTATTTTTTTATTGACATCAGATCAAGAATATCTGAATCATCAATCCGATTAATTTTATGAAGTGATTGATCTTGTCCCATGAATTTTTGAGACGCATCGCCAAGAGTAAAATAGCTCAAGTAATCTTCATCAACCATCAAAGATAAATCAGAAAAGTGTTCGTAGTTTTTTAATGGTTCAATTCGGACTCCATGATCGTACCATTCATGAACGACGATTCAACATCGAAATCGAATTTCATTCACCGGACAAACTCTTGAATCTCAAAATTATTCGAATGAAATTTTTTTAAATTTACCGTCAAACGATATTATAATAGAGGATCGAACTATACTTTTATATAAAATATTTTATTTATTTATTTATTTACTGTTGCACGATGCTGGGGTACGCTCCTTATATTTCACTAAAAAAAAATATTCATTTCTTATTTGTAATATAATTATCAATATATATTTTAAGTTATTAATATTTTTATATGATAATTATTATATTTAAAATTAATACTTCGTTAATATTTAAGATATATTATTTTTTTTTAAATTTTGTCTCCAACTAATATATATATATATATATATTATAATTTTTCATTTTTATTTTTTATTACATAATTATTCAAGTATAAATATATGTTAAAAATATTATAAAATCACACACAATTAGAATAAAATATTTTATTAAATTTTATTGAAAATAAACAATAACACTTAATTAAAAATACAATATTATGGGACTTTAATTTTCAGAATTACTATATTGTTCCCATAAATACTCAATTAATACATTTCAAAGGGCAATATAAATTTCTTTGTCTTTGATTTGTCTATATCGAACTAAAAATTCTTCAAATCGAGTACTATCATCTCCTGCTAGCTCAATGTTGGAATATATATGAAGGAGTATACCTTTCCTGATGGAAAAGCAAGGGAAAGTCCGAAAATTAACCGGACTTATCTGTTGAGTTGACCACTTCCTTTTTGCGTCCTCAATCAAGAATGATTTCTTCCTTTTTGGGCCGGATCAAAAGTCTTCGGCCAATTGTAGAGCTGGTTGCAGAGCCAATTTCAAAGCTGTTTGCAGAGTCAATTGGTGCAGAGTCAATTACATAGCAGATTGAAGAGCAGGTTACAGAGCCAATTGCAATGCTGGTTGCAGAGCCAATTGGTGAAGAGCTAATTGCAGAGCAGATTGAAGAGCAGGTTGCAGAGCTAATTGCTGCAGAGCCAATTGGAGCAGAGCCAATTGCAGAGCAGATTGAAGAGCAGGTTGCAGAGCTGGTTGCAGAACCAATTGCGGAGCAGGTTGTAGAGCTGGTTGCAGAACCAATTGCGGAGTAGGTTGCAGAGCCAATTGTTGCGCGACCGGTTGAGAACCGATTCGCGATCTTGGTTGTTGCGTAACCAATTCTGAACGTTGCAGAATCAATTGCGAGCAAGTTTGCAGAACCAATTCTTTGTTGCAGAGTCGGATTGCGAGAACCAATTGCGAGCTAGTTGCGTAACCAATTGCGACTGGTTGCGAGTCAATTACAAAGCCGAGGCCTGTGTATACAGTTTCCTTAAAATGTATTCGCTCCTCCTCCAACGGGTGCTTGCGAGGTTTAGTAGGACGCCTATTTCCCGTGATACAACGACAAAACCGCGACTCCAACAAGCCTGGCGCCTCCCAATCAATAAACACTCGACGCTTATCATCATGGGGTTGGAAATAGAGAGTTCTCTCCTTTCGAGTTTGCAATCCTGTCTCCTTTTATAGAGGAGACCTATTAATGGTGGAATCGAAAGGTCAACCATAATGTCGCCTTGATTCGTTTAATCTACGTGAATCGAAAGGTCAACCATAATGCTGCCTTGATTCGTTTAATCTACGTGAATCGAAAGGTCAACCATAATGCTGCCTTGATTCAATTAATCTACCATTAATTCATCAATCTCTGACCATTTATGTCATAGTTTTAATACGAACCTCCCATGGTTCGATGCGAAAGATGGCGGAACGTCTTCCCCATCTTTCTCGCTATAAAAGGATGATAGAACGTCTTCTTCATCCTTTCTTCACATTTCCATAATTTCCATTCAAATTCCAACAATCCCCCACATGAATGGAAATTGATGCATGATAGTCTTCAGCGGTTAAGTCCAGCATAGGATAGGTAGGTTTGACCCTTTGAACCTTCCCTTGTGCAAGTATGTTTGCATACTGGTAGATTAGTAGACGCGATGTCCTTGAACTATTCGACCGTTTATGTAAGCATTGACGTACTTCACACTGGACTCTCCCTAATGTAGTTCAGTTCTCATGAGTGTGTTCGTTAGGCCATGAACACGCCTGGTTCTGCGAGAAGGTCTAAGAATTGTGCCTTCAATTCTCTTCGAAGCGGCCCCACTTCTTTCTCGCATAGGTGATCTCTTGAGAGTATTCTCCACTACTCTTCTGGATCATTAAAAGTCGTATGCTTAACCTTTATCCTTTCACTGTTTCTTGGGTCATACCCTCTCACAGTGAGCTTACTTAGTCAGTGCAGTTAGGTTGTCCCTTTGAACCTAGTTCTTGGGATCTCCAGTCAGCATAGGTTGGGTTTCATTTGCACCAACGTTTCTTATCGGCATCATCATTAAACCCATCCTCAATGATGAGCTTGCAACTAACTCTCGATTTGACCCTTTGGTTAGCGGATCCGCCAAGTTATCTTTTGACTTTACATAGTCAACAGTGATAACACCCGATGAGAGTAGTTGTCTAATGGTATTATGTCTACGACGTATATGTCTAGACTTACCATTATACAGATGGCTCTGTGCTCGGCCAATTGCCGATTGACTATCGCAATGTATGCATATTGCCGGCACAGGTTTCGGCCATCTAGGAACATCTTCTAAGAAATGTCGTAACCATTCAGCTTCTTCACCACATTTGTCAAGAGCTACAAATTCAGATTCCATCGTGGATCTGGTTATAACGGTTTGCTTAGAAGATTTCCAAGAAATGGCTGCACCTCCCAAAGTGAATACATATCCACTTGTAGACTTTGAGTCTTTTATGTCGGATATCCAACTTGCATCACTGTATCCTTCGATTACAGCAGGATATCTTGTATAGTGCAGTCCATGATTACGAGTGTAACGTAGATACCGTAGTACTCTAGTTATCCCTTTCCAGTGCTTAACACTTGGATTACTTGTAAATCTTCTCAATTTACTTACTGCATAGGCCAAGTCTGGTCGTGTACAACTCATTAAGTACATCAGACTTCCAATTATCCTGGAGTACTCTACTTGAGAGATACTCTCTCCTTAATTTTTCGATAGATGTTGACTCATATCTATCGGAGTCCGTGCCAGTGCAGTATCACTCTTAGTGAATCTTTCAAGAATCTTATCCACATAATGGGACTGACTTAAGACAAGTCCTTCTGACGTTCTAAGAATTTTAATTCCAAGAATCACATCAGCAGGACCCATGTCTCTCATGTCAAATCTTGAGTTCAACATAACTTTAGTGGATTTAATTATCTTATCATTGCTCCCAATGATAAGTATGTCATCTACATAAAGACATAAAATGACTAAGCCATCTTTCGTATCTTTACTGTAAATGCATTTATCACTCTCATTGATTTTAAATCCACTGTCTAGCATGATACTATCAAATTTCTCATGCCATTGCTTTGGAGCTTGTTTCAAGCCATACAACGACTTGATCAATCTACAAACATTGGTTTCATGCCCCGGAGCAGAGAACCCTTCAGGTTGTTCCATGTAGATTTCTTCTTCTAAATCTCCATTTAGAAAGACAGTTTTTACATCCATTTGATGTACTTCTAGATTCCACATAGTGGCAATTGCTAATAACACCCTAATGGACGTTATTCTTGATACCGGAACATAGGTATCAAAATAGTCAAGGCCGCCACGTTGTCGGTAACCCTTAATTACCAACCTTGCCTTGAACCTTTCTATCGTGCCTTCAGATTTCATTTTCTTCTTAAAAATCCACTTGCAGCCTAGTGCCTTACTTCCAGAAGGAAGATCCACCAGTTCACAAGTATGATTTTGCAAGATTGATGAAATCTCATATGCAATTGTCTCTTTCCATTGAGGTCCATCAGACGAGTTTACCGCTTCTGAGTAACTCTGGGGATCACTTTCCATCATGAATGTGAGAAAATCCGATCCAAAGGATTTCTCCACCCGAGCTCTCTTACTCCGTCTGAGCTCACCCTCAATTGGTTCATTCATTTCTTCTTGCTCTTGTCTTCCGTGTACCCGTTTAGAAGAGCTAGCATCCTCTCGGGCCTTAAACGGAAGCACGTGCTCAAAGAATGAGGCATTTCTCGATTCAATAATCGAGTTCTTGTGTATCTCAGGAATTTGAGATCCAATCACAAGAAATCTATAGGCACTGCTATTATGTGCATATCCAATAAATATACAGTCAACAGTTTTTGATCCGATCTTGATCCTTTTTGGATCCGGCACCAAAACTTTGGCCAGACACCCCCACATTCGCAAGTATTTGTAGGATGGTTGTCTACCATTCCACAACTCATAAGGGCTCTTTTCTATTTTCTTTCGGGGCACCTTATTTAAAAGGTAATTAGCTGTTAACACAGCTTCCCCCCACAAGTGCTCTGGTAGGCCAGAACTTAATAGTAGAGCATTCATCATCTCTTTCAGAGAACGATTCTTTCGCTCAACAACCCCATTTTGCTGAGGCGAGTATAGAGCCGTTGTTTCGTGTCTGATACCATGTTCAGCACACAAATCTGCGAACGGTGATACATATTCACCACCTCGGACACTCCGAACCACCTTAATCTTTCTATTAAGTTGGTTTTCAACCTCATTCTTATAGAGAATAAATTTCTCTATAGCTTCATCCTTACTTTTGAGAAGATACACAATACAATATTTTGTGTTATCATCAACAAAAGTGATGAAGTACTTATTCCCACCTCGTGTCGGTGTCCCTTTTAGGTCACACACGTCGGTGTGGATTAGGCCGAGTGGCTCAGTGCTTCTTTCAACTTGTTGAAAGGATGACCGTGTCAATTTTGCTTCAACACAAGTCTCACACTTATGTTTTGGGTCAAGGTGGAATGTAGGTATGCTTCGCATGTTAATCAATCTACACAACACATCGTAGTTAACATGTCCTAGTCTACCATGCCATAAACACGAAGACTCAAGCATATAAGTGGAAGAGTTGTCAACTTTATTAACTTTGGGCGTAATGACCATTACACTTAGTTTAAACAACCCATCAGTTACATAACCCTTCCCTACAAACATTCCATTCTTGGACAGTACTACTCTGTCCGACTCTAAGACAATGCGGAAGCCATACTTGCTTAGCAATGATCCAGATACCAGATTCTTTCGAACTTCCGGAACATATAACACATTGTTCAGAGTGAGCTCCTTGCTCGAGGTCATCTTCAACATTACTTTTCCTTGGCCCATAACGTCCGAGGTTGCGGAGTTCCCCATATACAGCTTCTCTCCATTAACTTCTTCAAAGTTGTGGAGTAGCTCCTTATTGCAGCACACGTGTCTGGTGGCACCAGTATCCAACCACCATTGCCGAGGGTTTGAACTCACTAGGTTCAGCTCGGAGATTACCGCACAGAGATCATCCTCCTCTAGCCCCTCGTTCAGGTTGGCCTCCGGATTTTTCTTCGGCTTTCTGCACTCCGAAGATTTGTGACCGACTTTGTCACAGTTGAAGCAATTTCCAGTAAACTTCTTTTTATTGACCCCTCCTTTGGGTTTCATCTTGGAAGACTTGAAATTCTTCAGTTTCGAGCTTTGACCGTGCTCGATAATGTTGGCTTTCACAATAGCCTGAGAGAACATATTTCTCTTTGAACTTTTGTTGTCCTCCTCGATTCGAAGACGAAGAATAAGTTCTTCCATATTCATCTCTTTCCGCTTGTGCTTCAGATAGTTCTTGAAGTCTTTCCAGCCGGGTGGTAGCTTCTCTATGATCGCAGCCACCTGGAAAGTTTCACTCAGAACCATACCTTCCGAGTGAATCTCATGCAGAATCACCTGAAGCTTCTGAACTTGGCTGATCACCGTCTTAGAGTCAACCATCTTGTAGTCCAGGAATCGGCCTACGATGAACTTCTTGGCACCAGCATCCTCCGTCTTGTACTTCTTGTCCAAGAACTCTCACAACTCCTTAGCCGTTTTCTTCATGCTATACACAGCGTACAGCGAGTCGGCAAGGCAGTTGAGAATGTTGGTGCAATCGGCCCGGGTCACGATTGACCAGACTCGAGTTTGACTCGAGTGATGTTTTGATGTTTGACAAAGGGATTTGACAAAATGGTTTGACATTGATGTTTGACATTAATGTCGGTTAATATGTTGGGGAGATTGTTGGAGCAATCGACCCAGGTTATAATTGACTTGATGGTTGACCAGGGTTGACCATGTGATTATGGGAAAGTCCAAGCATGGGTCTTGGCAAGGTAAAGTCCAAGTCATGGGTACTTGGCATCGAAAGTCCAAGTGGGACACTTGGCAAATGGAAAGTCCAAGCATGGGTCTTGGCATGGAAAGTCCAACATGGGTTGGCAAGGGAAGTCCAAGCATGGGTCTTGGCAAATGGAAAGTCCAAGCATGGGTCTTGGCATGGAAAGTCCAACATGGGTTGGCATTTGAAGTCCAAGGGGTTTGATATTGGCGGCGTAAAGTCCAAGCGGTAGTCTTGGCAGCATAAGTCCAATGGTTGGCGGCGTAAAGTCCAAGCGGAGTCTTGGCGGCGTAAGTCCAATGTGCCTTGGCGGTGTAGACACCGTTAGCATGACATAGCCGATGGAAGCTCCTGGAAGCTAGCGCGATGGATGAACAAGTCATGGATGACTTGGAGGGATCCGAGAGGCGTGAGGCTGATGGAGGTGGCTAGAAGGCTTAGGTCTAGGCTAAGGGTGGTCTAGCAAGTATGGGGGCACCATACTTGAGTTAAGACCTCATTCTTGAGGTTGGCAGTCGACTGGCATTATGGCCGGTTTGACTGCCGTGAGTCGACTTGAGTTCGACTGCCAGGTTAGAGCTGAGATTGCTCTGGCAGTCGACTACTCATGGTAGCAGTCGACTGATGTCGATGGCGATCAATCGCCAAGGGAGCAATGACGCCGATCGAGTGAACCGCGAGCGCTCCGTAGCCCGGGTAGTCGACACGAGCGTTAGCCGATCGCCAATGTTGGAGCGATCGGGTGAGTCCCGTTGGAACTTGTCCAACGTGGATTGAGCCGTTGTCTCACATCTGATGTTGGCAATGATCGGTGATTTATGGCGCGATCGCCAGCGAAAAAATCGACGCGAGATAAAAGGAAGCTGTTCATGGAGATTGCGGCATCAGATTTTTGGGAGCTTACTTGAGGCGATTTGAAGGCAATTTGCAGGTGCATTTCAGGGCCCTTCAACCTCATCCAAGCAACCAACAAGCAAAGCACTCAAACCCTAGTTTGTAAAGTGTTCTTTACATTTCCTTGTATTTTGCTTGTATTTTTGTGTATTACTTAGTATAATTCTTGTACGAGGTTTCTCCGCCTCCGGATTATTCCGAGAAGGAGTTATTTGTGATTAGTGAGTGCTTGTGCATCACTAGAGCTCTTTAGAGCTCGATCCGTGGAGTAGGAACCGTTCGGTTCCGAACCACGTTATATGCTTGTGTTCGTGTGATTGTATTTCGTGTATTGCTATTATTTCTATTCCGCTGCGCATAACGAATTTTGTAGACAAGCACGTGATCGAATTCCATCTACGTACGATCAACGCTATTCACCCCCCCCCCCTCTAGCGGGCCTCAAATCTCCAACAAGTGGTATCAGAGCCTGGTGGCTCTTCAACGGATTAACAACCGGGAGCAAGGCTAGAGGGTAAAGATGGAAGTCCAAGATCAATTAGGTTGGGACATCAACACACCGGTGCCCTACACCCTATACGGACGAGAAGGATTCGATTCTTGGAAGAGAAGAATTGAAGATTTTTTGATGATGAGGGGCTTCGAGGAATGGTCTCTATTAATGGAAGGATTTGAGTATCCTAGAGGACTAAAAGGTGGCTTCCTCAAGAAGAAGAGATGGAGTGAAGATCAACTCCAAAGATTCGAGAAAAACAAGAAGGTAATCAAATTCATTGTTGATTTAATTCCAAATGAATTCTTGTGTAGCCTAGGTGAATGCATGGATGCTAAGGAGCTATGGAGCGATTTGGCAAAGCTCCATGAAAGCCCATCAATGGTCCAAGAGGAAGAGACCAAAGAGGCGAATGCATCATCCTCGCAAGGAAGTGAGGATTTGGAGGTTGATAGGGAATCAACTTCCGGATCGGCAGAAGATATAGAGAAAGTGGAAGAAGCATCCACCTCAAGAATTGAGGGGGAGGAGAGAACTTCCTTACCGGAGCAACAAGAAGAAGCTTCAACATCCAATCAAGATGAGGAAGCTCAAAATACAACTCCGGCACCTACCACCGAACTAGGTAACTCAAACACATCAATCTCTAATAAAAATCATATCATGTGTTTTGAGTGTAGGGAATTTGGGCATTACAAGAGCAAATGCCCAAAGAAGGTTAGGAAAGCTCCACCGGCACCAAAAGTCAAGGATGCCGGTTCCCCAAATATCAAGAGTAAGGAGCATATCATATGCTTCAAGTGCAACTCAAGGGGACATTATAGGAATCAATGTCCTAGGGGAAGCAAAAAGACCAAAGAGGGAGCTACACATGTAGGGGGAGCATCCAAGGCAAACCCTAAGATATATTTCAATAATGCACCTTCTTTAGTAAATAGGCAAAAGCATGCTAGGAGTTTCAATTCTCTTGCAATTTATGAAAAGCATGCAAATAGGAATAAATATTTTTGCTTAGGAGCTAAAAGTGTCCATTTAGATAATAGAGAGAAATTTGGGACTAATGTCCCTAAAAACAACTTATCTAAGGACAAACCTAGGTCAAATAACTCTAAGAAAATTTTACCTAGGGAGACCATTAGAAAGGTGCAAGAGCACCTAGGTGTTAATCCAAAATGGACTAGGCATATGCCAAGAAAGTCAAATGCCCAAGATTTAAATAAAAATTCTAAAATTGGGCAATTAGAATTAGAGAACCAAGCCTTGAGGACAAGGCTTGAGAAATTGGAAAAGACCCTAAACAAGATGCAAAATCAATTTAAATGGTCTAACGGTCAAATTCCTAGGTCAAGAAGTCAAAGTCAACATCTAGGACCTAAGAGTCAAAAGTCAACCAAGGGCAAGAATGGTTTGGGTCACAAACCTAAGTCCAAGGTGACTTATCATAGTGTTCCATTTGACTATGGAACACTAACTAGGTCTAGGAAGACCAAGGTCAATGGGGAAGTCATCCCTAGAGTTGACCAAGGTTTGTGCCTAGTGGCCAAGGTTTCGAAGAAACCTAGGGTGGTCACTAAGAAGGTTGTTAGGGAGGCAATCCCTAAGGTTAACCTAGGCAAGACCAAAATGACCAAGGCTAATAAGCCTAGGAAGGTCATTAGGAAGGTATCTAGGGAGGTTATCCCTAAGGAATACCTAATTAACCCTAGGAGCTCCAATAGATTTTGGGTTCCTAAGAGCGTGATTGATTCACGCTAGATGGGTTTAGGGTGTGCCAACCTTGATTGGATGGGTAGTTAACTCAACCATAATAAAGGTGGCACTTTAGGTTATTTTCAAGGTTATGGTTGCCTTGGAAATACATTTAAGTCTTAATCCTAAAAGTTCTTAGGATGTGTCAATATTACTTGAGAAGTTTGATAAAATGATCAAAATTGGCACAATTTAGGTTTAGAGGTTAGTGTGTCATTTTGGGTTTTTGGCACACTTGGGAGAAAACTAGAAATATGACAAAATGCAATTAATTATATGAAATGACAATTAATATTAAAATTTAGGTATTATTATACCTATATATTTTATATGTCATGCTTTGTTTGCCATATAACATGCCATGACATCATGCTTACTTTTAATCATTTTATATGTCATGTTTATGTTTTAGGATTAAGGGTTTAAATGTCATGTGTTTTTAGATTTTATCATATGCCATGACATCATGATCATTGGCCATGTTTTAATAATGCTATCTTTATGCCATGATCATACATTCATGCATTAATTTGATTAAAATTGATTTAAGGACTATGGCATGACTTTAAGTCTCATTTATAAGGGAATCAAGTAGAGTTGCCTTAAAAAAATGCATGAAACCTTAGTTTAGGGAGAACAAAACCCACATCTCACATCTAATTGACATGTATGTGTATTTATACACCATAGATACATGTGAGATGCTAGGATATGAGTTAAGTTCAAGGTGCATAGTTTTTGCATCTAGATGAACTAAAACTCATCTAATTCCATTTGTGGATCATTGAGAAAGCTTGTGTACAAGTCATGTACTTAGAGCCCAAGGAATATGATCCAAAATAAAGTTTTGAAATCTTTTTAAAATCAATTTAGAAAACCTTGGTGAAGTCTATCTTTTGATAGCAATCACCATTGATGAAGTTGATACAAAGTAGGGCCAAAACATTGAAAATTTCAATGGTTTTGAACTTTGTGCCAATTTCACTATTTTATGGGTAAAATAATTTTAAAACTTTTTCACCCATTGTATTGGTCATAAGTATTATACGTATCAAATTTCGTGATTTTTCGATATACGTATAATTAGTTATGATTTTATGAAATTTGATTACGATAATTGAATTTGAAAATTCACTACCGATCGCCATTGGTGGCGGTCGATCGATGTATGTGGCAATCGATCGACATCCAGTCATTGCCAGTCCGATTCGGGTTAACAAGGTTGTTTAGCCCATTTTCAACCATGGTAAAGGTCCCTAACCACTCCTAACCCTAGGATATGCTTTGGGAAACATTATGAAGGGTGAAAATCCATTGGATATGGATTATGAGTCATGTTAGGTCAAAGTATCAAATTTAGGGTGAGTAAAAGTTCTATGTTGAACTTAGAACCTTAATTTTGATGGTTTAGAGTTCCTATTGGCTTAGGGGCTCCCCAAGGACATTGTTGGTGCAATGGTCAAGGGGGAGCAAGCCTTTAGGGGAAGGTATCCATCTTAGGATGATGGATGTGTTTTTCTCCTTGAAAAGGAGAAGTTATTGGGAAAGTATCATCAATTGGGAAATTTGATGGTTTTTGATACTCAATTTGGAAATTGGGAGAGTGTTTAGGATTGCCCCTCTTGAGTGATATGGGAATTATCACTAGGAAGATGGTAGGCATCCTAGGTATTTTTGGATCAAGGGGGAGATTGTAAGATCTCATTGGAACATGAGACATTGACCTCCTTGGAGAGATAACCTTTTTGATGTATGTCAAAAAGGGGGAGAGTAAAATTACCAATTTGGGAAATTGGTAAGGTAATTTGAGTTAGGGGCCTAACTCAAGGTTTGTTTTGTCAAACATCAAAAAGGGAGAGATTGTTGGTGCAATCGGCCCAGGTCACGATTGACCAGACTCGAGTTTGACTCGAGTGATGTTTTGATGTTTGACAAAGGGATTTGACAAAATGGTTTGGCATTGATGTTTGACATTAATGTCGGTTAATATGTTGGGGAGATTGTTGGAGCAATCGACCCAGGTTATAATTGACTTGATGGTTGACCAGGGTTGACCATGTGATTATGGGAAAGTCCAAGCATGGGTCTTGGCAAGGTAAAGTCCAAGTCATGGGTACTTGGCATGGAAAGTCCAAGTGGGACACTTGGCAAATGGAAAGTCCAAGCATGGGTCTTGGCATGGAAAGTCCAACATGGGTTGGCAAGGGAAGTCCAAGCATGGGTCTTGGCAAATGGAAAGTCCAAGCATGGGTCTTGGCATGGAAAGTCCAACATAGGTTGACATTTGAAGTCCAAGGGGTTTGATATTGGCGGCGTAAAGTCCAAGCGGTAGTCTTGGCAGCATAAGTCCAATGGTTGGCGGCGTAAAGTCCAAGCGGAGTCTTGGCGGCGTAAGTCCAATGTGCCGTGGCGGTGTAGACACCGTTAGCATGACATAGCCGATGGAAGCACCTGAAGGCTAGCGCGATGGATGAACAAGTCATGGATGACTTGGAGGGATCCGAGAGGCGTGAGGCTGATGGAGGTGGCTAGAAGGCTTAGGTCTAGGCTAAGGGTGGTCTAGCAAGTATGGGGGCACCATACTTGGGTTAAGACCTCATTCTTGAGGTTGGCAGTCGACTGGCATTATGGCCGGTTCGACTGCCGTGAGTCGACTTGAGTTCGACTGCCAGGTTAGAGCTGAGATTGCTCTGGCGATCATGACCGCTCATGGGAGCCGATGATCGCCGATGCGACGGCACGATCGCCAAGGACGCATTGCCCGGTCGAGTTGCGAGCCTGAAGCGCTCCGTAGGCCGATCGGCGTCGACTACGGCGTTAGCGATCGGCCGCCAATGTTGCGATCGGCCGGTGAGAGTCCCGTTGGAACTTGTCCAACGTGGATTGAGCCGTTGTCTCACATCTGATGTTAGCTGATCGTTGGTGATTTATGGCGGTGACCGCGGCCGGAAATCCAGCCCGACGCGAGATAAAAGGAAGCTGTTCATGGAGATTGCGGCATCAGATTTTTGGGAGCTTACTTGAGGCGATTTGAAGGCGATTTGCAGGTGCATTTCAGGGCCCTTCAACCTCATCCAAGCAACCAACAAGCAAAGCGCTCAAACCCTAGTTTGTAAAGTGTTCTTTACATTTCCTTGTATTTTGCTTGTATTTTTGTGTATTACTTAGTGTAATTCTTGTACGAGGTTTCTCCGCCTCCGGATTGTTCCGAGAAGGAGTTATTTGTGATTAGTGAGTGCGTGTGCATCACTAGAGCTCTTTAGAGCTCGATCCGTGGAGTAGGAACCGTTCGGTTCCGAACCACGTTATATGCTTGTGTTCGTGTGATTGTATTTCGTGTATTGCTATTATTTCTATTCCGATGCGCATAACGAATTTTGTAGACAAGCACGCGATCGAATTCCATCTACGTACGGTCAACGCTATTCACCCCCCCTCTAGCGGGCCTCAAATCTCCAATAGAGAATGTAGTTTCTACACAAAAACTCTGAGTGATTCCATGCCTCCACAATGTTGAAGGTTTGTGCATCACTCGTACCCTCAGGTACATTGGGAGGATCCTAAGTCAAGAATCGAGCCAGATTTAGCGTGGTCAGGTAGAAGAGCATCTTCTGCTGCCACCGCTTGAAGTTCAACCCTGTGAACTTTTCTGCTTTTTCCCCATGATTGATTGGAACGCTACCAATCGGGGCGGAGGGAGCCATCACACGTTGAGTCTGTTGCACCTCAACTTCTTGTGTTGTGGCCATCTCAACAGACCGAATCTGTTTTAAGTTTGTTGGAATATATATGAAGGAGTATACCTTTCCTGATGGAAAAGCAAGGGAAAGTCCGAAAATTAACCGGACTTATCTGTTGAGTTGACCACTTCCTTTTTGCGTCCTCAATCAAGAATGATTTCTTCCTTTTTAGGCCGGATCAAAAGTCTCCGGCCAATTGTAGAGCTGGTTGCAGAGCCAATTTCAAAGCTGTTTGCAGAGCCAATTGGTGCAGAGCCAATTACATAGCAGATTGAAGAGCAGGTTACAGAGCCAATTTCAATGCCGGTTGCAGAGCCAATTGGTGCAGAGCCAATTGCAGAGCAGATTGAAGAGCAAGTTGCAGAGCTAATTGCTGCAGAGCCAATTTGAGCAGAGCCAATTGCAGAGCAGATTGAAGAGCAGGTTGCAGAGCTGGTTGCAGAACCAATTGTGGAGCAGGTTGCAGAGCTGGTTGTAGAACCAATTGCGGAGTAGGTTGCAGAGCCAATTGTTGCAGAACCGGTTGCAGAACCAGTTGCAGTACTGGTTGTTGCAGAACCAATTACAGAACTGGTTGCAGAATCAATTGCAGAGCAGGTTTGCAGAACCAATTGCTGTTGCAGAGCCGGCGGTTGCAGAACCAATTGCAGAGCTAGTTGCAGAACCAATTGCAGAATTGGTTGCAGAGTCAATTACAAAGCTGTCGAGGCCTGTACATACACAGTTTCCTTAAAACAGATTCGTCCTCCTCCAACGGGGTGCTTGCGAGGTTTAGTAGGACGTCTATTTCCCAGGATACAACGACAAAACCGCGGACTCCAACAATTTTATAGAGGAGACCTGAACAAACACCGGCGAACTGAACAAACACTCGAACGCTATCACTGTGGGGTTGGAAACAGAGAGTTCTCTCCTTTCGAGTTCGCAATCCTATCTCCTTTTATAGAGGAGACCTATTAATGGTGGAATCGAAAGGTCAACCATAATGTCGCCTTGATTCGTTTAATCTACGTGAATCGAAAGGTCAACAATAATGCTGCCTTGATTCGTTTAATCTATGTGAATCGAAAGGTCAACCATAATGCTGCCTTGATTCAATTAATCTACCATTAATTCATCAATCTCTGACCATTTATGTCAGAGTTTTAATACGAACTTCCCATGGTTCGACGCGAAAGATGGCGGAACGTCTTCCCCATCTTTTCGTTTTACCGATCAATAAGTATAAAAGGATGACAGAACGTCTTCTTCATCCTTTCTTCACATTTCCATAATTTTCATTCAAATTCCAACACTCAACATCTGGTTTAGTGTTACTCATATTTTTAAGTTTTTATTAGTAATATTTTAATTTACTGTTACTCATATTTGTATTTGTAGGTGATGTAATTTATATTTATGAATGTCAAAATATTTAATATTTTTTTATTTTTTTATGAAATTAATGGTATAATTTATAAATATAATTATAATTAAAATATATTAAATAAATTAAAATTGTACAAATATATATAATAAAATTAAAATATACTATTAAATACATTTAATTTAAATTTATAATAAATAATTAATATTACTATAAATAATGAGGATAAAAAATAATTACAAATTAATTTTTATTTATGATATTTAATAATATATATTATATTTAAGTTTATTAATTATATAATATAATAAAATATAAAAAAATTGTAACACTAAATATGGTGATATGAATAATGTCATATCAAAAATGGTGTGGTACTATTCATGCATTATTTTTGGTGTAAAAAAATAGTGTGGTACTATTCATGCACTATTTTTAGCGTAAAAAAATGGTGTATAATTTGGAGAAATTTAGTATGATTTTAATATCAAATTTAATATTTGAGTGTATGTGTTGGAGATGCCCTTAGAAGAGACTTTTTGGCGTGTCACTTTTCAAATCTGCAATATGAAAATGGCGCCTTGCCGAGGCGTCGAGTAGCAGGCAGGGAACCCTTTCCGAGGCGATGGCGACGAGTCGCGTGTCTAATATCACATTTTCGTGCATGACATTATTAATTATGTGTTCAATGATATAAAAAAGAATCAACTAACCTAGTGATGGATTCTTATTAATTCATCTTTAAATTATCCTCATAGAAGTAAATTACAAAAGATCTTTGACTTTTGAAATTAATAATTAACATATGGAAAGACGATATTTTTATATTTACGAGGAATTAATCCGTTCTTCTATGATACAACATCTGCATACGTTAGCCATTAATTTTTTTCTACGGGAGAAATATATTAATAACTGCATGGTTCAAATTTCAAATATTTAATATATTAATTAATTAATTAATTAATATGTATATATAATATGTTCTGTTCTCTCCGCAAGTTGAGTGTCTTTCTCGATAGGATTTGTTCTGCAATCATTATGAGAGAAATAAATTACGAAGAATTTTATGGATCTTAACATAGTGGTCACGTAGAGATTATCTAAATTTAGAAAAACAATTTAGATCTCTTCCGAAATCGATCTATGTCATTTCTATAAACATCGTCGTATTTTAGTCACCACGTCATCTCGATGAGAGGTAACTTCGAGGGCATTTAGTTCGTAGAAAATCTTTTTATTTTCTGTTTCTATTTTTTTAGAAAATGAGAAAATGTATTTGATTGACGTTTTTCATTTTCGTTTTCCAGAAAACAAAGGAGTATTTTCTAAAAAATTAAAAAACATAAAAAAATAATTTTTTATTTTCATTTTCATTTTTCAAAAAATAAAAAAGCATTAGAGAGGTAAATTATAAAGAATCTTTAGTTCAAAATATATTGATAAATCACATAAAGAGTTAGTATGACGGTATGCTACAGAAGTAGAGGATTGACCTTTATTTTTTTAAAGAAATTCTATATATATTTACCCTTCGATCTAATTCGTGAGGGTTTGATTGTGAATCCTAATTAAGAGATATGATAGTCCGTCTTTTGCAAGATTGGAATCGCCAATTTAGCGGCCTCCATCAGCTTATTTTTAATTGACAATTATGAGGGAGGTAAATCGCGGAAGGTCTTTCACCTTGACGCGATTGACCAAGACAAAGGAGGATCATCTAACGTCAGGGAGAGATTTTAGATCCTTCTTCGGAATCGATTCCGTATTTATTTCACAAGTGACCTCTTGTCCCAATCAACGTGTCATTCCCGTGAGGACTATGATGGTCCATCTTTGAAAATATTGTTGGCAGATAATCATCATACAACTGAGTTAGATAAAATTGGAGTCCAAGTGGTCTCCATCGACCACCAAGGATAAATTAGCAAAGCATTCGCAGTTTTTTCACGGTTCAGTTCAGATTCTGTAATTGACCATCTCTAACGATGGTTTAATATTGAAGTCGTACTTCGTCCATCGAATAAATTTCTAAATCTTAAAATCGTTTGAATGATTTTTTTTTTAAATTGATCACTGATGATAAAAGAGACATTTTCACATACCTAGCCATGAGAACCACCTATTGAAGCATTTAAAGTATTGAAGATTTCAGCCCCCAGGACAAATCCAGATGGCTAACGTAACTGTGTTAAGGTTTGAAAGGGTAAGGGGTCGATTCTTAGAGGTGACGATCAGACTATCGATGACTCCGCATTTATGCGTTAGCCACTTGAGCCCTGATTTACTCCCCTTCACACATAGGGATAGCGATGAGAGACCGCTAATATAACGATTCCATATTTTTTAGAGTACCGAAGATTCCTGCCATCATCGCCACCTCCGCCGACACAATGTTGCCACCTTCGTCTAGTATACGTTTTTGACAATGCTAGCCAGGTCCAGGTGACTTCTCTCAGCACTCTCTATTTTCCAATATAAATCTTGCGAATGTACAAATTAAATATTTCTCCACATATCGAAGCCAAATCCCTGTGATGTTTTATTTCGCTGTTATCTAGGGAAATAAAACATGCATGCATTAGGAGTTTTCCCAAAAGAGAGACAAAGTCTATTACTGTGCGGATCATGAATCATTTAAAAAGGTATATAGTTTTGGACGAATATTGAAGGATGTCCAAGTGTTTGTATAAAGAAGCATATGTAATTTTGGCTACTTTTTATCACTTAATTAGACGAACTAGATCATAAATGAGTATTACCGTCCAGTAAGAGGATTAAAATGAGGGGTGAGAGATTTTTTGCTGCTCTGGTCAGGCCATTCTAAGTTGTGCCACCGATATAGTTCACCTTTTTTTTTTTTAAAATCTGTTCTTCGATATTTCAGCCCCAAATGATAATCTTACTTATGAGCTTTGGACAATCACAGACTAATATATATTCCAAGTAGGGCAAGTGGAGTGGCTGGTTTGCAATGAAGTCGAGGTTCCGCATGTTGCACAAACTCAACCTCTAAATGGTAGAGCTAGAATTGGAGTTCTCTGGTTTACTTATGTGTTCATTCATTTCGAGAAGATTGTCGAGCCCAACTTCATTCAACTAAATATTTTCCAATAGCTTTAGGTTATAAAAAATGAGAATCCTTGAACATTTGAAACTTGATTCACGATCCATCCCTGCAGTCAACATTAATTTGTCTACTGCGACATGTGTACGTAATAGATTCAAGGTCGTCACTTACGCTACAGCTCCATTGTGCAGTACCCAGATCGTAGTTTGAAAGTTTATCACTTGGTTCAGATAAACAACTTATAGGCTTTTAAAGATAGGACTTGTATGGAACGTTAGAGTCTCAATATTGATTGATGTAACAAGAAATGGAAATACTACTAGAAGTCGATTCAGTTAGAGTGTTTGTCCATTTTATAGAAATGATACTTATGGATTGGGTAACTGGTGACTTGATTTCTTGATGAGTGACCTTGCAACTAGTCATTTCTATATCTGTCTTGCTACATCATGTAAAATTACTTATGAAATATAGTGGCTTGTTAAGCTATCCGAATGACTTGCTCAATATCCAATATAATTAAGGGGGCGTTTGGTAGGTGAAAAAATTTTTATTTTCCATTTTTATTTTCTGAAAAAATGAAAAAATGCGTTTGATTGGTGTTTTCTATCTCCGTTTTTTAGAAAATAAAGAAGTATTTTTTGAAAAATTAGAAAATATAAAAAAATTATTTTCTGTTTCTATTTTCGTTTTCCAAAAAATAAAAAAGTATTTTTGGAAAATTGGAAAATATAAAAAAATCTTTTTCTGTTTTCTAAAAAAAAAACAGAAAATGAAAAATTCTCTACGAATCAAATACTCCCTAAGTGTCCCAATTGCTTATCCAAGTATGTATCACTCACATTGATTACAGGAAGCATATGGCTCTTACGGTGTCAAAATACATCTATTAATGGCTTTCATGCTTTTTTTTTAATTAATGGCTTTCATGCTATTTTTCTCTTCCATGATGTTGACTATTGAATAGTCAAAACTCAAAATGCAAAAGAAATCTAATTTATTCGACTTACATTTGGAAAGAAACTTTGTGCATGAACTTCATTGTTGACATGTTGTTTATTACAAGTAGATGTTTGCATCTTTGTTTTCTTTATCACACAAGATTGATGCCTCCAACGTGTGTAGCAGTGCAATGAGCTAAGACAAGTAGAATTGTTTAAAAATTCACTTCGAAGTTTCTGATCATGTAGAGATTCATTGAGTGATTAGGTCATTCGACCCAATGTGCTTGCACTCTCATTATGTATCCATTGGCTAATTTGAGATATTTGTATTGATTATTATGGAGCTAACTCGCATGGATGCCGATTGCCTCAGTGGCGAATCCGGTTGTGAGGATGAGGATGATGGCACAAATGTAGGACTCTTTTATGCTTTCCTTGTTGT
The DNA here is from genome assembly GCA_025175895.1 of Wurfbainia villosa. NCBI lineage: Eukaryota > Viridiplantae > Streptophyta > Magnoliopsida > Zingiberales > Zingiberaceae > Wurfbainia > Wurfbainia villosa. The sequence continues at coordinate 313,007 of JAKLTH010000268.1, read as the reverse complement.
GGGAACGACAAGTCATCCAGGTGAGAATCGATCGAACAAAGATGGTTGGGACAGCTACAAAGGCCATTCCAGCTAGTAGTACCTAAAGTTAGAGAGGGTGACGGCGAGGGTGAGGAGGATCTAGGCCGTGACTTTATTGACTAACATAATGTAATGGTTTTTTTGGTCAAGCCCCTTCCAACTCTTATGCCTGGATCTATCTGTCTTGAACCCAGCCACGCTGCTATCCCCATTCAATGAAACTTTTTCTTATATCTCTTCCATGTAAATGAATGACTGTGCCAGAGAAGGTTTCCATGATTTATTACTTTTCATTAAATCGAAATTGAAAGATCAATCATAACATGCATTTTATCAAATTCATAAAAAAAAAAAAAAATGGCCCAGCGCCGAGGCAACGACTACGTGTGCACAGTGGTCGCAGCAATGGGAGACTGTCGATGGGAGGAAAAAAATGGATCAAGGCTTTGACTAGGATTTCAGTAGCTGTGTTGGCCCTTAAAAAGGTAATCAGATTAATAAATTAGAGAACAAATGTTTAATATAATTATAAATTATAAATAAATTATTTTACACAATTTATTTTATTAAAATAAAACAAATTTATAATTTTTCTATTTAAAATTTTTAACCTATTTTGTTGACCAATATATATATGTTTTTATATATGTTTATTTATAAAAATTTATTTACAATTTCGTATCGAATTTATTTTTTATAGTATACTCATCTCAGCAAAATATATTGGAACAAATATAATTAAAACTCATATGAGAAAAACAACATAATTTATTAGAGCAAATAGAACTAGCAAGTTTGAAAACACCAAACATACATGTACACATCAAATTAAAGTTGGTCGAAAATCCAAATTTATTTACAATACAACTACCAAATTTATTTAAAACACTTCCACGATACGTCAAAGTTATTTAAAACACAACTATCAAATTTATTTAAAACATTGCCACTATACATTTAGATCCCAAATTTATTTAAAACCCTCCCACAATACATCAAACTTGACTGATCATCCAAATTTATTTAAAACATAACTACGACGACAGAATGGATGATCGAAATACTGAATAGATAGATGGCCAATTATTTAGAAGTCACAGTGACAGAATTCCCCAGGTCAGTCAGATTGACTCCAATGGAATTAATATAGCTGTCGCCGTACTGGCCAAAAAATCCAACAATTTTACCCTCCTCTGCTACAACACTGAATGGAGTGCCGCCTCCTAGCCCATAAGGCCCATACTGGCTTCCCGACTTGGTCTTGAATGTCAGCTGACTGATACAAGTTTCACCGTGATATTCATTGTAGTAGCCAGACACTAAGTAGATAGATTCACTGCTCCCTACTGTGAACTGCATGGAACATGTCAAAATTGATATCATTCTAGCTTGAATGTTGGCCATGCATGCATATCGATCGCGTACCTGTTGCGCTCCACCACTCAAGCTGCCTGCTTGGATTGTTTGTTTCTGTCCAGACTGATCGACATAATAGATCTCGAAACCTTTGACGACCTCTGCCGCGTAGATTTTGCCCCCTATGATGTAGGCGACAGATTGACCAAAGTCAAAGTTATTGGCTCCGAAGCCTCCCCATGGCCCAATCTTGTTATTAGGCACAACTAATACATCAGAAAGTAAATTGTGGTTAGTGTAGAAACAACAGTACGTACGCCCCATTAAAATGTATAAGAATATATGTTGGGGTTGAAAGAGTAAAATTAAAAAATAATAATAAGCGGATCTATGCTGATAGATAATATATGGTGCAAAGCATGCATGCATGCCTAGCGGCTATTATCTCTAATTAATTTTCTAAAATCCATTAGATTTTATTATTAAAAATTTATTAGCTGTCCGATATATATGATCCTAGATCTTGTACTTGAACTTTCGATACCTTTTCTTCAAAGAAAAAGAAATACCACTTAGATGCATAGGCTATTGGATTAGCTTGGAACGATGTAAATAATTAATAAGATGAAGACATAGGACAGTTTATATACTCACCGGAAGCCATGTGGTCTCGAAGGATTGAAAAAGCTGAAGGAGAGAGGATCGGAGGGATTATTGCATGTAGGAGTGACACCCATTTCCTTCTTTTATAGCCTACTCGAGAGACCGAGACAAAGAAAAACGTGACGTAATTATTTTAGTTTGATTGGCTTCCATTTCAGCTGGTTTTAGATTAGATGTATTGAGTCAATACAATCCGTGACGTAACCACTTCGATGATGTCACCTAATTTACATCGCTTCCATGACGTCAATCTTAGATAGAACAAAAAAATCAGAATTATTGAATTAATATAAATTCATTTTAGTTTGATTTTCTAAACATTAAACCAATAGGAATTTAGAAGTAATATTCTTTGACTTGCTAAAGATGCCTATTTATTATAGTGATGCAATCGACCTCTCAGCCGAGATTTGTTTGTGTTGTGTTTTGATGTTTAAATAAAATGTAATCCAGCGATATTTTTCAATGAAAAGATTATTGATCAAGGATGATCAAATTATAGTTGATTATATACGAAAATGATTAAAAGGAAAGATTATTGATACAATCGATCAATGATGCGGTCATTTTTTAACCCCTTTTGTAAGTGTCAGAGAAACTAAGGATGAATTTTTTACGGCCATAGCAATAAATCATTTTAAAGTTAATATGCGTCAAAAGACATCGTCGAAATTCCGACGATAATCGTCCGATACTTAAGTTAGTTAGATATGAATGAAAAAAAATATATTAAGTGCAGTAAAAATAATATAGAAAAAGAAAAAAAGAATGTTGAATCTCAGAGTGGAATTTAAAACTCTCACTCAGACACACAAATTTTTTGTTATTTCTAACTAATAGATCATGAAATATAATTCCCTATGATTTATCTTGCTGACGCTGCGAATATGATATCAATTTTTGTTAGAATTGAACTGATAAATTAAAATAATATTTGAATCAACAGTAATATTTAGAATAATGTTTTTTGAATCATCGAAAATGTCTACCTATTCCATCCACACTATCATTATTGCGACCAGTATACCATTAACTAAAGGATAGGACAGGACAGGACAGGAGAGCACAATTATTGCCTGCTCGCTCTAAATATGACAAATACTTCCATCGTCATCTAATTTAATATAAATTGTTTGATTTTATGAACATTAAGATAATAAGAATTTAGAAACAATATTTTATGACTCGCTAAAGATGTCAGTCTATTCATCCAGTCATACAATTATTGGAACAGGAAATTATTATTTGTACGCTTTAAATATGACACAAATACTTCCATCAATATTTCACCTGATTTAATATAAATTAATTTATTTTTTTATTTGTTGAACATAAAGCCGTTAGAAATTTAGAAACAATATTTTTTGACTGGTTAAAGATGTTTGTCCATTGCATCCTCCTCCCCTAATTAAATTAATCAATCAATCAATTTAATTAATTAATTAATTAAAAACATAATAGCTACGGGAGTGAATAAATGTACATATTTGCTGTATTTAAAAAATGTCCTGTCACGTTCCGAAAGTATGCCGTGCCGAAAAGTAAACGGACGACATCTCCTCTGTACGTGACAACATATCGGATTAATACAAGGTCCGTAGGCCCACAACAACAATATGATATACACAGATATCAACATATCAAATGCACTAAACACAGCGGAAATAATACAAACAGATCAATAAGATACAAAGACCAACTGTGCACTCCGGAGTGACTTGACACGACAAAAATCATAACAGAAAATCAAATTAAAGATCAAATACATACAATATGTCTGTATATCACAAATACGGAAACAATACAGGGAAAAACCCAAACCAACAATCCGTAAGGATACAACAACACAGAAACATATCCATTCGTCCGGTGTGAGATGGGATCAGCTGGCAGAGCTCTGAATTGTTGGTGTAGTGGGCACCTAAGTCGAACCTATGTTTTGATTATAGCAAACGATACAAAGTTAAGCTTATATTGTTATCTCACGAGCTAAATCAAGTGTGCAGAAAAGTCTCAATGCTGGAGCTGAAGGCTAGCGACGCCCGGAGGAAGCCGCGGTGGTCGGGCGACACTCGAGTTACTTCGGAGGGAGCTGAAGGAATCGAGTGGAAGGCCGGAAGCAAAAGCGACAAGTAAGTATCGAGGTAAGCTCGTGTGTGCAAGCGTAAGTGAGGTCGTGTCCTTTGTACGGGGACGTCCTTAGGCGACGATCCAACCCAAGACTTCCCATGGAAGGTCTATGTTGAGATCGGACGGCAAGTGGCCGTCGAATTCACTTGTATTTTGAGCTAAACTCCTTTTTTAGTCAAAAATCGTGGTCGCCGATTCAACCGGCCAGTTCAACGGCGCAACCGGCCATAACCGGCGATTCAATCGGCCAGTTCAACCGGTGGTCAAAAATCAGCCTCGAGGAGTCAAGCTTTATCACCATTTTTCAAGGAGTTTTGTGCCCATTTGTGATTGGTTGAAGACCCATTCGTTGAGCGGCTTAAAGGCTATAAAAGGAGGGCCAAACCTAGGGTTTTTCATCAATTAAAAAGCTTCCAAGTGCTTCCGATACGCTCCGACTCTCAGACATCCCTACGACGGCTACGGCTGAGATGACGACTAAAGCTTCAACCTCCAATCCTTGAAGTCGTCGGTATAATCTTTAATTTTGTATAAGTTGTCTTTATTTTCAAGTTTTAAATCATATCAAGGAGAGGGGGAGTGTCCCTCTACCTTGAATCTTTATTGAGTTTTTGTATTCGCTAACTCCTATCTCTATCGAGAAGGAGTTCGCTTAATATTTGCCTCCGTGCGTGGTCAAGGACCATTAGGGCCTTGGAGTAGTAGCCGTAGGCTACGAACCAAGTAAAAACCCTCGTGTTTTTATTTATTTATTGCTATCTTTCCGCTCGTTTACTGCGCTAATTCGAACGACACGAAAAAGTTTTTTCTTATCGCTATTCACCTTCTAGCGCTCAAATCGATCCAACAATTGGTATCAGAGGGGTTGCTAAGATTTGGTGAAACCACCAATCTAGCTTTTTACAGATTTATTTTCTTTTAATTCTGTTTATTTCTATTTATTTTGTTTGTTAAATTCTCTCACTTACTAATCCAAGACGCGAGTCTTGGTACTTGTTTTTGAGTTTTTGTCTTTGCTAGCTTTTCGGTCTTCGTCTCTTTTGTCTTTTTGTTTCAATGGCCCATCTCGAGGTTTTAGCACCGTCCGACCTCCGCTTTATAACGGAGATGACTTCCGTTATTGGAAGGGTGGATGGAATGCTTTCTCAAAACCCAACTCGAGATGAGGATAATAATCCAAAATGGTTTCACAATACCGACTAATGAAGTGGGTGACTACTTTGATTATTATAAAACGACCGTTGCAACAAAACGACAAGTCTAAGACGACGCCAAGGCAACACAAATCCTCCAATGCGGCCTATCCAAGGAGGAGTTAAATCGCGTCGGCCCCTTCATAAGCGCAAAGGATCTTTGGACTAAACTAATCGAGTTACACGAAGGATCGGATCAAGCCAAGGTATGTAAGCGTGATTTGTTATTCAATAAATTGTACACACTAAAAATGCAGTAACACGAATCCGCGACGCATCTCAACGCCCGTTTCCAGGACATAGTCAACAACTTACACGCAATCGGGCAAAAGGTCGAACACCGCGAACTTAGAAGGTATGTTCTAAACTCTTTTCCGAGGACAACCTTGTGCGCATCCATGGACGATGCCTACCAGGACTCCAACGATCTATCTAAAATAAGGTTAGATGAACTCTTTTCCGATTTGAATTACATGAACAATCCAACTTCGGAACCCGAGAGGGTATAGCTTTATTTGCAGGATCAAAGAAGAAGAAAATTGCAAGCAAGCCACCACCAACCGAGGAGGAAGGCGAGTCCAAGAAGAAGTTGACCGGAATTGATCCGAACTAATGAACCTAGCTCGAAGAATAGCCAAGCCGAACCACGACTACGACCCAACCAAGGTAAACCTAAAAGTTCTAATATTAGGTGTTATGAGTGTAACAGGTTTGGAAATATCAAGTCCGAGTGACCCAAGCTCACCCACCAAGGACTTAAGCACATGAAGGCCATCAACGCGACATGGGAAGAAGCGACATCAGAAGAAGAAGAAGACCACGTCTTCATGGCGAAATCAAGTGAGTCAGACACGGAGACCGAACCCGATCTTGAGTCAGAACCGGAGGATGATTCGGACTACGAAGCAACCTTCAAGTCAAGCCACGGATACGCATCCGGTTCAAAAGATACCCTTAAGGTGTGTCGACTTTATTTAATACTTTACATAATACGGTTAGGTTTTTGTCGAGGAAGTTAGCTAAGTCCGAGTCCAAGGTCGAGACCCTGGTTGAGGAAGTTAAACTCCTCAAACACGAGGTCTCCCTAACCTCTTCGACTAGTCGAGTTCAAGAGAAGGACTCAACTCGGGTTGAAAAACTCGCAGTTGAGAACTCACTCTTGAAAAGTCAAGTCAAGATCTTAGGAATACGTTGGAAAGGTTTACTTTGGGATCCAAAGGACTTGACCTCCTACTTGATCGCAAAGCGGCCGTAGTACAACAAGGCCGGACTAGGGTTTAGCTCAAACACGACCAATAAGTCGTATATGTCAATCGTAAGTAGACATAAAAAATGTGTCCAAGCATGGGTCCCTAAGACCACTTTGATTTCAACTCTAGGATCTAACTCGTACTGGGTTCCCAAGGACCAAATCCACTATGTGGATAGACCGAACCGATTCAACCGTCTAGGGGGAGCCAGTACAAAACATGTTTGTGCTTTAACTTAGAAATTGCATGCTTAGTTTTTTTTTTGTTGTTTTTTTTAACTCACTTGGAATACACAAATAACCAACTAAAAAATCCTTCGAAAAGATTGAGCCTCGGGGAGCCTCTTTTCAAATAACCAACTAAAATCCTTCGAAAAGATTGAGCCTCGGGGAGCCTCTTTTCAAAAATAACTAGTTAGACTAGGAAATAGTCTTAGGTGAGTCAAGTCATCATTTTCTTGAACATGACTTTGTCTAAGGAAGTGGTCGATGATCCGATAAAAGAAGGCCCCTGTGCCTCGCCACGACCTGGAAGCCATGATCTTGAAAAGGTAAACTTGACAAGCCTTGGGTTAAATCCAAATCTAACTTGGACCTAAATCCACTTAATCAAACTTAATTGAAAATCATCTCAACATAAAATTACTTGAACCTAAATCCACTTAATCAACTTAATTGAAAATCATCTCAATATAAAATTACTTGAACCTAAATCCTAATTACTTGAACCTAAATCCACTTAATCAATTTAATTGAAAATCATCTCAACATAAAATCACTTAAACCTAAATCCACTTAATAAATTTAATTGGGAGTCATCTCACAAAAAACACATAAGTATAACATGCTTGATCATATAGACTCGGGTGAGATGACCTAGGTTTAACAACTTACAACCAATTTAAAAATAAAAATCTAACATCCAATCCAACCACCTTGTGTGTAGGATCAATGGATGTTGGACAGTGGTTGCTCCCTACACATGACCGGGGATCAACTCAAATTCACAAAGCTTCGATTCAAACGACAAGGATCGGTAGCCTTTGGGAATAACGGCAAGCTCAAAATCATCGGATCAGGTGATATCGAGCTTAACTCGAATTTTGTTATTAAAAATGTATTACTTGTAGAGAATTTTGAATATAACCTGTTAGCGTAAGCCAATTGTGTGACAATAACTATAAGGTCGTATTTTTAGAAAATGAATGTGTAATTAAAACAAATGAAACAGCTAAAACAATACTCAAAGGAACTAGGACAAATAACATTTATACAATGAACTTAATCAAATCCTCAGCCAAATGTCTTATGACACAGAAGAGGAATCATGGTTGTGGCACGACGACGACGTCACTCGCACCCAAGACTCGGCCCACAAGATGAGTCGAGTGGCTTAGTCGTGAGGTTTACCCAACCTCAACAACTTGGTTAATAAAATCTGTAATGCTTGTCAACAAGGAAAACAACCTAGGACACAACACAAGTTAACTAACCAAGAACGAACCTCAAGTGTACTTGAGCTCCTGCATATGGATCTATTCGATTCACATGGAGCCAAGTCACTCAATAAAAGTCAATATTGCTTAGTCATAATTGAACTACTGTGTTTACTCGGGTTAGGTTCATCAAACATAAAAATGATACCCTAGATCAATTAATCAATCTATTCAAATTAATCGAGAATCAAAAAGACCTTAAGGTTAAAAGACTTAAGCGCTTATCATGGTGGTGAATTCAAAATCAAAGGTTCACCGACTTCAGAACCTAAACGGATACCACCATGAATTCTCTTGCCCTAGGACCCCTCAACAAAATGGCCTAGTGGAGCGAAAAAACCGAACTCTACAAGAAGCCGCTAGGACCATGTTAAACGAATATAACCTACCTGATAGGTTTTGCGTGATTAGCACGGCTACACTATGTCCGAATAGGATCCTTATGGTAAAGAGGCACCTTAAGACCTCGTATGAGATTTATCACGATAAAATATCTAACATAAAGTACTTTAGGGTATTTGGGTGTAAGGTACATATCCTAAACACTAAGGATTACCTAGGGAAATTTACATCCAAAACCACGACCGAAATATTTCTAGGATACTCGACTACAAGCCGAGCTTATAGAGTATATAACCACGACACCCTTAGAGTCGAGGAGACTATCAATGTAGTATTTGATGAAGGACACGAACCTACAAAACCCCCGACAACCCCAATTAGCGAGCCTACTCATACTAGACCTAACTCTGACCCTGAGAACGAGTCTAATCCACATCAACCAACTTCTCTTGTCGACCAAGTGACAAGTGATCCGAGTCAAACTAGTGTTCAACCAAGTCACCCCATTGATCAAGCATTAGGTGACACAAACCCAACCCAATCTAGGATTCAAACTAACCACCCTATCGATCAAGTGATAGGAGATCCTAATCTAGGAGTTCGAACTAGAGCATCCTATAGGAACCTTAGTCAAATTTCCTTAATTTCAAAGATAGAACCCAAATCAATTGAACAAGCTCTTCTTGATCCCGATTGGATTATTGCAATGCAAGAAGAGCTAGCTCAATTTACTAGGAATGAAGTGTGGGAATTAGTACCACCACCTAAAGACAAAACGACAATTGGAACAAGGTGGGTGTTTAGAAATAAGCTTGATGATAAAGGTGAAGTAGTTAGAAACAAGGCTAGGTTAGTCGCCAAACGGTTCACCAAGTCAAGGCTTAGATTACGAAACCTATGCCCCAGTAGCTAGACTCGAATCCATTCGAATGTTGCTAGCTTATGCCGCACATCGAGGATTTAAGCTATTTCAAATGGATGTTAAGTCGGCATTCCTAAATGGATACATTAAAGAAGAAGTTTATGTTAGCCAACCCCCCGGATTCGAAAATCTAGATAAACCCGACCATGTTCTAAAACTTAAGAAAGCTCTCTATGGACTTATACAAGCTCCTCGAGCTTGGTACGAGACACTTTCAATCCATCTCAAGTCAAAAGGGTTTAACCAAGGCTTAGTTTGACCCAACTCTCTTCGTAAAAACCTTAGGTAAAGAAATATTCATAGCTCAAATTTACGTAGACGATATAATTTTTGGAACCTCTAACTCAACTTACTAAACGAGTTCGTTTCACTCATGGAAAGTGAGTTTGAAATGAACTTAGTAGACGCAGTTAAGTTTCTTTTAGGTCTACAAATTAAACAAACTAAGGATGGTATATACCTATATCAACAAAAATACACTAAGGAGTTAATTAAAAGATTTGGAATGCAAGACGCTAAGATAATAAACACCCCTAATGGCGATTAATGTTAACATAGGAGAAGACCTAGAAAGTAAGTCCATTGACTTAAAGTACTATAGGAGCGATAGGAAGTCTCTATACTTAATCATGATCGACCCGACATCCTATTCGCGATGAAGTATGTGCCAGTGTTTCAAACCCGTGCTAAGGAGTCTCACCTAACCCTAGTTAAGCGTATCCTTAGATATCTTAAGGGTACACTTAACGCTGGTATTTGGTACCCTAGATCTACGGAGTTCGAACTAATACTCTGATTCGGATTACGCCGTAGTAAACTCGATAGAAAGAGCACGAGTGGTTGTTGTCAACTACTCGGCTCAAGTCTAGTGAGTTGGTGCGAGGGAAGCAACATTGTGTTGCCTTATCTACCACCGGAATACGCGCGATGGGTGAGTGTGTAACTCGGCTTCTTTGGATGAAGCACACTCTCAGACTTTAGGTTGGACTTCACCAAAACTAAAATTTTTGTAGACAACATAAGTTCGATAAATCTAACTAAGAACCCTATATGTCATTCAAGAACAAAGCATATAGAGGTAAAACACCATTTCATTCGAGAACATGTAGCCAACGGCTCCATACAACTCGAATATGTTGACTCGAAGTCTAACCTAGCAGACATATTTACTAAACCACTACCCGAAGCCGAATTTAGTCTCTTGAGACGAAAATTAGGCATGTGCGTAATAGAATAGGTTTTGCAAATTATATTACTACTATTTCTTACTTTTTCATGAAACTAGCATAGGTCATACCTTAGATATCATGCACCTATAGATTTAAGGAGCCAATACATCTCACAACACATAGGACTAATGTGTTTGTGTACTTAGCCATGTAGATGGGCGTGAGATGTTAGGACCTTACTCCTGGTTCCAGATGTAGAGCTAGTGCATCGCTATGAACCATGGAGTATAATCATACATACTAACCGACTCCGACCAGGACTGGTTGATCCTTCATATCAATCAAGCCAAATATGAGTCGAACATTTCATAGATGAGCTTATTTTCAATATACTATTTTTTTAATAAAAAAAATGTGGAACATGCTTGGACTTTAAATTTAGCAATTATTTTGATTTCCACACACCCCTTACTCTTTTCGATATACGGCAAAAGGGGGAGAAAAAGGCCAAAGTTAAGGGGTCAAATTTTTTGATAACTTAACTCTTACTTCATGTTTAAACCAAAAGTTAACTTTAGGTTTTGAGAACTTATTTAACTTTGACAAAAGGCCAAGTTAAGAGAATTCTTAACTTATTTATGTCGTTAGTGTTTTACTTAAGGGGGAGAAAGGGCTTAACTAAAACGTTTTACTAAAGCTAATTTTAAAACGTTTTACTAAAGCTAATTTTAAGTAATGTTAATTACTTAAAGCAACCCTCAAGGGGGAGGATTAAGGTCTTTCTTCAAAGACTCACCCTCGGTCAAGGGGGAGGTTTCCTCAAGGGGGAGTACTTGAAGAAAATCCTTACTACTCCAACTTAATCTTCATTTTTTTTCTCTCATGCACATTATTATTCTTCATGCTTGCTTAACTTTGTATGTGGGTTTGCCATAAATCAAAAAGGGGGAGATTGTTGGTGCAGTGGGCACCTAAGTCGAACCTATGTTTTGATTATAGCAAACGATACAAAGTTAAGCTTATATTGTTATCTCACGAGCTAAATCAAGTGTGCAGAGTGAAGGCTAGCGACACGGAGGAAGCCGCGGTGGTGGGCGACACTCGAGTTACTTCGGAGGGAGCCGAAGGAATCGAGTGGAAGGCCAGAAGTAAAAGCGACACGTAAGTATCGAGGTAAGCTCGTGTGTGTGGCGTAAGTGAGGTCGTGTCCTTTTGCGGGGGACGTCCTTAGGCGACGATCAACCCAAGACTTCCATGGAAGGTCTATGTTGAGATCGGACGGCAAGTGGCCGTCGCGAATTCACTTGTATTTTGAGCTAAACTCCTTTAGTCAAAAATCGTGGTCGATTCAACCGCCAGTTCAACCGGCGGCAGATTCAACCGCCAGCCAACCGGCGGCAGATTCAACCGGCCGATTCAACCGGTGGTCAAAAATCAGCCTCGAGGAGTCAAGCTTTATCACCATTTTTCAAGGAGTTTTGTGCCCATTTGTGATTGGTTGAAGACCCATTCGCTGAGGGGCTTAAAGGCTATAAAGGAGGGCCAAACCTAGGGTTTTCATCAATTCAAAAGCTTCCAAGTGCTTCCGAGCTCAGACTCTCCGACATCCCTACGACGAGCCGGCTGAGACGACGACTAAAGCTTCAACCTCCAATCCTTGAAGTCGTCGGTATAATCTTTAATTTTGTATAAGTTGTCTTTATTTTCAAGCTTTAAATCATATCAAGGAGAGGGGGAGTGTCCCTCTACCTTGAATCTTTATTGAGTTTTTGTATTCGCTTAACTCCTATCTCTATCGAGAAGGAGTTCATTTAATATTTGCCCTCCGTGCGTGGTCAAGGACCATTAGGGCCTTGGAGTAGTAGCCGTAGGCTACGAACCAAGTAAAAACCCCTCGTATTTTTATTTATTTATTGCTATCTTTCCGCTGCGTTTACTCGTGCCAATTCGAACGATTACGAAAAGTTTTTTCTTATCGCTATTCACCCCCCCCTCTAGCGCTCAAATCGATCCAACACGAATGTCCAAGGAATCTTCTACTTGTTACCTGGGCGAAAGGAAGCCCAAGGTCCCGGAGTGGTGAGTATAAACTCAAGGGTAATATATAGAAAGTACATGAACAACATATAAGGATAGATCTACAAGTATACATGTGAAGATCTACAGGTATACAACATGAGTCCTATAGACATACAGTCCTATCTGGCTCTAATAACAAGTAACTACAGTAAAGTCATACTCAATGTATATACTAAACTGATCAACTGAACATAAAGTAATGTACCAACGTACCTGACGGTCTGCAACACCATAAGCTATATCATCCTGACAGGTATACAATAACATAACCCATATAATGTACCAGGTCAATCTCATACCTGACCAATACTCCAACATATGAACAGTATATGATCACCTGTATAATAACCCGGTCCGTACCACACAATGACATGATGCTAATCAAATGCATATATAGTCTGAATCAACGCATGTATCATGCTCAACACATAGCAGTAAATAAAATGCAGATGGCATGTATCATGATGAACAATCATATGCAGCAATCATAGCTCAATCAAATGCAGCATCTCACAGGCATATGTAAAACATATATCAAATACATGCATACATATATATCAGCAATGCATATGCATGGTCATGTCTGCGGACCCGTCCAACCACGACCCCAGTATGGCCCGGGTGGCACGGCATGACAACTAGCCCGACTCCAGCCGCCACTACTCTCGAGTGACCGAGTTGGGTAGTATGAATGAGTAGTATATAAGCGTAAAAAGCTAACTACTCTAGGATTCTCTGGTCGCCCACACTACCCATGAGTAGACGAGCTCGCACACGTAACAAGCACGCTACAACAACCACCGTCTATAGTGGGCAGTGCAACACCACTGCTCGGTGGCAAAGGATCTCCAGCCTACCACCATCCATAGTGGCGAGCGGCATCCAATGCTCGCCTCAACCTCAAGTACTACTACTCCCGAGTGCAGGGAGGCGGGATGATGACGACTTGTCTCAACCACAAGGGAGACCTCCAACAAAGATGCATGCAAATGTAATGATGCATAGCTCCATACATGTATCCTCGCCTCACTCCCTATCCCATGGGGAGTCCTGGTCAACCAAAAGTCAACTATGCAAGGACTACAATCACAAGACTCTCTCTATCGCCCAAAGAGTCATACTCATCTGACAGTCAATCACGCTAAGACCTCTAGTCCGTAGCGATACACTATCGACCGTCCATATAACCATACGACACGTAATCCATAATGGATATACCATCACGCTTAGGACCTCTAGTCCATGGTCACATATCGACAACCATACACTTATATATACACATACAACTAGATCAATAATAAATGAACCACTAATACGGATATGATATAACAATCGACTCCATAATCCAAACCATCACCTAACCCTAGTGATGTAATACAGTAACCCAATCTGAAGTCACAAAGATAACCCTAACCACATGTACTTACTGAACATCTATCAGCTAATACATAATAAGGTTTATAGTTCCTATCCATGCTAGATAATCAATGAAGTACCAGAGTTTATATCTCAAAGGTCAAGGCAGTACAAGCATATGATTAAATAAGAGTGGATTTAAGGTAAACAGGTATAAACATAAATCCAAGATTATGCACTAGAATTTGATCAAAACTACCGGACCAGGTAGATATTACCCACCTGATACGAAGCTCGAATAATCCTCACGGCTGTGGATGCGCTTCGTATCCCAAACCTGCACATAATAGCAAACAATGATTAAGTACAAGTATCCAACCAATATACGAATTAGAGACTACATCGTTTCTATATTCGCATCCCCCTCCAAATACGTGTTAACTCCAATTATCCCAATCCGATACACTACATAGATCAATTGAAATATATGGATCTAAACACTACTCACAACCATCCAAGCTGACCCAAATCTCCAACTCACTGCATCCAATCAATTCACACTTACCTTCGATCACTGCCATAGTAGCTCCATCATCCATAGCAACTCACAGCCATACACAAATGCAATCGATCCACTAACAGAAACAACACCCAAACAACCCGTCGGCAGAACATAGATCTACACAAACAACACAGATTTATACCAATCAACAATACTCCTCCATCACAAATTAACTTCCCATCACAGTTGATATTTCTAGCAATCAGAACACATCAACTGGAACTTCCCAACTCATGCATCAATCGACAACACATGAACAACAATACCATTACCGCTACCACTTTGATCTATCGAAAAATGCCTTGAACAGAACAGAAAAGGAAACAAAACTTACCGATTAGATCATCTCCGGCAAACCCTATGATGGCATCTCACGACAGAAGAAGGCGTCGTCGTTTGCTTTCATCTAGGTCGACGGAGCACAACTTAGAGATGGCGGCATGAACCGAGTGCGACGACGGGAACAGAGGGGCAACTTATTGCTGCTCGCGGTGGCAGATCATCCGGCTGACTGTTGTAGATGCTCGACGACTTGGCGACTGACGAGTCGCTTCAGCGACAGTGCGATGGCAAACCTTGACAGAAGAGAAGAGCTCGATTGAAGGAGTTGGTTGGAGCTCGGTGTGGAATCGGGAGAAAGAGCGGCAGCGACGAGGATGAGGAGGTGTCGGCGACGAGAAGTTGCGCGGTCGAGCGGAGCAAAAGGAATCGGGGATCGCGGGATGGCTAGCTTAGCCACCGACGATGAGGCGGCACCCATCGGGTGTGGCGACGGCGAGGAGTCGCTCGATCGCGAGCTTGGGAGAAGGCTCGCGACGGAAGAACGGGGCCTCGCGGTGAAGAGAGGAAGAAGTAAGATCGCGATGAGAAAGGGGGATCGAGCTGCGGTGAGGAAGAGAACTGGGCTCACGATAATGAATTCGAGATTTAAAAGAAAACCCGACTGATTTAACTTGAGCTAGCTCAGTTTTAACCCACGACTGACCTAGATTAACCCAAACACATTTGGTTCAGCTCAGTCGGTTCAGCCCAAACCTAATTCTAATCCAAATGGATTTAGCCCATTTCCAGCCCAAACCCAATACAGCCCATTAGATTCAGCCCATTGGATTCAACCCAATTTTAAACCCATTTCCAGCCCAATTAACCCACTAATTAAATCCAATTAATTAAAGGATTAATTCAATTTTTTTTTCTGTATTTTATATTCTCCCCCACTTATAAAAATTTGGTCCCCAAATTTCCGACTTATATACTTGTACGAGATGTCACAATAATCATTTTAAGTATCCGGAGCAAAGTCACACCTCAAGTGACTAAGTGGGGTACTGAGCTCGAATATTACATTCCAGCTCTTATATACACGCTCAGCCGACCTATTAAAAGGTCAATAACTGTACCAGAGTGGAGCTCTATATCCATAACTGGTGGAAGACTTTGCCAGAATCGTAAGGTGAATCATGAATCACTATCAGAAATGATACCCAAGGATACTCCATGGATATAATTCCATCAAGCGATCCAACGGAGTCCATCTTACGGCTCGAAAGAAAATGAGCAGACCTAGCTAATCGATTATCAACTATCCAAATCTGATCAAGTCCCTTCCGAATTCTAGATAATCTCCCAACCCAGTCTAACGTACTAGGATCCTACTTCATCATGGTACATAACCCTACCGATCACAATATTCCACTTTTGCTTGTTGGCATACCCAACATCAAACTACGAAATCAACCGTGTCCCATATATCGTTCCACCAACATGAACGTCTCAATACTCACTATTTTCGGATACACTCCGAATAAATCATCACTCTCGAATGAAGAGTCTCTTGAATAACTCTTTCTAAATCGAATGCAACTCTGGGAACCACTATCCTTCACAGAGACAGAGATTTATTCTCACAAGAGAAATTAATCTAATGTCCAAAATTCACTCTGTCACACAACACTATAAGTGACTGGAAGACAGTAATGACCCATCTCCCCAGTTGTATCTATCCGTGCTCTAACCACCCTATAGCAGCTACCCAGTAGCTAGCCAAAACTCCCTGAGCACTCCTGCTCTATACATCTACTACTCAAGATAATAACTGCTAAGCTCCACGTCATATATATGACAACTTATCTCGCAGTTACTCAACTGATGTAGGCATAAGGCACGTCTCATACAACTGCATCGGAATCACTCCTAATCCCTGAAATGATGCATCTGCGTACAATACTCTTCCATCCATATCGGACGGATTAACTAACACTGACACAAAAGTCAGCCACCTTCTAGGCCCTGTAACCTAGCTTCACAAACTTCCGACCAGGTGATTTCCATCACCTTTTTGGTTCAACAAGTCGACGATATAGTATCGCTAAAACACCCTATCCTCTTCTATGGTAAATATCAAATCAATCTAGGGAAACCACAACTTCCCTCAAGATTAGGAATATATCCTCCACAGATATGATGACAATCACTCTCAAATACTCCAAGAGTACTTGATTCCTCAAGTCCATGAACAACTAAATCGTCGATAAGTCTAACAACATTATCAACATCTCTTAAAGTTCATACCAAGTATGAAAGGTCGTCTTCTACACACCTGCATCCTTTTACTCTAAGCTACTGATAGCTTAATCATCACACCGACAATGATAATTATATGACACTAAGTCACTACAATATCAAACCTCCAGTCGTAGGCCAACCCTAGGATATACACAGGTGTCATTTAGCTGATCTAACAGATCCTCTATCCACAACGAAGGATACTCATTCTCAACTACTACGTTCAAATCATCGATAATCGATGCATAACCTCAAAGGTCTGTCTCTCTTTTAACAAGAGTTACGAGTCTTCTCAAGAAGAAACACTAGGAAAGATAAATCTCCCATGGTGTTTAGCAACACTAATACCAATAAAATCATCTCCCGGTATGAGGTCCCCAATATCAGGACTGTTCCCGAAATCACCTCAATCGCATATTCCACTTGCCCATGCAGTGGCAAGCTCGAGAGTTCATCCGTAACTACATCCGCATACTCTCGGATTATACGTACATCCGAGAGTCCTAGTATACTAACGCTCCAACAATCCAACTATCCGTAAGGATATGTCCATAGTGGAGGTATGTCTAGCAAAGGCTAAGGGTATCCCTTGCCTTCTTGGTTGTTGATCAACATCTCACCTGACGGTAGAGAAAAATCACCAACCCACAAGTCGATAGGAACCCTTCGAATCCTATCCAAGAATGTTCGAGACAAAGATACCTGTAAACTACCAGTATCTTTTGATATATCCGCAAATAGGATAACCTAAAGCAATACCCCGAAGGACCGATCCTTCGGTCTTCTATACTTCTTCTCGAGTAATCATGTAAACTTGTCCGACATCTGTTCTGGACGGCTGAGCTCATGTAGATGCAAAGACTATCATGGAGAACTGAAGTCAACTGCTGAACTGAGATACAAACTGAAACAACCGCAATGGAGATGGTAAACACTGTTGTACTAGCAAAGGAAAAATCAAGAATCACAACATCAAAGCACGCTCCATCTCTGTGAAAGGTATAGCTGCAACTGGAGAATACTGCATAGATACGACTATCGTCGTAAAATCTCTCTCCTCTGAACAAATCATAATCCCGCTTGGGAAGGTAACTGTTGCTGTCGTCTGGGAAGGTAACAATTATTGTCTGATCGTCTGAGTCTTCTAAGAGGTCTTCGGCTGATACTACTGAGTAACTTACTTCTTCCGGATGAAAGTATCAAAGAGCTCTAACTAAATCTGATGTAATAGACCGCTGCTGATGTGATAACCCAATCTTCTGTAATGATCTCAGCTTTCGAGGTTGTGGATCGTCCGCTCGAAAGCATCATCCATAGTCTTCAACTGAGTCTTCAAAATACGTACTCTCCTCGTAGATACCGGCTGCTTATAGTAGAAACAGATACAATGGTCAATCGGATAATCTAACTCTGTGTCTCGTCGTAACCCGCACTGCACACACATAATCTCCCTTCGGAGTCTTTCCTCTGAGTTCACTGATAAACATGAGAAGCTGCTGACAATCTGCAATCGGTCTTCTATGATCGGAAAACTCTCCAATAGTCGCTCGTGACTCATGACTTTAATCTTGCTCCTTTTGTCAAACATTCGGAGACTTCCAATTCCAATAATTTGACTTGCAATATCTACATATCAAATCTCCAACTCTTAAAACACTTACTACGGAATCATTTCTATCCACATGACTCGGTCTAAGGACTTCCGGTAGGATTTAGTAGGAGATCCAAACATCCTGATCAAGATGTCAACCAATAACCCGTGGGTGGTCAAAACCAACCCAATCACATTCTTGGGCTATTAAATAGTCGTAACCTTCGCAAGTCTAATGACTCTGCATGGTCCTTCCATTACCAAACGATCACTCGACCTAAAGCCCAAGAATTCCTTGACAGTGAGTCAAAGAAAATGACGTGGAAAAATACTATCTTACAACATCACTGAACTGTGACCAAGTGATACATTATTTCTCATAGGTTACTTTTCCTATATCTTACACCAAGTACCGGCTAAATCCGGATAGTGGTATGCAGCTAACTTAGCTTCCTCTGTATAACACGAGTTAAGTACTCAAAAGTACCCTCAACGTTATACAACCTAGAACGACCAATTCAGGGATCAAAATCCCTATGAATATCACCAAAATAATCCTCTACTATTTGCATCAGCAATAGTATACTCGCTTGTCCATTACCCCATGGGTAATGATCTGACTAACATAATTAGTGAAAATTCTTAGGATCATAATCCTTGATCTTCACAAGAGATGTGACTACCTAACCCATGCTTTCCGACTCGGTATCAGTCGGCTCTCAAAGGTAATTACCTTTTCGATAGCAGGTACATATCTAATAACCTCAACATGTTGTTCCCGTGGCCAACACAAACCATAGTTACGAATACTAGCCAATATCCTACAAGTCATCCATGTTATAAGCAACTAAATGCATAGCCAATAGAAGGATATGTAATAACAGTCAACATACCTTAATCCTTGTAGCTCGGAGATGTCCGCAACAGCCAGATCCCAGAACTCACAAAACCAAGACCGAGTAAAGCAAAACTCGATGTCCGAACGAAATAAAATCCGAAAATAGACTTCGCAACATAGGGCTCTGATACCAATAAAATTGTCACACCCCAAGAGTATGCCGTGCCGAAAAGCAAACGGACGGCATCTCCCCTGTACGTGGCAACATATCGGGTTAATACAAGGCCCGTAGGCCCACAACAACAATATGATATACACAGATATCAACATATCAAATGCACTAAACACAGCGGAAACAATACAAACAGATCAACAAGATACAAAGACCAACTGTGCACTCCGGAGTGACTTGACACGACAAAAATCATAACAGAAAATCGAATTAAAGACCAAATACATACAATATGTCCGTATATCACAAATACGGAAACAATACAGGGAAAACCCCAAACCAACAATCCGTAATGATACAACAACACAGAAACATATCCATTCGTCCGGTGTGAGATGAGATCAGCTGGCGGAGCTCCGAATGTCCAAGGAATCTTCTACCTGTTACCTGGGCGAAAGGAAGCCCAGGGTCCCGGGGTGGTGAGTATAAACTCAGGGGTAATATATAGAAAGTGCATGAACAACATATAAGGATAGATCTACAAGTATACATGTGAAGATCTACAGGTATACAACATGAGTCCAATAGACATACAGTCCTATCTGGCTCTAATAACAAGTAACTACAGTAAAGTCATACTCAATGTATATACTAAACTGATCAACTGAACATAAAGTAATGTACCAACGTACCTGACGGTCTGCAACACCATAAGCTATATCATCCTGACAGGTATACAATAACATAACCCATATAATGTACAGTCGATCTCATAATACGACCAATACTCAACATATGAAAGATATGATCACCTGTATAATAACCCGGTCCGTACCACACAATGACATGATGCTAATCAAATGCATATATAGTCTGAATCAACGCATGTATCATGCTCAACACATAGCAGTAAATAAAATATAGATGGCATGTATCATGATGAACAACCATATGTAGCAATCATAGCTCAATCAAATGCAGCATCTCACAGGCATATGTAAAACATATATCAAATACATGCATACATATATATCAGCAATGCATATGCATGGCCATATCTACGGACCCGTCCAACCAAGACCCCAGTATGGCCCGGGTGGCACGACATGACAACTAGCCCGACTCCAGCCGCCACTACTCTCGAGTGACCGAGTTGGGTAGTATGAATGAGTAGTATATAAGCGTAAAAAGCTAACTACTCCGGGGGTCCTCTCTGGTCGCTCCGTCACTACCCATGAGTAGATGAGCTCCGCACACAGGACAACTGCACGTCACAACAACCACCGTCTATAGTGGGCGAGTGCTAACACCACTCTGCTCAGTGGCCAGGTGCGCATCTCCAGCTACCACCATCCATAGTGGCCGAGCGCGGCACATCCAATGCTCTGCCCTCAACCCTGCTACCACTACCCCGAGTGCCCGGGGAGGCAGGATGACTGACGACTTGTCTCAACCACAAGGGAGACCGGTCGGCACCAAGATGCATGCAAATGTAATGATGCATAGCTCCATACATGTATCCTCGCCTCACTCCCTATCCCATGGGGAGTCCTGGTCAACCAAAAGTCAACTATGCAAGGACTACAATCACAAGACTCTCTCTATCGCCCAAAGAGTCATACTCATCTGACAGTCAATCACGCTAAGACCTCTAGTCCGTAGCGATACACTATCGACCATCCATATAACCATACACAGACACGTAATCCATAATGGATATACCATCACGCTAGGACCTCTAGTCCATGGTCACATACTGACAACCATACACTTATCTATGCACAGACAACTAGATCCATCATAAATGAACCACTAATACGGATATGATATAACAATCGACTCCATAATCCAAACCATCACCTAACCCTAGTGATGTAATACAGTAACCCAATCTGAAGTCACAAAGATAACCCTAACCACATGTACTTACTGAACATCTATCAGCTAATACATAATAAGGTTTATAGTTCCTATCCATGCTAGATAATCAATGAAGTACCAGAGTTTATATCTCAAAGGTCAAGGCAGTACAAGCATATGATTAAATAAGAGTGGATTTAAGGTAAACAGGTATAAACATAAATCCAAGATTATGCACTAGAATTTGATCAAAACTACCGGACCAGGTAGATATTACCCACCTGATACGAAGCTCGAATAATCCTCACGGCTGTGGATGCGCTTCGTATCCCAAACCTGCACATAATAGCAAACAATGATTAAGTACAAGTATCCAACCAATATACGAACTAGAGAATACATCGTTTCTATATTCGCATCCCCCTCCAAATACGTGTTAACTCCAACTATCCCAATCCGATACACTACATAGATCAATTGAAATATATGGATCTAAACACTACTCACAACCATCCAAGCTGACCCAAATCTCCAACTCACTACATCCAATCAATTCACACTTACCTTCGATCACTGCCATAGTAGCTCCATCATCCATAGCAACTCACAGCCATACACAAATGCAATCGATCCACTAACAGAAACAACACCCAAACAACCCGTCGGCAAAACATAGATCTACACAAACAACACAGATTTATACCAATCAACAATACTCCTCCATCATAAATTAACTTCCCATCACAGTTGATATTTCTAGCAATCAGAACACATCAACTGGAACTTCCCAACTCATGCATCAATCGACAACACATGAACAACAATACCATTACCGCTACCACTTTGATCTATCGAAAAATGCCTTGAACAGAACAGAAAAGGAAACAAAACTTACCGATTAGATCATCTCCGGCAAACCCTATGACGGCAGCTCACGACAGAAGAAGGCGTCATCGTTTGCTTTCATCTAGGTCGACAGAGCACAACTTAGAGATGGCGGCATGAACCGAGGGCGACGACGGGAACAGAGGGGCAACTTATTGCTGCTCGCGGTGGCAGATCATCCGGCTGACTGCTGTAGATGCTCGACGGCTTGGCGACTGACGAGTCGCTTCAGCGACAGTGCGATGGCAACCCTTGACAGAAGAGAAGAGCTCGATTGAAGGAGTTGGTTGGAGCTCGGTGTGGAATCGGGAGAAAGAGCGGCGGCGACGAGGATGAGGAGGTGCCGGCGACGAGAAGTTGCGCGGTCGAGCGGAGCAAAAGGAATCGGGGATCGCGGGATGGCTAGCTTAGCCACCGACGATGAGGCGGCACCCATCGGGTGTGGCGACGGCGAGGAGCTGTGCTCGATCGCAGGCTTGGGAGAAGGCTCGCGACGGAAGAACGGGGCATCGCGCGGTGAAGAGAGGAAGAAGTAAGATCGCGATGAGAAAGGGGGATCGAGCTGCGGTGAGGAAGAGAACTGGGCTCACGATAATGAATTCGAGATTTAAAAGAAAACCCGACTGATTTAACTTGAGCTAGCTCAGTTTTAACCCACGACTGACCTAGATTAACCCAAATACATTTGGTTCAGCTCAGCCGGTTCAGCCCAAACCTAATTCTAATCCAAATGGATTTAGCCCATTTCCAACCCAAACCCAATACAACCCATTAGATTCAGCCCATTGGATTCAGCCCATTGGATTCAGCCCAATTTCAAACTCATTTCCAGCCCAATTAACCCACTAATTAAATCCAATTAATTAAAGGATTAATCCAATTTTTTTTTTCGTATTTTACATGTCCCATTTACGAGATGAGAGCGGTGGACATGAATTTGGTCCAATTAATTATCCTATTCAATTCCACTCTATGAGAGAATTTATTAAAAATTTCTTAAGCCTAAAATTTTTGAGTTGGATTGGATGAGTTTTCAATTTTTAAGGTTATTTAGGAGTTTTAGATTTCTTTTGAATCATATGTTTCTAGACTTATTGAAATAAAATTTTATTATTATATGTACGTGGAGAAGAGACTTTTCGAACTTAAAGTAATTACTTTTTAATTTGCTCTCAAATTTTATACTATTTTTAAAAACATTCTTTAATTTAAAAAAATAATAATTACTTTTTAATATTTTAAGACTTTCCTTGCTTCACTCCTAATTATTTATTATGGCTTTGATGCTTCTAAAGAATAATACAAGTAAAAAAGATAACGATATATATAATTGTTATAAGTTTTTTCATCAAATAAAATAATAACATTTAAATAAAGTGAAAATGATATAAAAAATTTCAAGGGTATTCTTACTTAATCCTATGGGATATTCAAATTTTTCTCATAGAATTGTCAAATTATATTTCATTATATTTGCTATAAGTCAATTCAATGCCCAAAAATTATTTAATGCTATTTATAAAGGCTAAAACAAAATTGCTCGATGAAACAAATGGTTTTCAGTACGCTGGACCAAACCAAACCTCAACCTATGCTGATTTGATTGCTTATTTGTCTTCATTCCCAACCAAACAAATTGATACTACGCGATTGATTGGAGAAATAATAAAGTATGAGTAATTTATCTTCCCAACCATAGAAGGAAATTTAAAATGCAATTGAAATATATATATATATATATATATATATATATATATATATATATATATATATATATATATATCTGTGAAGAAATTATTCAACAAATAACTAAAGAAAATCTATGTATGAACCTAAATATGACTATGACAAGAAGGATTTATTTATCCCAATCATTGCAACATTTGTATTCAAAATTAAATCAAGTATCAAACATTAGTAGTTATTAAAATCAGTCATCACCATCTTGGCCATTTGGTTCTGGGATTTGACTAGTGCCGCCGGAGGGTGGAAGTGGAAGGGAAAGGATCGTTTCCCCAGCAAAGAGATTACCATCGGTAGTTGCTCAGATTTGGCAGGATCGGAGAGCAAGTCTCAACTGGATTTGCACCAACAAAGACAGGTTTAATTTTGTTAGAAAGAAAAAAAGCGCTTTTCGGAATTATTTAAACACTAAAATAAATACATTTCGGTAAACTAGTTATAGTTTCAAATAAGTTTCATGTTCAAAGGAGAAGAAATATGCCAACAAAAAAGAGAGATGATGACTTCAATGGTGCCGCTGAAATAGAAGAGGAAGTAGCAATCGTAGAGTATTCAAAAGAATAATAAAATAATCAGATTAGAGGGATAAATATTTTAATAGTTAGCTTCTAGAGGTATATATAAATTTTACTCTAAACTTATTTAGTAATCCAATCAGAACAAAAAAAAAACGCCAAGCTCCAAAATTAATTCAAACAACTGCAAATTTCACAGTCGCAAGGGTAAATTATCAGATATAATTTTGTTAATTATATAGTTAAAGTTATAAAGAACAAAATATAATCTAGTAATATAATAAAAACTTATTTGATTAGAGATTTTAATCTATAATCTTATTTAATAATTTACTATATTATTCTTGATTCAATTTTAAAACTATGTTTACTCTGAAAGATGATAGTGACTGATGATCGTCGACGATGACAATCGGTGACTGACGACTGTTGATGATGGTGACCGGCAACCTTTGATGGTGATGGCGGCGATTACTCGTGATCGACTGAGATTTTAATTATATTCAGACGAAATTGAAATTTAATAAAATTCGAAAGATAATTTTGAAAAAATATATTTGTTAATTTAGGAATTTAAAAAAAAAAATCTTATGTCTAAAATAATATGATTTTGAATTGCATGTTTCAGACGGACATGTTTATCTTTTTTTAATCAATAAAATTAATATGGATAATCTTATTTAATTAAATGGATAACTAAGATTATCCACGGTAATCTTAAACCCAAACCATCTTAAAAAGTTTAGGATGACCACCATTTTAAGGTTAGACCATGAGCATTCAGGGCCACCCGTTCGCAGGCCGTGATTTCACGGCTCGTCGCTGTATTAAAATACAGGCCGGCACGAGCTCGTGGCCATGAAATCGTGGCTAATTGGCTGTGAGTTTGCGGCCGCATATGCTCAAGTTTTGGTAGCTAATACGGAGGGTATTATTGGTCTACATGGCTGCCCATGTGGCCTCAAGGACCGAGTCAACATTATGTATAGGTTGGTTAACACTATGTACACATCATTATACGTCAAAAGTTAAGTTAAGCTAAAGTCAAAGTTGGCATAAACTTGAATTTAAGCTCGGTAGGGATTCAATCAAGCTCAACCTCATTAATTAAATTGACAATTTCAAAAATTAAAAAAAGAGGTTGCAAGCTTTCCTCTAAATAGTCGATTGAAGTATCTCGTCTGAACAGATATCCGGATAGTTATAATATTTATATAATTAAAAATGATTAATGATGGGAATGATCATATCGTACCTAAATAGAAATAGGAAGTGCAATGATTATTTCATTTGTCTTTAGATCGGTATAAAAAGAAGTAGTTTTTGGAACAATGGAGTGATAATTTTTTTTTGCTCTCAATTCTGTTTGCTCTGCCTTAGAGGATAATGTATTTATCAACCACACAGAATTTTTATTCAGAAGGATAGTTTGTCTCTCAATCTCCAAGAGTCTACGTTAGAGAGAACAAGTATGTCCGTCAACATGTGATACTGTCGATCCAATAAGTAATTTTATCATGCACTGACCATTCAAGAAAGCAAGAGCGTCGTCTCTACGAAGATAACGTGGTGATTAAAATACGATGATATTTATAAAAATGGTATGAGTCGGTTTTAAAAGAGGTCTAAAATTTTTTTTTAAATTTAGATGACTTTTACATATCTTGATTACTATGTCAAAATTCATAAGATTCTTCATGATTTATCTTTCTCATAATAATCCAATCTTTTACAAAAAAAAAAAAAAAAAACAAGAGCGTCACTCCAGTATATAAGAAGGCTCAGTTCACTTAGTAATCTCATACTCAAATCAGTACTGCTGCAGGCTCACAGACATATAACCATGACGTAACCACTTCAATGAAGTCACCTAATTTACATCACTTTAATGACGTCGGCCGTAGATTGAACACAAAAATCAGAATTATTGAATTAATATAAATGCATTTTAATTTGATCTTTTTGATGCTTTTCAGTATCGATCTCATATTTAGATAAAGAGACATGAATTATCAAGGGATATTTTTGTCTAAAATTAATACGGTGAAAGAATAGATACTTCGAAAAATTTTATAGTCCTCGAAAATCGATCCTTACTTTTTAGAACAATTTTACCATTCTTATTAGCCACTCAAAATTTGATCTATTAGTCAATGATAATTTAGAAACAATATTCTTTGAATTGATAAAGATGTCTGTTCATTGGTGCAAAGTTCTAGATAACCTTTACATGAATTTTAAATATTGTAAATGCAATATTGTAAATACAAAATTTACAACGATTTTATTGATTTATCCGAGTTGTCGTCGGTGGATGAAATAGGTCCTTTAGAGAGAGATCTCTCAATCTCTTACTCATCATGAATGATTATGAATGAACCGTTTTTATTTTTTCATAAATTAAGATCTGACGTTTTGGATGTATTTTCGACAATGCTTCCGCTGCAATCTCTTTCCTTTGATCTCTTCGACAATCTGACGGTAGTGATCCACACTCCGACATTCTCACTTGGATGCCTACACCTTATATGGCGTGAAGAAGACATGCACTGCCCCATGTCCAGTGCATGCACACGTTGCACCACTTGCAACGTGTAAATAGTTACAGAAACTGTCTATGCAATTACACGTACTGCCTACAATTGGGTTAGTATAATCATTGGTCCAAATTGATAAAATTCGAATTAAATTTTGATATTTAAATAAAATATTATCGAGCGAGCGATGGTTTTCAAAAGGAAAATTATTGGTCAATATTGACTAAACTAGAGTTGATTGTATATAAAAATTATTGATGCATTCAATCTTAGATCAAATTAACCATGATAAATATAAATTTTAATGGAAGATAGTTGAGTGAAAAGTTACAATAAAGATGACTGGATACTTGATTAGTAGAAAAGTTTAAGTGATTTATAGAGGACAAAATACTTGATGCATGTGAGATGAATGAAATTTAAATAGATCATGAAAGATCAACACTTGACATATGGAAGAAAACCCTATCAGATTAAGAAGTATGAAAAGTTCTAATAGGTCAAAGAATCTTATATGTTAAGTGATTATAGGAAAATCTTAACACGTTAGAGAAGACTAGATATTAGGTGAGTATGAAAGTCCAAATAAATAAAGAAAGACTAGATATTTAACATTGAAAGAAGTCTCAATATGTCAAGATTGACTAGATGATAAACACGATAGGGAAAGTTCAAATAGGATAAGAATGACTAAATGTTCGCTGTGAGTGAAATTCTAACAGGTCTAAAGTGTCCAGATGCAAGACAAATGAAATCTTAACTAGTTAAGAGTGACTGAATGCTAAACAAATGAAGTATTGGTAGGTCAAGAGTGTCCTGCTACTAGACCGGTAAAATCTCAATAATTCAAAAGTAATCAAATATTAAACAAAAGAAGTCCTAATAAATTAAAGTTGGTTGGATATCAAGTGAAGTAAAAATTTAGCCATAATCAAGAGTGAAATTGAAGTACAATCGATTGATAGAGTATAATATATAATCAATTGATAAATTGTAAACTATGTTCAAGGATTTGAGGGAATTTATCTGATTTTAGAGCATTATCAGTCAAATGGTGAAGTTAGCAATCGATTAATAATACTGCAACAATACGATTAAGTGGTTGAAAAACTGAGTTAAAAAGAAACAACTCGGGAAATGAGTCGAGCGTTGAGTCATAAAGAAGACAACTTGAGAAATAAGCCGAGCTTTGAGTTGGGAAGGAGACAACTCGTGAAATGAGTTGAATGCTAAGTCGGAAAGAAACAACTTAAGAAATGAGTCGGGCGTTGAGTCAGAAAGAAGACAACTTGGGAAATGAGATGAGCTCTGAGTTGGGAAGGAGACATCTCGTGAAATGAGCCGAGTACTAAGCCGAAAAAGAATAGCTCAGAAAGTAGATAGAGAGCTGAGCTGAGAAAGAATAACTTAGTAAGCAGGTAGAGCGCTGAGCCAGAAAAGAATAGCTCGGAATGCTGACAGAGTGTCGAGCCAGGAAAGAATAGCTCAGAAAGCTGATAGAATGTCGAGCCAAAAAAGAACAGCTCAGGAAACAGACAGAGCATCGAGTCAAAAAGGAAACGGTTTGGAGAATAGGCAGAGAACTAAATTAGGGGAAAGAATAATAGGTTAGTTAACAGGGGACCACTTTTGGATGGGAAGTAGTCGGTCGGTTAAAATGGGACCTCATGATATATTCTCTTATAGTTTGTTAGAGTTGATTCACACACATCATCAGTTTTCATAACGGCCGGAGGACACCTTATAGACCACACAAAAGATTTCTTATATGGACCATTTGCTAAACGATCTAATAACATCATCACTTTGACCGCGCGTGACTCTCCATGTGGATGGTCATCCTTGCAATTTGTTATGCAAAAGCTTATCCTAAAGCATGATCAGATATAAAAGCAGAAGGAGAAGAGGGAGACATGATCAGATATAAAAGCAGAAGGAGAAGAGAGAGAGATCTCTGATTATTCTTATACTTACTGTTTTTCTACTATTACATTCAGGATCTCTATTGCAACTTGTTTCTCTTCCTCATACAAATTATAAATTAAGCATGGAGGCCCGAAGTCGAGAAATCGACGACGGTCTAACCTGTGTTAACTTTGACAGGAAGGGAACAAAAAGATTAACTGTTGCGGTCAGAGAAAACTCATTCTCAGTGGCTTAAGATCGAGAAATAAAAATCTGCACCGTATCAATTAATATTAATGTTTGAGTGAATAAAATTTGTAATTCAACTGTTCACCTCGATTGATGGTAATCAGTCGACCGTAGCAAAGTATACAAAAATTAAAATTCAATTGTAGTTCATGACTATTTAAGTGATAATTGTTGGAAAAATGTGAATGAAAAAGCGATGGTTTCAACGAAGGAGATCCACTGATTCTATGTCCTCTTAATTTTCACCGTTGATTTTGTGCTCCATAGATTCAACGTCATTTTATTTTATTTTACTATTAGATATTGTTACGTTGGGCGTTGATCTTCAGTAGATTTTTCGAAGTAATGCAATCCTTTTTTTTTTTTAGATGTCAGTGGTTGACCTTGTTGTCTTTAATTTGGTCTTGGACTATCTAATTAAACACAATAAATTTAATTAATTTCTTTAAATTCAGTTGATAATTTTTTAGAGTTTAATTGAGTTTGATAATTTATTTGATTGATTGGTTACTCATCTCTTAATACTGATATAGAAAACGACCGACTAATAAAAGCTACCAATCTCTCCGCAAAAATCAATTCGACAACAACCTTTAATACAAATTCATTTTAGTTTGATTTTTTGAACGTCAAGCCGATAGGAATTTAGAAACGATTTTTTTTTTTTTTTGACTCGTCATCTTGCATCCACATTATTGTCCCCAGTTACCGAGTTACAGCTAGCTAAAGGAGAGGGCAAGTTAATTATTGTCTGTTCGCTTTAAATATGACACATACTTCAATGATATCATCTGATTTAATATATAAATTCATTTTAATTTGATTTTCTGAACATTAAGCCAATAATAATTTAGAAACAATATTGTATGACTTGCTAAAGATGTCAGTTTATTTTGTACAAAAGGTTGGAACCATCAATCTAGCGGTCCTTATTGACCCACCTTGGACCTTCGTAGGGGAGGTAAATCACGGTGGACTGGCCAGACTAAGAATCAGCAAGATAGAGGGATGGATCCTCGCCATGAGAATCGACCATTCTTCATTTATACAACATTCTATCGCTACCATATCACTCTCCCGCGGGGATACAATTATTGGGACAGGACAATTATTATTTGTACTCTTTAAATAAGACAAATACTTCTATGATTTCACCTGATTTAATATAAATTTATTTTATTTTTGATTTTTTGAACATAAAGCCAATAGAAATTTAGAAACAATATTTTTTGACTGGTTAAAGATGCGTTTGTCTATTGCATCCTCGTCCCCTAATTAAATTAATCAATCAATCAATTTAATTCATTAAAAACATAATAGCTACGGGAGTGAATATATGTATATATTTGTTGTATTTAAAAAATGTCCATTTATGAGAAGAGAAGGGTGGAGATGAATTTGGTCCAATTTATCCTATTCAATTCCCCTGCCATGGGTAAAAGTTTTTGAGATAATTTATTAAAAATTTCTTAAGCCTAAAATTTGGTGTTGGATTGGATGAGTTTTCAATTTTTTAAGGTCGTCTAGGAGTTTTAGATTTCTTTTGAATCGTATGTTTCTAAACGTATTGAAATAAAATTTTATTATCGCATGTACTAGGAGAAGAGGCTTTTGGAACTTAAAGAAATTTTTATTTTGCCCTTAAATTTTATATTATTTTAAAAAATATCCTTACTCTCCTTGCTTCACTCCTTATTTATTATGGCTCGCATTTTAAGAATAATACAAGTAAAAATAATAACAATATAATGTTTTTCATAAAAAAAAAATATTTAAATAAAGTGAAAAGGAAATATTTTTTTTCAGGGTATATTCTAACTTAATTCTACTTGGCAATTCAAAATTTTCTCATAAAATTATCAAATTACTTGATGCTAGTTAAAAAGGCAAAAACAAAATTGTTGGATGAAACAAATGGTTTCACTTACGTACAGATCCAAACCAAACCTCATCCTTTGCTGATTTGATTGCTTATTTGTCTTCCCAACTAAACAAATTGATACGACGCAATTAATTGGAGAAATAATAAAGTATGAGTAATTTATTATCTAAGACGGCGATTAATGGTAATAGAAGGAAATTTAAAATTCAATTGAAAAAAAAAAAATATCAGTGGAAGGCAAAGGATCGTTTCCCCAGCAAAGAGATTGCCACCGGTAGTTGCTCAGATTTGGCAGGATCGGAGTGCAATTCTCAACTGGATTTGTTCCAACAAAAACAGGTTTAATTTTGTCAGAAAGAAAAAACACTTTTCGTGTGATCAGGAACAGGAAGGATTTAAACACTAAAACAACTTTTTATTAAACTAGTTAATTTCATGCCCAAATTAAAGGAGAAGATATGCCAACGAAAAAGAGAGAGGACTTCAATGGTGCCGCTGAAATAGAAGAGGAAGAAGCAATCGAAAAATACCTAATTAAAGGAGTAATAAGATAACAATATCAAATGAGATAAATATTTTAACGAGTGTATATAAATTTTACTCTAAATTTATTTAATTACTGAAAAAGTAAAAAATCTTTTAACTCCAAAATTAATTCAAGAAATTGCGAATTTCACAGTCACACAACTCTAAAAAGCTTACATTAATGACCACCATTTTGTGACTAAATCATGAGCAATCATGGCGGCAAGTTTGCAGTCGGCTGGCTGTGATTTCATGGCTCGTCTCCCTGTACTAAATCAAGGGCGGAGGGAGATATTAGCTTATCTATATTGGCTTTAGTCAATAGTCATTTTAAATTTTTTTATATCCAATTGTTCATCCGATCAATCCTAAATCCTTAAATGATATTCCACGATTAGATATCGGATTAAAAGTAATAAAAAATTACAGCAAATTTCGAATAATCAAGAGTATGATACAATATCGTCATTTTCTAAAACTTATAGTAAAATATACGATTCAAAAGAAAAATATACAATATTTTTCTCACATAGAAAAATATTGACAATTAAACATTTTAATTCATGTACCTTGTGGAATTCACTATCAGATATTAGGGACATTCCCAGTTCTCAAGACTGCTGTATCACCATGGCCTTCCGCCGCCAAATTGCCACCTGAGTGTAGATTGATGCGGATTTTGAAACCATATTTAACTTGACACGAAACAAAAAATAAAATAAAATGCTGCAGCCACTAATTAATTATTCAGAAGAGATGAAAAACATTGACTCAATGGAACAGAAAAAGATTTGCCATTAGTTTTTAATTCTGGAGACCAAGATCATGGTTATTGGGAAACATGCAGAAATTGCAATTAGTTGCTTCTCAAGAATAATAACTTGCACTTTTCATATTTACCTAAAGAATACTTTTTCCCCTGCTAGCTAAAAATAAATAAATAAAACAAAAAAAAAACCTGGGACAAGAAAACTCTAATGAGACCACAAGCATTCCCGACCACAAGCTCACGATGGAGCTCGCAACCGTCGTGAAATTTTAGCTGCTTGGCTGCGAATTTGCCGCCGCATAGCAGCGAGACAACCACAAGAAGTCGCGAAATCATGGCTAAGCTGCAAATGCTCGCGAAATCTCAGCCAAGCAGCTGTGGCCACCATCTCGAGATTTCTGCAAATTTACTGTGAGTTCGCTGCTGTGAATGCTTGTGATCTCAAAATCAATGGTCGGAGTTCTTGGAGTTTTACTTTGACAATCTATTTTTTGTGTTTGTCATTTTTTTTTTTACTAAGAGGGAAAAAGCTACGTAGAAAATATATGTTTGTAAATATGTTTTTTTTTAAATTTTAAAATTGGGCAAGTGATAGGGTAAATTGCCCTTGAAAGAATATTTAAATGATGCCTAAGTGTTTGCACAGACATGCATCTTAAACTACCTAATTTTACCTAGCTCTTTCATAAAACACAAAATCATTTTCAAATGTTTATTTAATTTATTTCATATAGACAGAGGATACAATAAATGATTTCGTATATAAATATATATCACAAAGGAATATTACCATTAATGAAAAGGAGTAAACCGAGGGGTGAGAAAATTCTAATTGCTTTGAAACATCTCAGCTCATCCCACCACCACTCAGATGTAGGATGATTTTGTCTTACATCCAGCCACTTGAGCATTCATAAATTGGATATGGTCCCATTGGGTACAATATTAATTTCAACATTCCTGTCTGTTATATCTCTATAATATATAGTATTGCTGCTGTCACATTTTAACTCTCTTTCATCAAGGATGAGTTTGATCCAACTGTAGCAATAACTCTGTCAAAATCAATACACATTAGATGACTGTCGATGTTCCAACTTACGATCCTCCGATGCTTAAGTCAGAATTGGAGAAGAAGATGAGAATAATCCTTTGTCGTTTTTGGTCAACAGATCAAGGGGCATAGTCCTCCCTCCCTCAATTTACCTCCCTTCATCATCACTGAAGGATCAACAGTGAGGGACACTGGGAGCGATCGTAATGGCCTTTTACTACATATCAGGAGGTGAAGATGAGAAATATGTAATGTAGCTTGTAGAGAAGAAGTGAGAGCAGAGAGAGACTTTTCCTTTACCTCAATCAACCTTTATATAGGGACTCGACCTCACTTCCTCATCCTTCACCATCTATGTCCTATGACGGATTGTTAGGGGACAATCGTTATAGGAAATCTCTACCTGCCTTGCCACATGTCCAAGAGCCATCATTGGGAGAGACGGTTAGGCTAGGGGACCAGATGTAATAATTGTCGAGAGAAATTTATTTTGTGGTCCTCGGGCCAGGTGCTCGGCTCTTTCGACTCCCGACTTCAATTGATGCTTGACCCTTTGAATCTTCGACTCCTCGTGCGCCCAACTCTTGATTCCCAAGCTCTTGGCCTCTTGGACTTCCATCTTCTCTAGTCGTCGAGTTCCAGACTTCTTCTGATCCCAAATACCCGTGTGTTCCTGCTCTCGACTCTTGAGTTCCCGAGTCGCTCATACTCTCGACTCGGCTTACTTCTGTCTTCCTTACTTCCCAACTTCTCGAGTCGCTCCGCTCCCAACTCGTTCCAATCCCGATTCCTTTGACTCCCGAGCTTCTAACTTCTAAGTTCTTGATTTACCGTGCTCCTTCTAGGTCCCATGGGACCCGTTAGCATGACATAACCGATGGAAGCATCTGAAGGCTAATGCGAAGGATGAAGAGTCATGGACTCAAGGAAGCCGAGAGGCGTGAGGTTGATGGAGGTGGTTAGAAGGCTCAGGTCTAGGCGATGAGTGTTTATCAAGTATGAGGGGATCATACTTGGGTAAAATCTTATGTTTGAGGTTTACCAATGACTAACCAAGTGTTTGACACTTGGGAGCCTAGTTGACTCAGAGCAGTCGACTGGGGTTATACCTCAGTCCACTGGTCATGTAGTCGACTAAGGCTCGACTGCTGATCTATGGCTCTGGCAGTCGACTGCTAGGGTTGAGCAATTGACTAATGGCACTGTAGCAGTCCATAAATTATTTCATTATCGACTATTGGATAGCAGTCAATTGTTGTGAAGGGCAGTTGACTGCTAAGGTACCTGTTGGACTATTCCAACGTAGATTGAGCCATTGTGAGACAACAACATCGAGGCCAGTTGACTGGAAGGTGAAAAAAATAGCCCGAGGAGTGCTTTAAAAGGAGCTCCACTGGAGAAGGTGATGTGGTATACGAAAAAAAAAAAGATTAACCCGTTAATTAATTAGGGGATTAATTGGGCTTAATTAGTGAGCTAATGGGTTAATTTTCTAGCTGGGCTGAGATTGGGCTTGGGCTGAGATTGGGCTTGGGCTGATATTGGGCTTGGGCTAAATTGGATTGGATTGGATTTGGGTTAAGGGGCTGAACCAGTTGAGCTGAACCCAATCAGATTGGGCTTAGAGTTGCCTGGGTTAACCGGATCACTTGAACGGCCTTTAAAGGGGGTGCCGAACGAACGATCGCCTCATTTCCATCGCGATTCCCATTTTCTTCTCCGCGACATTTCTCTGCTCCGCGCGATCGCTTCGCCGATCTCCGTTCGTCGGCGTCCAGTGCGAGCAGCTCGACGACGCCTCCATTTGGTAGATCTCCGGCTGGGGATCAGGGGGATTTTCGCCTGGGAAAATCGTGGCGACACCCCAGCGGACAGGCGACGACGTTGTCGCGGCGGTGAGCTACCATCGAAGGTAAGGATCGAGTGTCGTCTTCCCTTCCGAGGTTAGGTTTTGCGGTTAGCTGTGGTTTGCATGATTTTAGCTTAGATCTATGGTTTGGCAGTGATCGGGAGTCTGATTGTTTCGGCGAGCAACTGGGATTTGGGGAATATCGCCGCCGGTGAAGGTTGGACTCGGTAAGTTGGATCTAACCCAGTATATCCATCTGTGGTATCCATTGATTGAGGTGTTGTTATACTGTGATTGTGGGATTTGGTTTGTCTTGGGAATTTGATTGTCGATGTGTTTGATCGGGATTTTCTTCGGTGAGCAGAGGTTGAACAGGGGGTGCTGCCGGAGATGTTCTGTTTGGTGTCGAGTGGGAGGAGTTGCTGTCGGAAGAAATTCAAGCTCGGGAAAGTTGTTAATTAAGCTTTCCGTTGTTTTATTGTGTAGGAGATCGATTTGATTAGGTGTAGGTTCTGTGGATGGCTTGGTTGAGTCAAGGGTAGATTGTGTTCTGCTGTGATTACGGTAATTGTTTGGGAAGATTGTGGGCTGTGATCAGGAGGTGGAATTTGTATTGCCGATTGTCTATTTTGATGTCTATAGGGTTTCGGGTATTGGGTATGCTCGGTTAATATTAGTTGTTGCTTGACCTATTTGGATTTGGAGATTCTTAGTGTATTGGATTGTATTGGTTATCCTTTGTTAAGGAGAGGTGATGTGGGTTAGTCAGAGTGGTTAAAGTGCCTCCGGGGAAAAGAATACGAATATAAATGAGTTAGTATTTTGTTCGTATAAGTATCGGCGATTTGTACTTAATCGTAATTTGTTACTATTGTGCAGGTTTGGGATACGAAGCAGGTCCGCGGTCGTGAGGATTATACGAGCTTCGTATCAGGTGGATAATATCTACCTGGTCCGATAGTTTGATTAGATTCCAGTGCATGATTACGTATATATGTCTATATCTGTTTACCTTAGATCCACTCGTGTTTTATCATGTGCTTGTACTTAGTCTTCGATCTTTGAGATATTGCTGTTAATTCATCATTCCTGTATCTTGGATATGAATTACAATCCTCCTTGTGTGGTTGCTGATAGGTATTCAGTTAAATGCATGTGGTTATGGTTAGTAGTGTGAACTTAGATCGAGTTACCGGGTTGCATCACTAGGTTGGGTGATGGGTCCAATATATGGGGTCGGTTGTTCCACCGTACACATATTAGTTGGATACATTGATGGATCTATTTATCTGTACATAGGTAAATAGGTTGTGATCATAGAGTATTAGACCTTGCATGGTTGACTTTCGGTTGACTAGGACTCCCCGTGAGTTAGGGAGTGTTGCGAGGATTTGTGTGTGAGCTATGCATCATTATATTACATGCATACTGACGAATTGGGTCTCCCTTGTGGTTGAGACGGGTCGCTGGTCATCCTGCCTCCCCGGCCACTCGGGGTAGTGGTAGCAGGGTTGAGGGCAGAGCATTAGATGTACCGCACTCGGCCACTATAGACGGTGGTAGCTAGAGTGACGTGCAGTTTGTCCTGTCGTGCAGCACTCGGCCACTCATGGGTAGTGGTAGCTAGAGTCACTTGCAGCAGGGACCCCTCGGGTAGCATATAGCTCTATGGCGGCTAGCTACCAATCATACTACCCAACTCGGCCACTCGAGAGTAGTGGTAGCTGGAGTCGGGATAGTAGTCATGTTGTGCCACCCTGGCCACTCTGGGGTCGTGGTTGGACGGGTCCGCAGACATGACCATGCATATGCATTACTGATATATATATATATATATATATATATATATATATATATGTATGCATGTATTCGATATATATGTTTACATATGCCTGTGAGATGCTGCATTTGGTTGATGAATATGATTGTACATCATGCTACATGCCTTTTGCATATTTTATATACTGCTGTGTGTGAGCTTGAGTATGATTTGGTTTAGACTGTCGCATGTTATTTGGATTATGTTATGGTATACCTGTCCAGGATATTATAGATCATATGGAGGGCAAACCGACAGGTATGTACATTACTTTATGTCAGTTGATCAGTTTAGTTTATGCTATGAGTATGACATATCTGTGATTACTGGTTACTATGTTTAGTATTGTATGTCTATTGGACTCATGCTGCATACCTGTAGATCTTCACATGTATAGTTGTAGATCTCTATATCCTGTATGTTGTTCATGCACTTTATATATATTACCCCTGAGTTTTATACTCACCACCCTGGACCCTGGGTTTCCTGTCGCCCAGGTAGTAGATAGAAGACCTCGGCATGGACTTGGAGCATCGCCACTTGATCCCATCCCGTTGCTTTTTCGAGGGTTTTGTTTCCCATCGCATGTATTTTCATATGGACTCTTATTGTTATTGGGGGTCGTGCTGTATTTTCTCTATTCATATTCAGTACGGAATTTGTTCTAGTATGGACGGATATACCGATGTACTTATGTTGTTGAGTTTGTTTTTTTTCCATTGTGTTTGGCTTCCGCTATTGATGTTATACATTTTCGATATGTGTTATACTGGCTGCGACTATTTGTACCGTATTGGAATTGTCATAAGGGGGTGCCGTCCATTGGCCGGACAGAGTCTACCTCGGGGCGTGACAGGTGAAGTTGTCAGTTCTTGAGCATTTGGGAGAGGTTTTGTTGTTGCATTCCAAATCTTCCAAGATCTTCCAAGGCATTCAAAGCAACCAACAAATAAGTGATCAAAAGCAAGCTTCTTGTAAAGTGTTCTTTACATTTCTTGTATTTGTTTTTGTATATTATTGTATTTGGTTATTTTCTTGTTTATTATTGTAAACATTCATATTGTATGAGGTTTCTCCATCTCCAGATTGTATTCTAAGAAGGAGACGTGATTTAGTAGAGTAGACACTAAAGCCCGGCTGTGGAGTAGGAACCCTAGTTTTGAACCACGTAAAATCTTGTCTTGTGGTGTGTGGTTGTGTTTGTTCTTGTTGTGCATTTCTATTATTGTATATTCCGCTGCGCATTAACAAGTTTTGTAGATGAACACACAATCAATCGAAACAAAGCAAAAACACTATTCACCCTCTTCTAATGCGACGTCCGATCCCCCTACAATTGGTATCAGAGTGGATCACTCTTCACCAGACTCACCGTCGAGGGAGCAAAGTGCTAGAGGAGCATCTAGAAGAAAATGGAGTTTCAAGGAAGATTGGGCGATGACATCACGGTTCCACCTACCTTCGACCGCGAAAATTTCGCATATTGGCAAGGTAGAATGATGTATTTCCTTATATGTGATATTGATAATTGTATTAGCATTGAAGTAGGATTCAAAGCTTCGACCGACAAAAATGGGAGAATACTCAAGAAGAAGGAGTCGACCAAGGAGCAAATCCGAAAATTCGAAATAAATAATGAGGTAATGAAAATGTTGGTTAATTTGTTACCTAATGATATTTTGGTAAAATTAGGAGAATTTTGGATGCCAAGGAGTTATGGAGTAAGCTTGTCAAGCTTCATAAAAATTCCTCACCGGCACAAGTAGAGAAGAAGCCCGAAGAAGACAAATGCTCATCCTCCAAAGACCTTGAGGATTCAGAGGTTGAGAGGGAATCAACATCCGGAAAAAAAAATGTGGAAGCCATGGAAGCCTCCACTTCAAGGATTGAGGGGGAGGTTAGGTCTTCAACCCCGGAGCTAGAGAGAGAAAGATGAACCATCTACCTCTGGACAAGAAGAAGAGCAAGCTCAAGATTTCCCCATAGGTAACTCAAATTCAACTATTAAGAATAAAGATCATATAATTTACTTTGAGTGTAGGGAAAGAGAACACTATAAGATCAAGTATCCTAAATTAGCCAAGAAGAAAGCACAAGTAGCACCAAAGGCCAAAGAGAAGGTCAAGGAAGTCGGTGCCCATATACGCAAAGGCAAGGAGTACATGGTGTGCTTCAAATGCAATAAAAAAGGGCATTATCGAAGCCAATGCCCTAGGGGGAGGCACCTTCAAAAGGATAAGGGAGAGAGCTTGAGTGTCGGGGGAGCTAAGACAAATCATAAGGTATCATTTAATAATACTCTTTCTTTATGTAAGGCTAAAAAGCATGCTAGGAATAATTTTAATTCGCTTGCTATTGTTCATGATCATAAGAAGCATACTAGCAACAAATCTTTTTGTTCAGGTGCTAAATCTCTAAATCTTACAATATTAGGCCTAAGGATAAATCTAAGACTACCGTACCTAAGGAAATCATTAGGAAGATAGAAAACAATTTAGGCATTAACTTTAAGAAGGGTAGACATATACCTAAAAGGAAGAACAATTCTCACAAGATAAATGAAAATTCAAAAATCAAGAAATTAGAAAAGAAAAATCAAGCTTTGACGTCAAAGCTTGAGAAAATAGAAAGACACTTAGAAAAATAGAAAACATGATTAATGGGTTGAATTGACAAACTTTAGGGTTTATTAGGCAAGAGCCTTCCATAGTAAAGGTAGTCAACCTAACCATAGTAAAGGTGACACTTTAGGACATTTTCGAAGTATTATAATACTTTGAAATTGAAGTTAGAAATATATCCTAAAAGATTTTAGAATGTGCCAATGGATTTTATGGAAGTTGAAGAATTGGTGAAAATTGACACAAGTATGTTTAGAGTCATGGTGTGCCATTTTGGGTTTTTGGCACACTTGAGGGAAAATTAGCATTATGAAAAAATAGGGTTAGCCCTAGTAAATGGCAATTAGTCTTGAAATATAGGTATTCTTATACATTTATATTTTATTTGTCATATGACATGTCATGACATTATATTTCATTTGATCATATAAAATGTCATAAAAATGCGTCATGTTTGTATTTAGGTTTATCTTTATGCCATGACATCATGAATCATGAGTAAATGCTTTAAATTATGCAATCATTATATGCCATGATCATATTTCATGCATTAAGATTAATAAAATTTATTTAAGGACCATAACATGATTTGAAGTCCCATGATAAGGGAATCAAATAGAGTTGTCTAGATAAAATGCATGACACCTTAGTTTAGGAAGAACAAAAATCCACATCTCACAAAATATTAAATTGACATGTGTATGTATTGATACACCTTAGATACATGTGAGATGTTAGAAAAATGAGTTAAGTTCAAGGTGCATAGATGTTGCATCTTGATGAACTCAAACTCATAATATGCCATTGATGAATCATAAGGAAAGCTTATGTACAAGTCATGTATATCTATCCCATAGACCATAGTTCAAAATAAAGTTTGAAAAATATTTTAAAATTATTTTGAAAAATCTTGGTGAACTCTATCTTTTAATAGCAATCACCATTGAACAAGTTGACACAAAGTTAGGCAAAACATTGAAAAGTTTCAATGCTTTTGAACTTTGTATCAATCTTGCAATTTAATGGGTATTTTTATATAAAACTATTTTTCTCCCATTGTATTTCATCTAAGTAATGTACATATGAATTTTCAAAATTTTTCAAAATATATATATTTACTTATGAATTTTCAAAATCCGAATCAGAAACTTGATTTTTGCACTTTGTAGAAACCAGTCCACTGCCGCTTTGGGCAGTTGACTAGTGGTGAGGCAGTCGATCGGTTACTAACCTAGTCGACTGCTATAGTTGATTTCGACTGAACAAGATTTGTTCAATCATTTACTAGCAATTTTAGATTAACCTAACGTCTCCTAACCCTAGGATATGTTTTGGAAAGCATTGGAAGAGTAAAATAATTATTGAAAATGATTAGGAGAGTTGTTTAGGATGAAAAACAAGTTCTTGAGGTGTGGAAGTTCAAGTTTGAACTTTTATCCTTATTTTCGGTGGTTTAGAGTTCTTATAGGCTTAGCATCTCTCCAAAGACATTGTTGGTGCAATGGTCAAGGGGGAGTAAGCCTTTAGGGGGAGTTTATCCATCAAAGAATGATGGATGGATTTTCCTCAAAGGGGAGAAATTAAGGGTTTGTGCTAGGAAACTCTCATTGTGCTAGGAAACTCTCATTGTGCTAACTTGAGGGGAGAAATTGAAGAATGAGGGATTGCCTCTCATTTAGTGATATGCAACTTATCACCATGAAGAGTGAAGACATCCTAAATGATTTTAGACCAAGGGGGAGAATGTAGGATCTCTTTA
This sequence comes from Wurfbainia villosa, assembly GCA_025175895.1. Taxonomy (NCBI): domain Eukaryota; kingdom Viridiplantae; phylum Streptophyta; class Magnoliopsida; order Zingiberales; family Zingiberaceae; genus Wurfbainia; species Wurfbainia villosa. The sequence continues at coordinate 271,331 of JAKLTH010000268.1, read as the reverse complement.
GGAGATGAGATATTAAAAACCTTGGTAGGCTTTTTGATGTACGTCAAAGGGGGAGAAATGAAGGATTTAAGTTAGGTAAACCTTTACTATGCTTTAACATTGGAAGAGTTAAGTTTGGGTTATTGTTAGCCTAACTTAAAGGTGTTGTCAAATATCAAAATTGGGAAGATTGTTGGTGCAATCGGCCCATGTCACGATTGATCAGACTTGAGTAGGATTTGGATGTTTGACAATGGATTTGACTATTATTTGACAATGGATTGACTATATGGTTGACCATGGGTTTAACCATATGATGGAGAAGTTCAAGTGAGATACTTGGTATGGAAAAGTCCAAGTTTGATCTTGGCAATAAAAAGTCCAAGAATAGTTTTGGCATGGAAAGTTCAAGTTTGGATGCTTGGCATGGAAAGTCTAAGAATAGTCTTGGTATGTGAAAGTCTAAATCATGGGTACTTGGCAATTGGAAAGTCTAAGTCATTGGTACTTGGTACTTGGTAATTGGAAAGTAAGGCTTGGAAAATGGAAAGTCCAAGGGTGAAATTTTGACAACGTAAAGTCCAAGCATGTAGCCTTGGCTAGGGTTGTGCAATCAGTTAAAATCGAACCGACCGAACTGATTAAACCAAAATCGAATAAATCAATTTTTTTAAAATTAACTGAATCGACCGAAAATGTCAACCAAATCGAACCGATTAGGCTAAAAAAAATAGTTAATTCAGTTAAAAATAAAAAAAACTCAATTTTTTTACAATCAATCGACTGACAAACATATCGGTTGATTGATAGACATATCAGTTGATTGAAGGAAATGATTCAGTCGATTAATGATGGTGTAGATAGTGGGGCTTGAGGCAATTAGTCGACTGATTTACATTAATCAATCGACTAATATAACAAATTAGCCGACTAATGGACTCCAATTTAATTTAATCAGTTTAACCAATTGTTTTTGTTTCGAAATCGAAATCGAACCGAATAAATTGATATATTTTTTTTAAAAACTGAATTTTCGAATAAACCGAATCGAAAATTTCGGTTCGGTTGGTTCAGTTAGTTTATTCGGTTTAATTGAATTTTTGCTCACTCCTAATCTTGGCGGTATAAGTCCAAATGAACCTTGGCAAAGGACCCGGTTAGCATGACATAGCCGATGGAAGCACCTGAAGGCCAATGCGAAGGATAAAGAGTCGCAGACTCGAGGGATTCGAGAGGCGTGAGGCTGATGGAGGTGGCTAGAAGGCTTAGGTATAGGCTATGAATATCTATCAAGTATGAGGGGATCATACTTGGGTTAAACCACATGTTTAAGGTTTATCAATCGACTAAGATTATTCACCGATCGGTTGTGTAGTCGATCGAGGCTGATCACGATTCGCGGGCTATGACAATGATCGCCAGGGTTAAGTAGTCAACTGATGACATTGTAGCAGTCCACAAATAATTTCATAGTCGACTGGACAGTCGACTACTAAGCAGCAGTCGATTGCTAGGAAGGGCAGTCGATTGCTAGGGTATCTGTTGGACTATTCCATCATGGATTGAGCAATTGTGAGACAACGACATCGAGGCTAGTTGTCTGCTGGGTAAGAGCAGTCAATTGGAAGACAGAAAAAACAATCTGAGGCATGCTTTAAAGGATCTTGACGGGAGAAGGCGAAGCTGTCGACTCTTGAGCATTTGGGAGAGGTTTTGTTGTTGTATTCTAGATCTTCCAAGGTGTTCAAAGCAACCAACAAATAAGTGATCAAAAGCAAGCTTCTTGTAAAGTGTTCTTTGCATTTCTTGTATTTGGTTTTGTATATTATTGTATTTGATTGTTTCCTTGTTTATTATTGTTAATATTCAAATTGTCCGAGGTTTCTCCACCTCCGGATTGTATTCCGAGAAGGAGATGAGGTTTAGTAGAGTAGACACTAAAGCCCACTTGTGGAGTAGGAATCCTAGTTTCGGACCACGTAAAATCTTGTCTTGTGGTGTGTGGTTGTGTTTGTTCTTTTTGTGCATTTCTATTATTGTATATTCCGCTGCGCATTAACAAGTTTTGTAGACAAACACATAATCCATCGAAGCAAAGCGAAAAATGCTATTCACCCCCTCTAGTGCGACGTCTGATCCCCCTAAAATCTCTTGGGTCGGTAGGTACTCTGCTACCCTGCCCCACCTCTTTGGGCGTCCTTTCTTGGCTCCCATCTTTCCTGCCACCTCCCTAGGCACGTAAGTACTACAACGGGTGGCAAGCTCGGGTGAAAAATTGGAGGAGGCTTGACACCGTCTAAGTTAGGCCCCATATATCATCGCAGGTGTAGGTGCTCCCTTCTGACCCTCATGAGCTCCATCTTTAAGCTCTGGCAGTTATCGCTTGAGTGGACATACTTCATGTGGTAGATGCAAAAATATTGGGATGGGGAATTGCATGGCGTCTCCATGGATGTTGAAGTACATGATGTTGTTTGTAGATTTCCATAGCCCTCTCCCACATTGTTTGAGGTTAGGAGGAGTAAGGAAGTTAGAGGGCAGTTTTTCCAAGAGTATCTCCTCTGTGAACAGGGATGGTTTGTGCCACGCCTAGGGTGTTGTCAAGTGGCTTTCTTCTTGTTCTTCCCTCCTACCTGGGGGGATGTGATGGAGGGGTCTATCGACTCGTGCCACCCATTCTTCATCTGGCACGGACCCTTATTTGACATGGTTAGCAAGAGGAATGTGGGGCTCTTCTCCACTTGGGGGTACTCCACTTAGTTGTTCGGCAGAGTGGGACTGGAGGTATCTGACCTTCCGACCTTCTCGTGCTAACATAGCCTCCACCACCTTCTCCATTATCGCGACCAATTGTCTGCGAGTCAAAGTGATGGGGGCCTCCTCTAATGTGGAAGCCCTCGAGGGAACTCCTTGTGGCTACATCTCAATGTCTTACTCAAAAGTTTACACAAACAACGACAATTGATGTAGTCATATTTTAGCCCTCTTTCTTCAAGGATGGGTTCTATCTGACTGCAACAATAACCCTGTCAAAATCGACACACATTAGATGGTTGTCAGTGCTTCGGCTTACGCCCCTCTGATGCTTAAGTCAGAATCGGAGAAGAAGATGAGAAATATGTAATGTACCTTGTAGAAAAGAAGTGAGAGCAGAGAGAGAGAGAACCCGAGAGAGAAACTTTTCCTTTACCTCAATCGACTCTTATATCAAGACTTGGCCTTACTTCCTCATCCTTCACCAGCTATACCCTATGATGGATTGTTAGGGGGCAACCGTTGTAGGGAATCTCCACTTGCTTTGCTACATGTCCAAGGGCCATTATTGGGTAAGACGTTTAGGAGACCAGATGTGAAAGCTATTGAGAGAAATTTCTTCTGTGGTCTTCAGGTGTTCGACTCCTTCGACTCTTGACTTCAACTGATGCCTTTGAATCTCCAACTCCTCATGCGCCCAACTCTTGATTCCCGATCTCCTGGCCTCTTGGACTTCCATCTTCTCGAGTCATCAATTTCCTGAATCCTTCTGATCTAGAGTACCAGTGTGTTCCTGCTCCTGACTCCCGAGTTACCGAGTCGCTCTTGCTCCCGACTCATCTTACTTCTGCCTTCCTCGCTTCCTGACTTCCTGAGTTCCCGAGTCGGTCCGCTCCCAACTCGTTCTGATTCCGATTCCTCTGACTCCTAAGCTTCTAACTTATGAGTTCCTGACTTATCGTTATCCTTCTGAGTCCCATGGGACCCCATTCTTTTCCTTCACTTATTATGATTCTTCCCATCCACAAGTATCTAGTCAAGGTCGCATTCAGATGATAACAGGCAATATCAAGCAATATCAAGTATGATATTGTTTACTTTGGACCTAAGTCCTCATAGATTTATTTTTAGATTTTACCCAAAAGGTCTCGTATCAATGGAAATATATTTTTATCTTATAAGCCCATGATTTTTTTTTCATATATCTTTCCAATGTGGAACTTTGATTGTACTCCCAACAATCCCCTCAAACAAATGACCACATAAGGCCCCCTCAAACCCATCGGTCCTCAAATGAATTCTTCTGCTTGATATTTGATCATCACCCTACCCCGTCTTTCTGGCAGTTGTCTAGTCCTCCTGACCTAACTAGGCTTTTTGCCTGGTGTCTAGCCCATCAAGTCTTTCTTCCAGTTTTTCGGTCCTTTTGTCCCAACTGAACTTGTTGTCTAGTGTCTGGTTCTTTTAGTCCGGACATGATAATCCCTACTTCTTTCGTTCGAGGTTACTATTTCACTCACATAGTATGACTTGGACCATGACTCTGATATCAATTATTAGGTACCGATGAAATTCATATATCTCCACAAATGATATGATATTGTTCACTTTAAATATAAGTCCTCATAAATTTATTTTTAGATTTTATCCAAAAAAAATTTCATATCAATGAAGATATCTTTTTATCTCATAAAAAAATATTTTTTTTTATGTCCTCTCAACATCCCTTAGAATCAAGTACTCTAGTCCCCGCGGGGATGACGCGTTGGCTAGTGCGGCGAAGTTTGTAATAGAAGAGCATGGGTGGATTCCTTGTGTTGCAGGATGGAAATATCTGCTCAGGGTTAACCCTCCGTCGTACTAATTTAATGTGTCAAGATCATAGACTATCTGCAATTTATCATCCTCTCATCGTCGTGGAACAGGCGAGAGGGGGCCTCTGAAGGGAGGGTTTCTCCTTTTGCAACAGAAGTACTCTAATTTGTCCAAGCAACCAAATTCGATAGGCAATCTGGCAATAGAATTGAAGGAAAAGTTTAAATATTGAAGCTCAATTAAGCTACCAATCTCCATTGGAAGCTCCATAATCTTGTAAAGATGTAATCTTATTCCTCATGAATGATGCATGCTTTGCTTCTTGCCATTCCTCTGTCTAGGTAAATGATTCGATCAAATTCTTATTTTTACTCGCAAAAGGTTGGAATCCGTCAATCTAGAGGCTCCCATCGACCTGTCCCACAGCCATTGTGAGAGATAAATCACGGAGGGTTCTATGGGACTTGACGTAGTAGTCAAGACACGTGGAGGTCATCCGAATCCAGAAAAGAGCTTTAGACCTCCTCCAGAATCGACCTTGTTTTATCCGCAAGCTCCGCTGTATCTTAGCCACCGCGCCATCCCCGTGGAGATCAAATTCTTGCTTTTACAATACATCATATAATAGGTTAATAATGCATCATACTACTTACTATAATTAAACGGTGAAATCAAACAAAATTACAACTGTGACATTATACGAAATAAAACTATTTCAACCGAAGAGGAAATTTATCAGAACAAATAATACTGATTCATGAAGAAGTAAACTAAAGAAGATAATATCAATGTTCAAATTTTAAAACCCCGAAGAAGTATCCGATTAACTAGTTAGAAGTTAATCAAATTTAGATACATATCGAATCAGCCAAATAATTAATCCAACAATCCAATCAATGACAAATTGTGAATGCCCTACAACCTCCTTGTTTGAAAAGCCATGTTTTTTTTTTTTTGAAATTGGTCATAAATCAAGCATCAATAAAAACTACAAAGGTTATAAAATTTTACTAAAAGCAATAAATATTGGACAAGATCTACAATAGTTAAGAATAAAATACAATGTTATAAATTCCTAAAACTCATAATAATATTCATCTATATAAAATAATATAGATCACAATGAGGCATTCTCGTTTGCTGCTATCTCGATAATAAATAAAGCATGCAATGAGAGTTTTCCCAAAAGAAAAGCAAACCAAAAATAAAATAAAAAAAAATAAAGACATGAAAATTATTGACACAATTAATGGAGTAGCCCATTATTTTTTATATTACAGATCAAGATCATGATTATTTAGGAAATATGACAAAATTGAAATTACTTGCTTCTCAAGAACAAGAACTTGCTGTGGTAGCTTTAACTGCAATTTACCAAAATACCCAAGACACGCACCTAGTTTTCATATTTATCAAAAAGACATTTATTTTCTATACTAGATTTTATCATAGACTGGTAACGCTTGTTTGTGAACCTTTGATTTTATCATTTGTTTTTAGGTTATTGAAGACGTTCAATAAACAATGGAGGAAGCGAGTGTGGAAATTAAATGATCAGCAACTTTGACACAAATGCAGTTTTGGAGGAACATTAATTCATAGAAATGTCCAGATTTCCACAAAGAAAAGTAGCCTCATCCGATCCACGTAAACTATGACAGAAGATGATTCGTTTTATATTCTCTCTCAATCACGAATCAACTTACCTGGCTCCTAGCTACTTGTCTAGTTAATTTAATCTTGACTGTTTGTCTCAAAATGATGTTTAATGATGAAAAAGACGGGCTACCAAATATTAAAAACTCAAGTTGCTCCTTTAGATATCTCATCCTTATAATTAAATAATTAATTTCTGAGTCCACAAATCCTTCGCAAGTTGCACGTTCAAGAAAAGAAAAGGATAAAATAAGACTCAACCAAATCTCAGTCACGGCAAGTACTGTTGTGAACCTTAATTTATTCGATGGTAATGTGAACCTCCCGGTCTTATCATTTGTTTTCAGGTATTGAAGACGTTCGTCAATAAAAAATGGAGGTAGTGAAAGTGTGGAAATGATCGGCAACTTTGACATAAATGCATTTTGGAGGAACATTAATTAATTGATAGAAATAAATGTTTCATATTTCCACAAAGAAAAAGTACGTAGCCTCATCCTCTCTCAGTCACCAATCAGCTCCTACTTGTCTTAGTTTGATCTATCAAGGCAAGTTGTTGTGTTAATGTATTCCAGTAAAATCATCCTAATCTATCAAGTCGATTTTGATCTATGAAGGTTAAGTTTGATTGATGTTTACTGGTGAAACAGACCACACTACGAAATATTTAAATGGTCCTCCAGATATCTCATCCTTATAATTAAATAATTAATTTTTGAGCCCACAATTTCTCAATAAAGATTCCTTTGAGAAAGACAACGATTCCATATCCATGAAATCTTTCTCCTTCCAGTTCACACTGCTTATATATATGTTGTTCCTTATGGATTCAATGTCACTTTTTTTTACCGGTAGACCTTGTTACTCGTTTCTTCCAACTAATGCAATTATGCGTATTTAATTGATCGAGTTTGAAAATTTGATTGGTTATTTTTCTCTTAATTATAGTGCAAGTTCCATGTTGGATGCCTCTTCATCCATAGTGAAGTTCCCTTGCATGATGTTGGGAGCGATCGATGGTAGTCGATCCATTGCAAACGGCAATTCTCTTCCTGCCATAGAAGTAAAAATAATAATAATAATAATTATCAAACAATGCGAGAATACTTATTATAATACAACAGGATCATTTGTGGTATTATTCTTAGATTATAATGTAGTGATGGATATGGTTGTGTACAAAGAAATTATGGCAAATGATACTAATTCAGTTCAAATGATGAAATAAAATCAAGAAGATTAAGGCATGACAGTTGTATAACCCAAGAAATATCCTCCAATATATTTGCTTTTACAATCCATTTTCTTTTATTCCCCTCTAGCCCAAAGATCATCAACAGTGTCATTTCTCGGATGATGATGACTAAATCTTCGAAGTAATACAATCTCCTTTTTAAGATGCCATTGACCAGCTTGTTGTCTTTTTGTTCTTGAACTATCTAATTAAACACAAGAAATTTAATTAATTTTTTTAAGTTAATTGATAATTTTTGAAAATTTAATTGATAATTTTTGAAAATTTAATTGAGTTTGATAATTTGATTGATTGGTTACTAGTTTCTTAATCCTAATCAAAGTTGATGATGGTTGGCTCTTCATCCTTAATGAAGTTTCCTCGGTTGATTTGGAGTGAAAATAGTTGATCCTTAATGAAGTTTCTTCGGTTGATGTGGTACTATATAGTTATGATATCACGGTCGATACTATCACAAGTCAAATTTATATATGTATATACTTGGTATAGGGATGATGCTCTGTGTTGTGGCATCTATTAGGACTTTTGCGTTGCTAGAAGAAGATAAATAGTAATTTGTCGTCGATCGTTGATTATGTTTGTGTGCTTGTCTATAAAATTGTTATAAGCACTGGAAAACAAAATATGAAAAAGATAAAAAAAAAAACACAAGCACACAACACCTTGATTTTACGTGGTTCGAAACTCTCGGTTTGTACTTCACGATCTAACTCCTAGCGGTATCACCACTACTGTTTCTCTTTTTTGAAAACCCTTCGGAGGTGAAAAAATCTCTTATAACTTGTTCTTTCACAATAAATACAACCAAAATGAAATAAACAAACAAAATGAGAACAAGAAATAAAACAACTTTACACAATGAATTCTTACTTGCTTGTAGTTTGGTTCTGTTAGAAAATCTCTTAAATGTATGGAATGCAACTCCTCTTCAAAGTTTTCAAGAATCGATATCTTCAAATCATTACAAAACTCTTTTTTATAGAGTGGTCATCAAGTTGATTTTCGCCTACCAATCGGTATATTGGTCTTATTTTCCGATTGATTGATCTTCGACCTTGCTTGAGCTAACACTTCAACGGCTTAATCAACGTCAGATTCTGTTCTTCTATAGTGCACCAGTTGACTAGTATACCTTAACAGTCGATTAGTAAATATTTTATGTCTTGCTACAGTATCACTAGTCGATTGATATACTCTAACAGTCAACTGGTATACATTATGTTTGGTTTTGAGCTGAAATCATTGTAGCAGTCAACTATTAATGTCCACAGTCAAGTTTAACGATTGCTCGAACAATAATACCAATCGATCGGTGATCCTATCAGTCGATTCATACCTTAGTCTCAACCTGTTATTAGGCTAACTCTCACTTCACTAGGTATCCGATTAACCTCAACCTACCAAGACCTTTCTCTCGTCTAGCATTCGGTCACTCTTGACCTGTCATGACTTTTGTCTACCTAGCATCCAGTCACCTTGACATGTCAGGATTTCACTGATACCAAGTATCCGGTCCTCCTTGACCTACTTGGATTTTTCTTCTTATGCCTAGCATCCGATCAACTTTGATTTGCTAGGATTTCACCAAGCATCTGATCCTCCCTTACCCACTTAGATTTTTTCATTGTCAAGTATTCAGTCAACCTTAATTTACTTGACTTCTCACTTCTAACACCCTATTGGACTTTCGATCACCAAGTGTCCGGTCCTCCATGATCCACTTGAATTTTTTCACCTGTCAAGTATCCGATCAGCCTTGACCTACTTGACTTCTCACTTATGCACTCTCCATTCGACTCTCCATCCATCATTGTCAACCTGACCTCAACTTGATCTAATGATAGTTACACCAATAATCTCCTTCTTCAATCTCTTCATCGCACAACCTCGAATATCCCATATCATTTGATCACCCAGTATTATATTGTCAAACATTGAAACTCAATTCTATCCCAACTTGAGCTTGGTCAATCTTGATCTGAAACTGATTCCACCAACAATCTCTCTCTTTTTTATGTTTAATAATATCTTTAAGTTAGGATAACTCTTTAACCCAACTTGTCACTTCTTGTGTCAAGACATAATAAATGTTTTCTAAGTTAAATCTTTCACTCTCCCCCTTTGGCATACATCAAAAAGTTTCTCTTACTCTTGAATTTTAACTTCACCATTCATTAACATCTTGAACCCTTTCTTCCCCTTTCACAAATCATCCATCACACCTTGAAGGACAAACTTCCCTTTAACTATTACACCAACAATATTTTTTGAGAGGTTCTAAGTTTATAGGAGATCTAAACTCCAAGCATAAGGGCAAAAGTTCAACTTGAAATTTCAACATCCCTTTAAAATTTGATTTTTACCCTAATTAACTTTCCTGTTTATTTTCACTGAAAACACCAAGCATATCGAGGGTTAGGAGTAGTTAACATACCTAGAGTTGTTGGTAAATGGTTAAACCTGACTTGTTTAGCCAAATACATCTCTAACAGTTGACTGAGAGAGGTCAACAACCGATTGATACTGGTCTCAATTGACTAGTTTTTTGAAGCAGTCAACTAGTGTCTGATAAATTAAAAAACTTATTTTCAAACTATTTTTAGAATCAATCGATTGATACTAATATTTTTCAAAATCTATTTTCAATCATGATCTTTGGGCCAATTGTCCAATAAACATTACCTTTCCTTATAATTTATCCATATCATTTGATAAGGTTTAATTCATTTTGATGCGCCATATAAGTACCTTGAACTTAACTCATCATTCTAATATCTCACTTGTATCTAAAGTGTTTCAATACTCACACAAGTCATCCTATGATTTTTATGAGATGTAAATTTGTTCTTTTCTAAACTAAGGGATCATGCATTTTTATTTAGGCATATCTAATTTAGCCACCTTTCCTAAGACATCAAATAATGTCATTTGTCTCTAATTACAATTAAATAAATTAATGCATGAATATGATCATGACATAATGATGTGCATAATTTAAAAAATACCAATCTTACATGATGTCATGGAATGACAAAAACAACAATCATGTATCAAGACTAGAAACTCTATGCAATCATGTATGAAATGATATCATGGCACATAATATGACACACATAACATGACAATGTATAATATAGTACGGTATAAAAATACCTAAGTCTTGAACGTAATTATCATTATCTAAGATTATGTTAAATATCAAATTTGGCATAATAACAGACCAATTCCCTCGAGTGTGTCAAGTCCCTCAACTTGGCACACTATTGACTTTAACTTAATGTACCAATAATGATCAACTTTCAAACTTCTATTTCCATTGGTACATCTTAAAATCTTTTAGGATAAGATTCGATATTCATTTTCAAATCATTACTGTAAAATATAAAAAAAAAATTATTAAGGATAGGGATTAATTTTTTTTTTTAGTGGCAAATGGGAATTAATCAAAACTAAGGTTAATTAAAGTTGGGTTTAATTGAATCAATTTGGCTGAACCGGTTGGAGTTTGAACCGGTTGGATTGAATTAAACGTCGAAAAACCCGATCAATCGCATCTTCACTTCACGATCACCCTCTTCTCCGTTTCTTCGCGATTTCGTCTCTCCACGCAATCTCGGCAGCCGATCTCAGTTCGCCGGTGTCCATGTGAGAGCAGCTCGGCGACTACGCCGCCCCAGCTGATCCTTGTCCTTCGAGGTCAGTGATCCTTCGCGCAAGCGCCGTTCCCACCTCCTCGTTCAGACGCGGCTGCCGTCGATGCACCCACAGTAGAGGATCACCTCGCTGGGAGACCTTCGATCGTGGGTTCCTGAGTAAGATTTCGGTGAGATGTCTTCGCTGGGAGCTAGGGGTCGGTGGTGGTGCTATCAGGTCTTCGATTGTGAGTGGGGTTTCGTGAATTCTGCCGTCACCGAATTTTCTTGTGCAAGGTAAGCCGACCTAGATATTGTTTGGATTGTAGTAGGTTTCAATCGCTGATTTCTTTAGATTTAGATGTGGGATCTCTATTTGAGCTTGGATCCGTGGTTTTGGCAGTGTTTGGGAGGTTGGATTGCGCCGGAGAACAGGGGGTGCTGCCGGTGAAGAGCTGATCGATAAACTTTGTTCATTCCTTTTGTATCATCAGTGACTTGATGTGAATTTGGGGTGTGTCGGTGTGATTTGGGGATCCGATGGGTTCTGTCCATGGGTTGTCGTGTGGTGCCGGTTGTGTGTGGAAGGAGGCAGTTGGGTTTGAATTGGCTCAGATCGAGAAGGTAGTTTGGCTATCGTTGAATCAGTGATGTTGGAACGATGGATCGTGTTTGAGGTGAGCTTGGAATGTTTGGGTGTGTTGTGCTGAGGTGGGAGGATGCAGGTGTTGACAGTGGCTGTATTAGTTGAGGTGGTGGTTTGATCTTTTGGTAAGCTGCCATTACAGCTCAGATTTGTGTTGTTCATTGGTTGTGTTTGATATTAGATCTGTGAATATGCAGGTTGATTTAGATGTTTAGACTTTCATGTATGTTACAGTTGATCTGTAGATGAATTAGGTGTTGTAAATATGTCCGATTGATCTATTTGGTGGATGTATTGAATTGATTATCTGTGGTGGACTGATCTTGTGGTAAGCTTCTATTACAAACCTGTTTAGAGTGTTGTTTAGAGCAATATAGTGATCTTGTTGATTTGGGAGCAAGTATGGTGATGGTGTATCAAGTTGGGATAATTGGGGTTCTTAACTCGTAGATGAGGAAAGGAATGCAAATATAGAAACGATGTAGTCTTTAGTTCATATATTGGTCGGACACTTGTATTTAATCATTGTTTGCTATTATGTGCAGGTTTGAGATACGAAGCAGGTCCACGACCGTGAAGATTAGTTCGAGCTTCATATCAGGTGGGTAATATCTACCCTGGTCAGGTAGTTTTGATCAAATTCCAGTGCATGATCTTGGATATATGTTTATACCTGTTTACCTTAAATCCACTCATGTTTAATCATATGCTTGTACTGCCTTGACCTTTGAGATATATATTCTGTTACTTCATTGCCTATCTAGCACGGATAGGAACTATAAACCCTATTATGTATTAGCTAATGGATGTTCAGTAAGTACAGGTGGTTAGGGTTATCTTTGTGACCTCAGATTGGGTTACTGTGTTACATCACTAGGGTTAGGTGATGGATTAGATTAGGGAGTCGATTGTTATATCGTACCCGTATTAGTGGTACATCTATGGTGGATCTAGTCGTCTGTTCATAGATAAGTGTGTGGTTGTCAGTATGTGACCATGGACTAGAGGTCCTAGCGTGATGGTATATCCATTATGGAGCGTATATCTTTGTATGGTTATATGGACGGTCGATGGTATCTCGCTACTGATTATAGGTCTTAGCGTGGTTGATTGTCAGATGTGTATGACTCTTTATGCGATAGAGAGAGTCTTGTGGATTGTAGTCCTTGCATAGTTGACTTTTGGTTGACCAGGACTCCCCGTGGGATAGGGAGTGTGGTGAGGATACATGTATGGAGCTATGCATCATTACATTGCATGCATGCTGTTGACTGAGTCTCTCTTGTGGTTGAGATGGGTCATCAGTCATCCTGCCTCCCCGGCTACTCGGGGTAGTGGTTGCAGGGTTGAGGGCAGAGCATTGTTGTGCGTGCCGTTCTCGGCCACTATGGATGGTGGTAGCTGGAGATGCGCACTTGGCCACTATGCGGAGTGGTAGTTAGCGCACTCACCCACTATAGACGGTGGTCGTGTGATGTGCAGTTGTCCTGAGTGCGATGCTCGTCTACTCATGGGTAGGGATGGAGCGACTAGCAGCAGGGACCCCCGTGTGAGTAGCATATAGCTCTATGGCGGCTAGCTACTGTTTCATACTACCCAACTCGGTCACTCGAGAGTGGTGGCGGCTGGAGTCACGATAGTTGTCTTGTCGTGCCACCTAGGCCACACTGGGGTCATGGTAGCGAGTTGGGTGCGTTGGCATGACCATGCATATGCATTGCTGATATATATGTATGCATGTATTTGATATATGTTTTACATATGCCTGTGAGATGTTGCATTTGATTGAGCTATGATTGTTGCATGTGCTTGTACATCATGATACATGTCATTTGCATTTTATATACTGCTGTGTGTTGAGCATGATATATGCGTTGATCTAGACTGTTGTATGCATTTGATTAGCGTCATGTCATAGTGTGGTATTGATCGGGATATTATTACCTGTGGTTATATACTGTTCATATGTTTGAGTGTTAGTCAGATATGGGATTGACCTTGTATGTTATATGGGATTATGTTATTGTGAATCTGTTCAGGATGGTATAGGTCATGTGATGTTGCAGACCGTCAGGTACGTTGATACATTACTGCATGTTCAGTTGATCAGTTTAGTATTTACATTGAGTATGATTATACTGTGGTTACTTGCTAATAGATTTGGATAGGACTGTATGTCTATTGGACTCATACTGTATACCTGTAGATCTTCACATGTATACTTGTAGATTTCGTTATCCTATATGTTGTTCATGCACTTTCTATATATTACCCCTGAGTTTATACTCACCACCACGGACCCTGGGTTTTCCTGTCGCCCAGGTAGCAGGTAGAAGATTGCCTTGGACGTTCAGAGCTCCGCCAGCTGATCCCATCTCACACCGAACGGAGGGATATCTATTCTGTATTGTTGTATTCTTGTGGATTGCTGTTTTGGGCTTTATCCTATATCATTTTCGTATTTGTGATATACGGATGTATTGTATGTATTTGGTCTTTGATGTGATTTCTGTTATGTTTCTTGTTGTGTCAAGTCACTCCGGAGTGCACAGTTGTCTTTGTATCTTGTTTATCTATCTGTATTGTTTCCGCTATGTTTAGTATGTTTATGTTGATTATTATGTTGTAGTTGTGGGCCTACGGGCCTTGTATTAACAGGATATGTTGCCACGTATAGGGGAGATGCCGTCCATTTGCTTTTCGGCATGGCATACTCTCGGGGCGTGATAATTACCACACTTCGAAAATGTCTAAAGTATCAACTTTACTATGGTTAACTTTACTACCTTTCCACTCTAAATTGGCATGCCCTATATCTATTTAGGGTGAAAGAATCACACTCTTAGGAACTCAATACCTATTTGAACTCTTTGAATTTTTAAGGTATTCGCTAGGGATAATCTTCCTTGATACCTTCATAATATTCTCCTAGGCTTCTTTGAAGCCTTAGTCACTATAGTCTCATCAAGATCAACCCTAGGGATGACCTCCCTTGTGACTTTGATATTTCTAGACCTAGAATTATTTCCATAGTTATATAGAACACTATAGTATTAAGAGTGCATGCTCTTTTTAGCCTTAAATTTGTATCTCAAACCCTTTTGTCCCTAGATGATTCTTGTCTATCAAACTCTAGTTTTTGTCCATTTGACCCTTTGAGTGTATTTTCTATTTTTTAAAGGGTCTTTTCTAATTTATTAAGTCTTGACCTTAAGATTTAATTTTCTTCTTCTAATGTCTTAATTTTTTATTTTTCATACTTTTCTTGATTATTTCTATTCATGTGCATGTGTCTATTTTTCTTAGGGCCTCTTTTCTATCCTTAGATAAGTTAGATTTATCTTGAAACACTCTAAAATTCTCTTAAGGTGGAATAATACTTGAGTTAATAATTCTAGAACTATCCTTAAATTATTTATTATCATAATATTGAGCACATAAATGATAAAATTTAGTTCTAGTATGTTTTTTATCTTGATATAATGAAATTATATTAATTAAAAATACCTTGGACCTTGCCTTAGGAGCTTTCCCTAAGTTTGAGTTTCCTATCATATCTTTCTTTGGATGTCTCTCTATTGGGCATTGATTCCAGTAATGTTTCTTTTGATTACATGAAAAATACACTATGTGCTCTTTGCCATTGCACACCAAGGTTCCGACCTCTTTTGACTTTTCTTTTGCCTTTAGTGCCACTTTTTTTTTATTTGTTTTGGGTACCTACTCTTATAATACTCTTTTTCTCTATACTCAAAGCATATAATGTGATATTTATTTTTAAGAATTGAGCTTGTGTTACCTTCCTTGGTGGTAGGGGAAACATGGGATGGTTCATCATCGACTCTAGATGTTGAGGACTCCTCTTATTCCGACATTGATGATCTAATCTCCCCCTCACTCCTTGTGATAGAGGCGTCTTCTACACCCTCTTCAAACTCAAGTGCTGAGTATCTCTCAACCTTTGACCTTTCATAAGCTGAGGAACCTTCCTTCTCGAACTCATTCTCACTTTGTACCAGGGATGGATTCTTATGGAGCTTAGTCAATTTACTCTATAGTTTGCTTGCATCCTTATATTTTTTCCTATTTACACAAGATGTCATTAGATATCCAATTAACCAAAATTTTAGTTGCCTTGTTTTTTGCCTCAAATCTCATAATTTTCTCTTCAGTCCACTGACTCTTTCGAAGTGGTTTCCCTTTCTTGTCCTTTGGAACCTCGAAATCCTCCATCAAAGCGAACCATTCTCCAATGTTCATTTGAAAGGACACTTCGATTCTAGCCTTCCATTAAGCAAATCCCCCTAGTCCGTAGGGAGGTGAAAATCAAGTATCGAGGCCAAATCCATCATTGAACTCCATTTATTGTGATGAATCCTCTAGCTTGTGCTTCCTCATCAGTTAGTCCAATGAAGAGCAACCATACTCTGATACCACTTGTTAGGACCTTGGTATCGCCAGAGGGGGCAAATAGCGATTCATCGTCAATTGCCGATTACATTCATGTGCTCATCTACAAGATTGTTATATATAGTGAAAAATATGATATAGAAAGATAACAAAACACAAGCACACAACCCTTCAATTTTATGTGATTCGGAATCTCCAATTTCTATTCCACGACCTAGCTCCTTGCGGTATTACCACTACTCTTCTCATTCTCGAAAACCTTTCAGAGGTTGAGAAACCTTTTGCAATCTATTCTTTCACAACAAATACAACCAAAATGAAATATATAAGCGACATAAGAAGAACAAGAAACAAAATGACTTTACATAATGAATTATTGCTTGCATATAGTTTGGTTGCATTAGAAAGTCTCTTGAAGGTATAGAATACAGCAACAACTCCCCTTCAAAGTCTCCAATAATTAACACCTTTAGATCACCACAAAACCCCCTTTATAGAGTGTTCATCGGGTTAATTTCCATCCACCAGTCGACGACCTTACTTACCAAGTGATCGATCTTTGACTGTTGCTCAAGCTGACACTTCAATGACTTAATCCACGTTGAATTCTAATCTACTATAGTGCATCAGTCGACTAGTATACCTTAATAGTCGATTGGTAAACATTATGTGTCCTGCTATAATATCATCAATCGATTGGTATATATTCTATTTGGTTTTGACTTGAAAATACTATTTACTGTTGGATTGATTTGGGCGCTAGAGGAGGGGGGGGGGTGAATAGCGCAAAAGAACACTTTTCGAATTCGTTCGATTAAGAAAAGCGATAAGACTAAAGTGCAGCGGAAAATAAATATGACACTTTTTGTTTTTACTTGGTTCACAGCCTTCGGCTGCTAATTCAAGGCCCTAGTGGTCCTAGACCATGTACGGAGGGAAAATCACTAAAATACTCCTTGTCGGAGGTAGGAGTAAGCGAGTACAAAAACACGAAAACGGATTGAGGTAGAGGGACACTCCCCCTCTCCTCGTTATGATTAAAAGCTCCAAAATACAAATTGAAACTGAGTACAATAAAATAACAGCTTTAAATGTTACCGACGACTAAAGAGTTTGAAGGAGAAGCTTGGGTCGTCGGTGTTTCGACAACGCTTCGTCGTTGTAGGATTGTCGGAGAGTTGCAGTGTTGCGGGAGAACTTGGAAGCACTTAGAATGATGAAAATGGTGTGGAGAACTCCTTTTATAGCCTTGAGAAACCCTAATAGTTGAGATGAGGTTTCATGAGAAGATGTCACCTAGACCTTGAGAAATGGTGATAAGCTTTGACTCTCCTCGAGGCTGGAATTTGAACATCAGTCGACTGCTAACCTCATCAGTCGACTGATGAACACATCAGTCGATTGATACAAGCCATCAGTCGACTATTGGCTAGGGTTTTCGACTGCATTGGAAAGTTAGCTCAAAAATGAAACTAAAATAAGTGCTTTTGACGTTCACCGACCGTCCGATCTCGACATAGACCTTCCATGGGATATCTTAGTCAGATCGTCGCCTAAGGACGCCCCTGTACTGAGGACACGACCTTACTTACACTCACTCACATGAGCTTACCTCAACTTTTACCTTTGAAGCTTCGCTTTCGGTCTTCACTTGAGTTCTTCGGCTCCCTCCGAAGTCCTCCCGGTGTCGCCCGACCACCATGGTTCCCTCCAAGTATTGCTGACCTTCAGCGTAGCTTAACATTTCTGCACACTTGATTAAGCTCGTGAGATAATAAAATGAACTCAATTTTGTGTATTTGCTATAACCAAAACTCAGGTTGGATTCAGGTGTCTACTGCACCAACAATTTCCCCCTTTTTGATTTATGGCAAACCAACACAAAGTTAAGGAAATAATTGAAGTGCATTAAGTGAACGACTAGCATAAAACAAGAATGAGTATACTTAGCTTAACAAGTTAAGTAGGAGTATGAGTAAGACTCTTTTTCAAGTGCTCCCCCTTGAGGAATCCTCCCTCTTGACCGAGGGTGAATACTTGAAAAGGACTTTAACCCTCCCCCTTAGCATTTGCTACTTTAAAAGGTTAAGTAATCAAAATTACTTAACATAGGCCAAATAATTTATATGAAATTTAAGTTAAGTGATCAAAAGTTAACTCTTTTGATCTCTTAACTTTGGCCTTTTGTAAAATACGGGGGAAAAAAAAACCTTGTTAGTTGAGAAATTGTCTTATATAATTTCTTGGGAATTCACCGAAATTTTTCCGGATTCAAAAGGAGTCCGTAGGAGGAAGATTAAAGTTTAAATAGGTGGTTGGGTCAACTTGGGTTAGTCTGGACTTAACCTAAGCTAGCCTAACCATAAGTTCTGAATGGTCTTTATAAGGTCTCAACCCGATTCGATCCGATTGCTGCAGTTTCATCTTCCTCAATCGTCGCAATTTTGGTTTTCCTCTGCTCTTCCTCTCGATCGCAACCTCGCTTTCAGCCGGCGCCGTCGCGAGCTCAACGATTTCCGACCGTCATCTTTGCTGATTTCGTCTTCATCGCGCTGCCACCTGAGCTCGACTGGTCGCCGCAGCCCATCCTTTTCCTGTGCCTTGTGGCGTTATCGTCGTCTTTGAGTTCTCGCCGTGAGCTCGATCACAGTGAGCTCACCCTCGCCGAGAGTTGGATCGAGGGTGACCTCACTTCCCTTTGATCCTGATCTGCCATTTCTGGATCTTCGTCACCGCAGCTGATCTCGTCCGAAGTTGATTTTGGATCTGCAGTCTCCTTTGGATCGCTGCGATCTTGGCTTCATGAAGCGTCGGCGGGGCAAATTCCCTCTCTTCCACCTTCAACCGCCTCGAGTTCAATCCACTGTCGACCCCCATCTGCCGTCGTCGACTGTTTATTCGAGGCCAGCTCGACGACGTCTTCACTGTTGAAGCTCAGTTCGTTGCCGGTCCCGATCAGAGTTTCTCGTCATCACCGTCGCCTCTGCTCTTCTGTTGTTTCATCATCGACACAGTTTGGGGATCTGTTTCCCTACACGATGATCGTCGAAGGGCCCCATTGTTCCTGCTGTCGCTAGTTGAGGCATGTGGTGATCTTGGATCCAAATCGTAGCTATATTCCTTTGTGTACCTGAGCTTGGATTTGACGATGTTATCTCCTCTGTCTCAGCTCAGTCCTAGCTCAGATTTCTGGTAGAAGTGGTGATCTATTCCTACGTGCGTTGGGTAAGTTTTCGATCAGTCATTTGATGCTTGGATATGGTTATAGAATGAGATAGGACTATGATGCAATTGGTAATTTCTGTGATATGTTTCAGTCATTAGGTATGCGAGTGATCAAGTAGGGATTGTTTTTAAAGCAATCTAACTATTATAGATTTGATATCGCAACGGTGGATCCAGAAGCTGTGCAATTGAAGCTGGGTGTGGTAAGTAGAATTTGAGTGTTCATAGTGGTGTATCAGTTTTATTTAGTAAGCTGATTTGGTTGGGTCATAATTATGTAGTTCTGTGTTGCTGAAGGATTGATTAGGTTAATTGGATAAATATATCAATCTAGTTGATCGAGATACCAGGTTGATGTAGGATTTGACTCGGTCATTAGATGTATGATGATACTTAACTGTATCCTATTATTATAGGACTTTGATGGTGATGGATACATGAACGTGGAGATGGATAATACGAATTATGTATCAGGTGGGTAATATCTACCTGGTCCGGTAGTTTTGATCAAATTCTTGTGCATGATCTTGAATATATGTATATACCTATTTACCTTAGATCCACTCTTATTTAATCATATGCTTGTACTGCCTTGACCTTTGAGATATAAACTCTGGTACTTCATTGATTATCTAACTCGGATAGGAACTATAAACCCTATTATGTATTAGCTAATGAATGTTCAGTAAGTACATGTGGTTAGGGTTATCTTTGTGACCTCAGATTGGGTTACTGTATTACATCACTAGGGTTAGGTGATGGATCGGGTTATGGAGTCGATCGTTGTATCGTACACATATTAGTTGTGCATCTATGGTGGATTTAGTTGTCTGTGCATAGATAAATGTGTGTGGTTGTCAGTATGTGGTTACGGACTAGAGGTCCTAGCATGATTGTATATCCATTATGGATCGTGTATCTGGGTATGATTATATGGATGGTCGATAGTATCTCTACGGACTAGAGGTCTTAGCGTGGTTGACTGTCAGATGAGTATGACTCTTTGTGCAATAGAGAGAGTCTTGTGATTGTAGTCCTTGCATAGTTGACTTTGGTTGACCAGGACTCCCCATGGGATAGGGAGTGAGGCGAGGATACATGTATGGAGCTATGCATCATTACATTGCATGCATCTTTGTTGGTGAGTCTCCCTTGTGGATGAGGCAGGTCGTCAGTCATCCTGCCTCCCCGGCCACTCGGGGTAGTGGTAGCAGGGTTGAGGGCAGAGCATTGGATGTGCAGCGCTCGACCACTATGGATGGTGGTAGCTGGAGATCCACCGCCATCAGTGGTGTTAGCACTCGCCCACTATAGGCAGTGGTTGTGTGATGTCGCATTGTCTGTGTCGGCGTTGTCTACTCATGGGTAGGGACAGTGGCTTGCGTGAGGGCCCCTAGGAGTAGTTAGCTTTTTGCGGCTTATATCGCTACTCGGTCATACTACAACTCGGCCACTCGAGAGTGGTGGCGGTGGAGTCGGGCTAGTTGTCATTTTATCGTGCCACACAGCCACTCTGGGGTCGTGGTTGGGCGGGTCATGACTGACCATGCATATGCATTGCTGATATATATGTATGCATGTATTTGATATATGTTTTACATATGCCTGTGAGATGCTGCATTTGATTGAGCTATGATTGTTGCATATGGTTGTTCATCATGATACATGTCATCTGCATTTTATTTACTGCTATGTGTTGAGCTTGATACATGCGTTGATTTAGACTGTTATATGCATTTGATTAGCATCATGTCATTGTGTGGTACGGACCGGGTTGTTATTACAGGTGATCATATACTGTTCATATGTTGGAGTATTGGCCAGGTATGGGATTGATCTGGTACATTATATGGGTTATGTTATTGTATATCTGTCAGGATGATATAACTTATGGTGTTGCAGACCGTCAGGTACGTTGGTACATTACTTCATGTTTCAGTGATCAGTTTAGTATATACACTGAGTATGACTTTACTGTAGTTACTTGTTATTAGATTTGGATATGACTATATGTCTATTGGACTCATGTTGTATACCTGTAGATCTTCACATGTATACTTGTATATCTATCTTTATATGTTGTTCATGCACTTTCTATATATTACCCCTGAGTTTATACTCACCACCCCGGGACCCTGGGCTTCCTGTTGCCCAGATAACAGGTAGAAGATTCCTTGGACGTTCGGAGCTCCGCCAGCTGATCCCATCTCACACCGGACGAATGGATATGTTTTCCGTGTTGTTGTATCTTTACGGATTGTTGGTTTGGGTTTTTACCCTGTATTGTTTCCGTATTTGTGATATACGGACGTATTGTATGTATTTGGTCTTTGATTTGATTTCTGTTATGATTCTTGTCGTGTCAAGTCACTCCGGAGTGCACAGTTGGTCTTTGTATCTTGTTTATCTGTTTGTATGCTTCCGCTGTGTTTGATATGTTGATATCTGTGTATATCATATTGTTGTTGTGGGCCTACGGGCCTTGTATTAACCCGATATGTTGCCACGTACAGGGGAGATGCCGTCCGTTTGCTTTTCGACACGGCATACTCCCGGGGCGTGACACCTTTTCTTCCCCTTTTTCAATTAAGAAAGTTTAACCATAAAGGTTAAGTTTAAAAATTAAGTTAAATAAGTATTCGGGCCATTAAAAGATACATAATATGTGTATTAAGTTAAGTTATCAAAAATTTGATGCCTTAGCTTTGGCATTTTCTCCCCCTTTTGCCATAAATCGAAAAGAGTGGGGGGGGGGGGGGGGTTTGAAAACCATAGTTTTTTTAATTTTTTTTCGAAAAATAAGGTTTTTGTCCAAGCATGTTCCAAATAAATTTTGAAAATAGTAGTTTAAACATAAGCTCATCTATTTGGATGTTCAACTCTTATTTGACTTGATTGATATGGAATGATCAACAAGTCCTGACTAAAGTTGGTTAATTTAGGTAATTATACTCCATGGTTCATGTCGATGCACTAAATCTACATCTAGAACCAGGAGTAAGGTCATAACATCTCACACCCATCTACGTGGCTAAGTACACAAACACATTAGTCCTATGTGTTGTGAGATGTGTTGGCTCCTTAAATCTATAGGTACATGATATCTAGGGTAAACCCTAAGCTAGTTCCATTAACATGAAAAGTAAATAATAGAGTATATATATATATATATATATATATATATATATATATATATATATATATATATATATATATATATATATATATATATATATATATATATATATATATATATATATGTAAGTCCTACTGTGTTACGCACATGTCCAATTTTCGTCTTAGTAGACTAAATTTGGTTTTGGGTAGCGGCTTGGTAAAAAGATCGATTAGGTTTGACTTGGATTCCACATATTCGAGTTGAATGGTTCCATTAGCTACGTGTTCTCGAATAAAGTGATGTTTAACTTCTATATGTTTTTGTCCTAGAGTGGCATATAGGGTTCTTGGTTAAGTTGATTGAGCTAATATTATCTATGTGAGTTTTAATATTATTAAAGCTCAAGTTAAAGTCTTGGAGAGTATGCTTCATCCAAAGAAGCTGAGCCACATACTCACTCATTGCAACGTATTCAGCTTTGGTGGTAGATAAGGCAATACAGTGTTGCTTCCTACTGCACCAACTCACTAGACTCGAGCCGAGAAGTTGACAACAACCACTCGTGCTCTTTCTATCGAGTTTACTACGGGCATAGTCGGAGTCAGAGTATCCGATTAGTTTGAACTCGGTAGATCTAGTGTACCAAATACCTACGCTAAGTGTGCCCTTTAGATATCTAAGGATACACTTAACTAATGTTAGGTGCGACTCCTTGGCACAAGTTTGGAACTTGCGCACATACTTACTGCGAATAATATATCGGGTCGACTCGCATTTAAGTAAAGAAGACTCCCTATTGCACTCCTATAGTATTTTAGGTCAATAGGTTTTCCTTCTACATCTTCTCCTATATTAGCATTTGTTGCCATGGGTGTATTAATGATTTTAGCATTTTGCATTCCAAATCAGTTAATTAATTCCTTAGCGTATTTTTGTTGGTGTAAATATATTCCTTCTTTAGTTTGTTTAATTTGTAATCTTAGAAAGAAATTTAATTCTCCTACTAAGTTCATTTCAAATTCAATTTCCATGAGTGAAATGAACTCGTTTAGTAGGATTGAATTAGTGGTTCCAAATATTATGTCAGTATGCCAACAACATTTATGTATGCCAACAACATTTGGATGGATTCTAATCCAGCTACGGGGGCATAGGTTTCATCATAATCTAACCCTTTTACTTGACTAAACCCTTTCACGACCAATCTTGCTTTGTTTCTAACTACTTCACCTTTGTCATCAAGTTTATTTCGGAAGACCCACCTTGTTCCAATAATTGATTTATCTTTAGGTGGTGGTACTAATTCTCAAACTTCATTCCTAGTAAATTGAGCTAGCTCTTCTTGCATTGCAATAATCCAATCGGGATCAAGAAGGGCTTGTTCAATTGACTTGGGTTCGATTTTTGAAATCAAGGAAATTTGATTAAGATTTCAATATGACTCTCTAGTTCGAACCCCTAGGTTAGGATCACCTATTACTTTATAGGATGATTTGATTGAATCCTAGAATAACTTGGGTTAGGGTCGCTTATCACTTGGTCGATGGGATGACTAGACTGACTTGGGTTAGGATTAATACTAGACTCGATTTTAAGGTCAAAGTCGAGTCTGGTATGAATCGGTTCATTAGTTGGTTTTACTGTGGGTTTCGTGGGTTCAGGTCCTTCGTCGAATACTACATTAATGGTTTCTTCAATTTTAAGGGTGTCATTATTATATACCCTATAGGCTCTACTTGTAGTTGAGTATCCTAGGAAGATTCCCGTGGAGATTTTGGATGTGAACTTTCCTAGGTAGTCCTTAGTGTTTAGGATATGTTCCTTACATCCAAATACCCTAAAGTATTTAATGTTAGGTACTTTGTCATGGTAGATTTCGTATGAGGTCTTAATGTGCCTCTTTACCATTAAGATTCTATTTTGAACATAACAAGTCGTACTAACGACTTCTGCCCAAAACCTATTGAGTAGGTTGTATTCGTTCAACATTGTCCTAGCGGCTTCTTGTAGGGTTCTATTTTTCCGCTCGACTAGGCCATTTTGTTGTGGGGTTCTAGGACACGAGAATTCATGGTGGTATCCGTTTAGGTTATAGAAATCTGTGAACTTGTGGTTTTCGAATTCACCATCATGATCGCTTCTAAGTCTTTTAATTTTAAGGTTCTTTTAGTTTTCGATTATTTTAAATAATTTGATGAGTTGGTCTAAGGTATCATTTTTGTGTTTAAGGAACCTAACCCAGGTAAACCTAGAATAGTCGTCAATTATGACTAAGCAAAATTGACTCCCATTAAGTGACTTGGCTCCATGTGAATCGAATAGATCCAAATGTAGGAGCTCAAGCACACTTTCGGTTCGTTCTTGATTAGTTAGTTGATGTTGTGCCCTAGATTGTTTACCTTGTTGACAAACATTACAAATTTTATTGTCTAAGTTGTTAAGGTTAGGCAAACCTCTGACTAAGCAACTCTGACTCATCTTGTGAACTAGTCTTGGGTGCGAGTGACCAAGTCATCGGTGCCACAACCAAGATTCCTCTTGCTGTGTCATAAGACACTTGGTTGAGGAGTTGGGTAAGTTAATTGTGTTGATGTTACTATTCCTAGTTCCTTTAAGTATTGTTTTAGAGGTTTTATTTGTTTTAATTAAGAATTCATTTTCTAAGAATATAACCTTATAGTTGTTATCACACAATTGACTTACACTAAGTAAATTATATTGAAAATCTTCAACTAATAAAACATTGTGAATTGTGAAATTAGAATTTAGCTCAATATCACATGATCCGATGATTTTGAGCTTGCCGTTGTTTCCGAAAGCTATCGATCCTTGTCGTTTGAATATAAGCTTCAAAAATTTAAGTTGGTTTTCGGTCATATGTCGGGAGCACCCACTGTCCAACATCCATTGATCATACATACAAGGTAGTTGGATCGGATATTGGAATTTAAGGGTTGATTGAAGATTATTAGTCCTAGATCATCTCACCCATTTCTACATGATCAAACACGTTATCCTTATGTGTTCTTGTGAGATGACTTCAATTTTACTTGATTAATTTTAATGAATTGAAACTAGTCAACCTTGGATTAGATTTGGATTTAACCCTAAGCTCGTCAAGTCACCTTTTCAAGAAATTGGCTTCCAGGTCATGGCGAGGCACAAATGCCTTCTTTGATCGGAACAACGACCACTTCCTTAGACAAAGCCAAATTCAAGAAAATAATAACTTGATTCACTTAAAATTATTTCCTGGTCTAACTAGTTAAGGATACGGCGAGGTAGCTTCAGCTAGTTCAACTTAGTCGAGTTCACCGAGCTAGATACGCCTTATCTAGCTTGGACACACAGGACTTTGTTTCCCTAATGTACTATCATCTCGCCGCGTCCTAGTACTATGTTGTCAAGTGTTGACGAGTTATAGTTCCTATCTAACCATTCTAAAAAGAAAACAAACCTAAGCATGCAATGTCTAATTAATAGCACAAACAAATTTTGTACTAGCTCCCCCTGGACCATTGAATCGGTTCGGTCTTTCCACATAGTGGATTTGGTCTTTGGGAACCCAGTACTTGTTGGATCCTAATTTAGAAATCAAAACGGTCTTAGGGACCCATGCTTGGACATATTTTTTATTGCGATTAACTATTGACATATACGACTTGTTAGTCTTATTTGAGCTACACCCAAGCCCAACCTTGTTGTACACGGCCCTTTGCGATCCAAGTAAAAGGTCAAGTCCCTTGGATCCCAAAGTAAACCTTTCTAACGTATGCCTAAGGTCTTCGACTTGACTTTTCAAAAGTGAGTTTTCAACTTCGAGTTTTTCAACTCGAGTTGAGTCCTCCTCTTGAACTTGACTAGTCGAAGAGGATAGGGAGACCTTGTGTTTAAGGAGTTTAACCTCCTCAACTAAGGTCTCAACCTTGGACTCGAACTTAGCTAACTTTCTAGTTAAGAATTTAATTGCATTGTATAAAGTGCTAAGCAAAGATCGACTTACCTTAAGTGACCCTTTTGAACCGGATGCAGATCCGTGACTTGTCTTGAATAGTGACTCGTCGTCGAATCCGGACGCGGACTCCTCCTTGGGTTCGGACTCTTGTTCGAGCTCGGTCAGTTTGTCCATGAAGACGAGGTCGTCGTCTTCCTCCTCTGACGTTTCTTCCCAAGTAGCGTTAAGCGCTTTCTTAGACTGGGGTGCTTTGTTCTTGAGTTTCGGACACTCCGACTTGATGTGTCCGAACCTGTTACATTCAAAACATCTAAAATTAGAATTAGATTTAGATTTACCTTGATTGACGGGTCATCTTCGGCTCTTGATCATATTCCAAACTAGATTCACTAGTTCGGTTTCCATCTCGGAGTCTACCTCCGACTCGTACTCGTCCTCTTCCTTGGGGGGTGGTTTGTTTGCGGCCTTCTTCTTTGAACCTGCAAGTACAGAAATACCTTTCTCGGGAACCAAATTAGACTGTTCATGGAGTTCAAATTCAGAAAATAATTCATCTAGTCTAATTTTTGAAAGATCCTTAGAAACCTTGTAGGCATCAACCATGGTTGCCCACAAGGTAGTCCTAGGGAAAGCATTTAAAGCATACCTTATAAGGTCTTGATTCTTGACCTTTTGTGCGATGGCATGCAGGTTATTGACGATATCTTGAATGCGAGCGTGTAGTTGTGTTGCCGTCTCGTGTTCCTACATTTTTAAGTTATACAATTTATTGAATAAAAGGTCTCATTTACAAACCTTTGCATCGTCGGTTCCTTCGTGTAACTCAACGAGTTTAGTCCACAAGTCCTTTGCACTTATGAAGCGGCCGACGTGGTTGAACTCCTCCTTGGACAAACTGCATTGAAGAATTTGTGTAGCCTTGGCGTCGACTTCCACTTGTCTTTTCATGGCATTAGTCCATTGATCGTAATCCAATGATTCACCCACTTCATTAGTAGGAAGTGTGAATTCGGTTTGGATTACGATCCACATCTCGATTTAGATTTTAAGGAAGCATTCCATCCGACCCTTCTAGTAACGGAAGTCGTCTCCGTTATAAAACGGAGATGGGCCATTGAAAAAGACAAAAAGACAATGGAAAAAGAGCACCTCGCAAAAGCAAAAACAAGCAAATGTACCAAGACTTTCGTCTTAGATTAGTAGTGCGGGAGAACGAAATCAAACGAAACGAAAAAAGTTGTGAAACAAAAATAAACAAAAGAAATCTGTAAAAATTGCTAGATTTGTGGTTTTACCAAATCGTAGCGCCCTCGGCTCTGATACCAATGTTGGAGCAATCGGCCCAGGTCATGATTGACCAGACTCGAGTTTGACTCGAGCGATGTTTTGATGTTTGACATGGAAATTTGACATTGATGTCTGATAATGTTTTGGGGAGATTGTTGGCACAATCAAACCGGGTCATGATTGACCGGACTCGAGTTTGACTCGAGGGGGACTTTGATGGTTGACTAGGGTTGACCATGTCAAGGAAAAGTCCAAGCATGGGTCTTGGCATGGAAAGTCCAACATGGGTTGGCAAGGGAAAGTCCAAGCTTGAGTCTTGGCATTTGGAAAGTCCAAGGGTGTAGTCTTGGCCACATAAGTCTAAGGGTGTAGTCTTGGCGGTGAAAGTCCAAGTCATGAGTACTTGGCATTTGAGAAGTCCAAGGGGTTTGATATTGGCAGTGTAAAGTCCAAGGTTGAAGTCTTGGCAGCATAAGTCTAATGGTTGGCGGCGTAAAGTCCAAGCGGAGTCTTAGCAGCATAAGTCCAATGTGCCTTGGCGGTGTAGACACCGTTAGCATGACATAGCCGATGGAAGCACCTGAAGGCTAGCGCATGGATGACTTGGAGGGATCTGATAGGCGTGAGACTGACGGAGGTGGCTAGAAGGCTTAGGTCTAGACTACGGGTGGTCTAGCAAGTATGGGGGAACGATACTTGGGTTAAATCTCATGTTTGAGGTGTATCAGTCGACTGGTGTGAGTCAACTAGGGTTTGACTGCAGGGAGTGCCCTAGCGCATTGCCAGTGACGATCGGCAGGTGGGCAATGCGATCGGCCCGATCTTGCTGATCGATCGGATCAGTACTCGATATTTCACGAGAATGGAGTCGATTGCTGGGGTTAGCGATCAGTGAAGGCTCGATCAGTCGACGTATGGACATGATCACTCGACTGATGTCCTATCCGTTGGATTTTTCTAGTGTGGATTGCACCATTGTCTCACAGCAACAATGTCATCAGTCGACTGATGGTCCTGACCAGTTGACTGATAGGCGAAATCCAGCCCAGGAAGCAGCTTTAAAGGGAGCTCGTGGAGGAGATTTCGATCATGGTTCTTTGAGGAGTTTTTGGGGCGAATTGCTGGTGTAATTCAGGGTCTCCAAGTGCAACTCAACCAACCAAACAAGCAAACTTCCAAAAGATCGATTGTAAAGTTTTCTTTGCATTTCTTTTGTTGTATTCACTTGTATTTTCTTGTTGTATTTCATATTATTGTTGTAATCATTTGTACGAGGTTTCTCCACCTCCAACTTGTGTCGAGAAGGAGTATTTGTGATTAGTAGTGCGTGTTTGCATTGCTAGGGCTTTTAGAGCCCGATTCGTGGAGTAGGAACCATTCGGCCCCAAACCACGTTATATCTCGCATTGTGGTTGTGTATCTTGTTGTTTATATTTGTTATTATTATTTCGCTGTGCTAACAAGATTGTAGATGATCAAACGCGAACGAATTCCATCAAGCATCGCAACACGCTATTCACCCCCTCTAGCGGCCACCGAATCCTCAACAATTGGTATTAGAGCCCGGGGCTCTTCTACGGACTAACCGCCGGGAGCAAAGACGCTAGAGGGTGAAGATGGAGTTTGAAGAACAACTAGG
Source organism: Wurfbainia villosa (assembly GCA_025175895.1). NCBI lineage: Eukaryota > Viridiplantae > Streptophyta > Magnoliopsida > Zingiberales > Zingiberaceae > Wurfbainia > Wurfbainia villosa. The sequence goes on along the minus strand of JAKLTH010000268.1, from coordinate 241,960 downwards.
TTGGGACATCAACACATCGGTGCCTTACACCTTCTATGGACAAGGAGGGTTTAGGCAATGGAAGGCAAGAATTAAAGACTTCCTAATGATGGGGGACTTCGAAGAATGATCCATTTTGATGGAGGGATTTAGCTATCCAAGAGGACCGAAGGGAGGGTTCCTCAAGAAGAAAAGACGGACCGAAGAGCAAGTCCAAGCCTTCGAGAAAAATGATAAGGTAATGAAATTTTTGATTGATTTAATACCTAACAATATCTTGTGTATGTTAGATAATTATATAGATGCCAAGGAGCTTTGGAGTCGATTGGCAAAGCTCCATGAAGATTCATTACCAGTTCAAGAAGAAGGACCATCACCGGCTTCAAGTGAGGATTCGGAAGTTGAGGAGGAGTCAACTTTCGGATCGGTGGGAGAGGAATTGGAAGAGGTGGAAGAAGCCTTCACCTCTAGGATTGAGGGGGAGGAGAGAATTCCCACATCGGACCAACCTTAAGAGGAGTCATCTACCTCTGGGAGAGATGAAGAATTCACTCCGACCACCACAAATACCCTAGGTAACTCAAACATACCAGTTCAAAATAAAATTCATATAATGTGTTTTGAGTGTAGGGAGTTTGGGCACTATAAGAGCAAGTGCCCAAAGAAGGTCAAGAAAGCTCCTCCAGTGCCTAAAAGTCACGAAAAAGTCAAGGTTGTCGGTGCCCCCACTAGAAGAAGCAAAGAGCACATCATTTACTTCAAGTGCCAACAACCAGGGCATTTTAGGAATCAATGCCCTAGGAGGAGCAAGAAAGTCAAAGAAGGAGCTACATGTGTAGGGGGAGCCTCTAAGGCAAACCCTAAGGTAAAATTTATTAATGCACCTCCTTTGATTAATAGGCAAAAACATGTCTTTAATTCACTTGCAATTCATCATGAAAAGCATGCTAGTAGGAATAATAGATTTTATTGCCTAGGTGCTAAGAGTATTAATTTTTCAAATAAGGAGAAATTTGAGACTAATGTTGTAAGATACGAAAAAAAAAAATTTGATTAACCTTTTAATTAATTGGGTTTAATTAGTAGATTAAGTGGGGTTAATTAGTGGATTAAATTGGGCTAGTATTGGGCTATAAATGGGCTAAATCGGATTGGATTTGACTTGGTTTAAGTGGTTGAACCAGCTGAGCTGAACCCAATCAGATTGGGTTTGGATTGGGCTGGGTTAACTGGATCAGTCGAACGACATTTAAAGGCTGCCGAATGAACGGAACGAACCATTTCTTCCGCGATCTCTCCGTTTCTCTCCTCCACGTCGCTCTTCTTTTCACCGCGCGATCATTTCGTTTCCTCCTCAGCTCGTCGGCGTCCCGGTGAGAGCAGTCAACGGCGCCGCCACCTTGGCTGATCTCCGGCCGAAGATCAGTGGGACCTCGCTTAGGGGATCTCGGCGATACCTTCGGCGAACGGGCGGTGCTGTCGCCGCAGCAGCGAGCGACCGATCGAGGTATTTCGTTTTGTCTAGGGTTAGGATTCGTCGTTGATTTCCCTGAGTTCTAGCTGTGGGTTCTCGTCTAAGGTTGATCTATGGTCTTGGGCAGTGTTTTGGAGATGGGATTTCTCCGGTGAACAGAGGTTAAAGGAAGGGGGATTGCCGGTGGAGAGCTAAGCCGGTAAGCTTCGAGTTCTCTTTGTTTTCCTATAGTAATTGTTGTATTGTTTGTGGTTTTTGTCCGACGGTGATCTGCTCGGATTATCATCGCCGGAGTAGTTTGTTGATTTGGCGATTTGCTTTATCGCTGATTGGTTAGATGAGTATTGTGGTCAGGTTGGTTGTCTTCATTTTCCTTTGATCACGAGCTGCTGCTATTTTGGTTTCCGACGACAGTCATCTTCACACCATCAGATCAAATGAGGGAGGAGCTCGGTTTGTTCCGGTGAACAGGGGTGGTGCTGCTAGTGGAGTGTTGAGCTCGATAGGTTTGTTATCCTTGTTGTTTCCTCTGTAATTGTTGTGAAGTTATGGGGTGTCCGATCTTTGTGGATTTTTTATGAGGATGCCGATCGGCCAGCAGGTTGGACAGGGTTAGGACAGATCTCAATGTTCTTCGGTGTGGAATTGTTGATAGCAAGCTGATTTGGGGGTTGTGTTTTGTTTTGCTGTGGATGGAACTGTGAACAGCTTGGGTATGTGATCAGTTTTGATGTGGACTGGATGGTGTTGCAGAGGTGTATTCTATTGTGTAGATGAGCTGTGGGTTTGAGAGCTCACTGTTGAATTGGCAATTGATGAAGTTGAGCAGGGAATCTGAATCAGGTAAGCTGTGATTTGGTTCTGTTTTGGTGGTGAACTAGATTGTGTAAGCAAAATAGTTTATGATTGGATTTATGTTGATTTGAGCTGGGACACCATCATTGGACTTATGATAAACTTTGTCAATGTTTGTGTGTTGATTACAGGATGTTGATTTCAGGACTTTGATTAGTGATGATGCTCGTAGTAGGGATGACTGATACGAGCTACATAGCAGGTGGGTAATATCTACCCTGGTCAGGTAGTTTTAATCTGAATCTGGTGCATGCTTTGGATTTATGCTGAATTCTTTTACCTTAAATCCACTCTTATTTAATCATATGCTTGTACTGCCTTGACCTTTGAGATACCTTGCTATTACTTCATTGATTATCTAGTACGGATATGAACTATAAACCCTATTGTGTGTTAGCTGATAGATGTTCAGTAAGTACATGTGGTTAGGGTTATCTTTGTTACCTCAGATTGGGTTACTGTGTTACATCACTAGGGTTAGGTAATGGATCAGATTATGAAGTCGATTGTTGTATCGTATACTTATTAGTTGTGCATCTATGTTAGATCTAGTTGTCTGTGCATAGATAGGTGTGTGGTTGTCAATATGTGGCTATGGACTAGGGGTCCTAGCGTGACGGTATATCCATTATGGATTGTGTGCCTGTTTTTGGTTATATGGACGGTTGATAGTATCTCGCTACTGACTAGAGGTCTTAGCGTGGCTGACTGTCAGATGTGCAGGACTCTTTGTGCGATAGAGAGAGTCTTATGGATTATAGTCCTTGCATAGTTGACTTTTGGTTGACCAGGACTCCCCGTGGGATAGGGAGTGTAGCGAGGATACATGTATGGAGCTATGCATCATTACATTGCATGCATGCTGTTGACTGGGTCTCCCTTGTGGTTGAGACGGGTCGTCAGTCATCCTGCCTCCCCGGCCACTCGGGGTAGTGGTAGCAGGGTTGAGGGCAGAGCATTGTTGTGCATGCCGTTCTCGGCCACTATGGATGGTGGTAGCTGGAGATGCGCACTTGGCCACTGTGCGGAGTGGTAGTTAGCGCACTCACCCACTATAGACAGTGGTCGTGTGACGTGCAGTTGTCCTGAGTGCGGTGCTCGTCTACTCATGGGTAGGGACGGAGCGGCTAGCAGCAGGGACCCCTGTGAGCATATATATAGCTCTATGGCGCTAGCTACTATTTCATACTACCCAACTCTGGCCACCGAGAGTGGTGGCTACCGAGTCGAGATAGTAGTCATGTGTCACCCGGCCACCGGGTCGTGGTTGGGACTGTCAGACATGGCCATGCATATGCATTGCTGATATATATGTGTGCATGTATTTGATATATGTTTACATATGCCTGTGAGATGCTGAATTTGATTGAGCTATGATTGCTGCATATGGTTGTTCATCATGATACATGCCATTTGCATATTATATACTGCTGTGTGTTGAGCATGATACATGTGTTGGTCCAGACTATTGTATGCATTTGATTAGCATCATGTCATAGTGTGGTATGGACCGGGATGTTATTATAGGTGATTATATACTGTTTATATGTCTGAGTGTTGGTCATGTATGGGATTGACTTTGTACGTTATATGGGTTATGTTATTGTATATCTATTCAGGATGATATAGCTTATGGTGTTGCAGACCGTCAGGTACGTTGGTACATTACTTCATGTTCAGTTGATCAGTTTAGTATATACATTGAGTATGTCTATACTGTGGTTACTTGTTATTAGATTTGGATATGACTGTATGTCTATTGGACTCATGCTGTATACCTGTAGATCTTCACATGTATACTTGTAAATTTCGTTATGCTAGTTGTTGTTCATGCACTTTCTATATATTACCCCTGAGTTTATACTCACCACCACGGACCCTGGGTTTTCCTGTCGCCCAGGTAACAGGTAGAAGATTACCTTGGACGTTCGGAGCTCCGCCAGCTGATCCCATCTCACACCGGACGGATGGATATGTTTTCTGTATTGTTGTATTACTATGGATTGTTGTTTTGGGTTTTTATCCTGTATGATTTCCGTATTTGTGATATACGGATGTGTTGTATGTATTTGGTCTTTGATTCGATTTCTGTTATGATTCTTGTCGTGTCAAGTCACTCCGGAGTGCACAGTTGGTCTTTGTATCTTGTTATCTGTCTGTATTGTTTCCGCTGTGTTTAGTATGTTTATGTTGATTATTATGTTGTAGTTGTGGGCCTACAGGCCTTGTATTAACAGGATATGTTGCCACGTACAGGGGAGATGTCGTCCGTTTGCTTTTTGACACGGTATACTCTCGGGGCGTGAGTTCTGGGATCTGGCTGTTGCGGGATATCTCCGAGCTGCAAGGTTTAAGGTATGTTAACTATAGTACATATCCTTCTGTTGGTTATGCATTTAGTTGCTTATAATAGTGCATGACTTGTAGTATGTTAGTCACTATTCGTAATCGTGGTGTGACTTGACCACGGGAACAATATGGAGAGTCTGTGAGTCTTGGACCTGCTGTCGAAAAGGTTAACTACCTTTGAGAGCCAACTGATACCGAGTCGGAAAGCAGGGATCAGATAGTCACTTCTCTTGTAGAGATCAAAGATTACCGTCTTAGAGATTTTTACTAATTATGCTAGTCAGAGCATTACCGAGGGGTAATGGACTAAGCGAGTATGCTATTGCTGATGCAGATAGTAGAGGATTTGGTATGTAGTGTTTTATAGGGATTTTAATCCTTGAGATGTTCGTATTGGATGGTATAACTTTGAGAGTACTTTTGAGTACTTAACTCGTGTTATACAAAGAAAGTAGTGTTAGTTGAATACCATTATCCGGATTTAGCCGGTACTTGGTGGAAGATATAGGAAATAATTTTCGGGAAATAAGGTATCACTTGGTCACAGTTAGTGATGTTGTGAGAGAGTATTTTCCCACATCAGCTTCTTTGACTCGTCGTCAGGGAATTCTTGAGCTTCAGGTTAGGTGATCGTTTGGTAACGAAGGTACAAAGTAAAGTCGTTAGATTTGCGAAGGTTACGATCACCTAATAGCTCGAGAATGTGATCGACATGTCTTAAGCCAACCATGGTTTATTGGCTGACATCTTGATTAGGATGTTTGGATCTTCTATCAGATCCTACCGGAAGGCATTAGACCGAGTCATGTGTATAAAAATGACTCCGTAGTAAGTGTTTTAGGAGTTGAAGATTTGATAAGCAGGCATTGCAAGTCAAATTATTGGAATCAGAAGTATCCAAATGTTGGATAAAAAGGAGCGAGAATGGAGTTATGAGTCACGAGTGACTATTGGAGAGTTTTCCGATCATAGAAGACCGACTGCAAATCGTCAACATCTTCTCATGTTTATCAGCGAACTCAGAAGAAAGACTCCGAAGGGATTGTGTGCGTACAGTGCGGGTCACGACGAGATGCAGAGTCAGATTATCCGATGGATCATTTTATCCACTTCTACTATAAGCAGCCAGTACCTACGAGGAGAGTATGTACCTTGAAGACTCAGTTGAAGACTATGAATGAAGCTTTCGAGAGGACGATCCACAACCTCGAAAGCCGAGTTTATCACAGAAGATTAGATTATCACATCAGCAGCGATCTACTACCTCAGATATAGTTGAAGCTCTTTGATACTTCCATCCGGGAGAAGCAATTTACTCAACAGTATTAGCAGAAGACATCTCAGAAGATTCAGATATTCAGATGACAACAACGGTTACCTTCCCAGGCGTGGTTATGCTTCATACAGAGGAGAGAGAGTATACGACGATAGTCATATCTATGATGTATTCTTCAGACGCAGTTATACTATTTGCAGAGTTGAAGCGTGCTATGATGTTGGCAGTTCTTCAGTACCTTACAGCCGATTGTGTATTCTTTACCAGTACAACAATGTTTACCATCTCCGTTACAGTTGTTTTAGTTTGTACCTCAGTTCAGCAGTTGATTTCAGTTCCTCCATGGTAGTTCTTTGCAGCTACTTGAGCTCAGTCGTCAAGAATAGATGTAGGCGAGTTTACATGATTACTCGAGAAGAGGTGTAGAACACCGAAGGATCGGCCATTCGGGGTATTACTCTAGGTTATCCTATTTGCGGATATATTGAGAGATACTAATAGTTACAGATAGCTAGGTCTAGAACATTCCTAGATAGGATTAGATGGGTTCCTATCGACTTGTGGATTGGTGGTATCTCTACCGTCAGGTGAGATGTTGACCAACGACCAAGAAGTCAAGGGATACCCTTAGCCTTTGTTAGACATACCTCTACTATGGATATATCCTTATGGATAGTTAAATTGTTGAATTGACGGTGTATATGTATCTCAGATGTGCATATAATTCGAGAGTATTCAGATGTAGTTTCGGATGAACTCCCGGGCCTGCCGCATGGGCAAGTAGGAATATGCGATTGGGGTGATTTCGGGAAAGGTTCCGATATTGAAGACCTCATACTGGGAGATGATTTTACGGGTGTCAGTGTTGCTAAACACTATGAGAGATTTATTTGTTTTAGGGTTTCTTCTCGAGAAGATCCAGAACTTCTCGTTAGAAGAGAGATGAATCTTTGAGGCTATACATCGATTATCGATGATTGAAATGTAGTAGTTTAGAATGAATATCCTTCGTCATGGATAGATGATCTGTTTAGATCAGCTAAGGGACACCGGTGTATATCCTAGGGTGATCTATGATTGGAGTGTTGATATTGTAGTGACGTGGTTTCATACAGTTATCAATAGCGGTGTGATGATAAATAGATCATCAGCGTAGAGTAAAAGGATGCAGGTGTATAGAAGACGACATTTCATACTTGGTATGAATTTTAGGAATATGTTGATAATGTTGTCAGACTTATCGACGATTTAGTCATTCATGGGTTTGAGGAATCAAGTACTCTTGGAGTATTTGAGATCGATTGTCGTCATATCTGTGGAAGATATATGTTTGGGATATAGTCACAATCTTAAGGGAAGTTGTGGTTTCCTGGATTGATATGGTGATACTGTAGAGGTTGATAGAAGATTACTAGCATTACTATAACGTGGATTTGTTGGACTAAGAAGGTGATGAGAATCACTTGGTTAGAATCTTATGGAACCAGGTTTCAAGGCCTAGACGGTGGCTGACTTTTGTGTCAGTGTTAGTTAACTTGTCCGATATGGATGGAAGGGTATTGTACGCAGATGCATTATTTCAGGGATTAGGAGCGATCCCGATGCAGTTGAATGAGAAGTATAGTATGTGTATGCTAGTTGAGAAACTAGCAAGATTAGTCATTATAGTCTTCCAGTTACTTTCAGTTCTGTGTGACAGAGTGAATTTTGGACATTAAATTAATTTCTCTTGTGAGAATAAATCTCTATCTCTGGGAAGGATAGTGGTTCCCAGAGTTGCATTCGATTTAGGAAGAGTGGTTTCAGGAGACTCTTCATTCGAGAGTGATGATTTATTCTGAATGTATCCGAAAATAGTGAGTATTTAGACGTTCATGTTAGTGGAACGATATATGAGACACGGTTTATTTCGTAGTTTGATGTTGAGTATGCCAACAAGCAAAGGTGGAATATGGTGATCGGTAGGGTTACATACTGTGATGAAGTGGGAGCCTAGTACGTTAGACTGGGTTGGGAGATTACCTGGAATTCGGAAAGGACTTGATAGGATTTGGGTAGTCGATGATCGATTAGCTAGGTCCGCTCATTTTCTTCCGAGCCGTAAGATGGACTTCGTTGGGTCACTTGATGGAATTATATCCATGGAGTATCCTTGGGTATTATTTCTGATAGTGATTCATGATTCACCTTACGATTCTGGCAAAGTTTCCCACCGGTTACGAGTATAGAGCTCCACTTTGGTACAGTTATTTACCTTGTATTAGGTTGATTGAGAGTTTATATAAGGGCTGGAACATAATATTCGAGCTCAGTACCCCACTTAGTCACTTGAGGTGTAGCTTTGCTCCAGATACTTGAGATGGTTATTGTGACATCTCGTACTCGTACATGAGTCAGAAATTTGGGGACCAAATTTTTATAAGTGGGGGAGAATGTAAGATACGAAGAAAAAAAAATTTTAATTAACCTTTTAATTAATTGGGTTTAATTAGTAGATTAAGTGGGGTTAATTAGTGGATTAAATTGGGCTATAAATGGGCTAAATCGGATTGGATTTGACTTGGTTTAAGTGGATGAACCAGCTGAGCTAAACCCAATCAGATTGGGTTTGGATTGGGCTGGGTTAACCGGATCGGTCGAACGACATTTAAAGGCTGCCGAACGAACGGAACGAACCATTTCTTCCGTGATCTCTCCGTTTCTCTCCTCCGCGTCGCTCTTCTTTTCGCCGCGTGATCATTTCATTTCCTCCTCAGCTCGTCGGCATCCCGGTGAGAGCAGTCAACGGCGTTGCCACCTTGGCTGATCTCCGGCCGAAGATCAGTGGGACCTCGCTTAGGGGATCTCGGCGATACCTTCGGCGAACGGGCGGTGCTGTCGCCGCAGCAGCGAGCGGTCGATCGAGGTATTTCGTTTTGTCTAGGGTTAGGATTCGTCGTTGATTTCCCTGAGTTCTAGCTGTTGGTTCTCGTCTAAGGTTGATCTATGGTCTTGGACAGTGTTTTGGAGATGGGATTTCTCCGGTGAACAGAGGTTAAAGGAAGGGGGATTGTCGGTGGAGAGCTAAGCCGGTAAGCTTCGAGTTCTCTTTGTTTTCCTATAGTAATTGTTGTATTGTTTGTGGTTTTTGTCTGACGGTGATCTTCTCGGATTATCATCGTCGGAGTAGTTTGTTGATTTGGCGATTTGCTTTATCGCTGATTGGTTAGATGAGTATTGTGGTCAGGTTGGTTGTCTTCATTTTCCTTTGATCACGAGCTGCTGCTATTTTGGTTTCCGATGACAGTCATCTTCACACCATCAGATCAAATGAGGGAGGAGCTCGGTTTGTTCCGGTGAACAGGGGTGGTGCTGCTGGTGGAGTGTTGATCTCGGTAGGTTTGTTATCCTTGTTGTTTCCTCTGTAATTGTTGTGAAGTTGTGGGGTGTCCGATCTTTGTGGATTTTTGATGAGGATGTCGATCGGCCAGCAGGTTGGACAGGGCTAGGACATATCTCAATGTTCTTCGGTGTGGAATTGTTGATAGCAAGCTGTTTTGGGGGTTGTGTTTTGTTTTGCTGTGGAAGGAACTGTGAACAACTTGGGTATGTGATCAGTTTTGATGTGGACTGGATGGTGTTGCGGAGGTGTGTTCTATTGTGTAGATGAGCTATGGGTTTGAGAGCTCACTGTTGAATTGGCAATTGATGAAGTTGAGCAGGGAATATGAATCAGGTAAGCTGTGATTTGGTTCTGTTTTGGTGGTGAACTAGATTGTGACAGCAAAATAGTTTATGATTGGATTTATGTTGATTTGAGCTGGGACACCATCATTGGACTTATGATAAACTTTGTCAATGTTTATGTGTTGATTACAGGATGTTGATTTCAGGACTTTGATTAGTGATGATGCTCGTAGTAGGGATGACTGATACGAGCTACATAGCAGGTGGGTAATATCTACTCTGGTCAGGTAGTTTTAATCTGAATCTGGTGCATGTTTTGGATTTATGCTGAATTCTTTTACCTTAAATCCACTCTTATTTAATCATATGCTTGTACTGCCTTGACCTTTGAGATACCTTGCTGTTACTTCATTGATTATCTAGTACGGATATGAACTATAAACCCTATTGTGTGTTAGCTGATAGATGTTCAGTAAGTACATGTGGTTAGGATTATCTTTGTGACCTCAGATTGGGTTACTGTGTTACATCACTAGGGTTAGGTGATGGATCAGATTGTGAAGTCGATTGTTGTATCGTATACTTATTAGTTGTGCATCTATGTTGGATCTAGTTGTTTGTACATAGATAGGTGTGTGGTTGTCAGTATGTGGCTATGGACTAGGGGTCCTAGCGTGACGGTATATCCATTATGGATTGTGTGCCTGTTTTTGGTTATATGGACGGTTGATAGTATCTCGCTGCTGACTAGAGGTCTTAGCGTGGTTGACTGTCAGATGTGTAGGACTCTTTGTGCGATAGAGAGAGTCTTATGGATTGTAGTCCTTGCATAGTTGACTTTTGGTTGACCAGGACTCCCCGTGGGATAGGGAGTGTAGCGAGGATACATGTATGGAGCTATGCATCATTACATTGCATGCATGCTGTTGACTGGGTCTCCCTTGTGGTTGAGATGGGTCGTCAGTCATCCTGCCTCCCCGGCCACTCGAGGTAGTGGTAGCAGGGTTGAGGGCAGAGCATTGTTGTGCGTGTCGTTCTCGGCCACTATGGATGGTGGTAGTTGGAGATCCGCACTTGGCCACTGTGTGGAGTGGTAGTTAGCGCACTCACCCACTATAGACGGTGGTCGTGTGATGTGCAGTTGTCCTGAGTGCGGTGCTCGTCTACTCATGGGTAGGGACGGAGCGGCTAGCAGCAGGGACCCCCGTGTGAGTAGCATATAGCTTTATGGTGGCTAGCTACTATTTCTGTCACGCCCCGAGAGTATGCCGTGCCGAAAAGCAAACGGACGATATCTCTCCTGTATGTGGCAACATATCGGGTTAATACAAGGCCCGTAGGCCCATAACTACAAGACATATATATGGACAATACTAAAACAATACAACCACAACATCACAAAAGTGCGCACCGGTGCGACTCTAACATACTACACAAAAACAACACACAAACCAACAGCCAAATACAACACTGATTATACATGGTCATAATACAAATCGACAGCGGAAGCAAATGCGTGGAAAACCCCAATTGTTCGGTGTGAGATGGGATCAGCTGACGGAGCTCCGAACGTCCAATGCAATCTTCTACCTGTTACCTGGGCGACAGGAAAACCCAGGGTCCGGGGTGGTGAGTATAAACTCAGGGGTAATATATAGAAAGTGCATGAATAACATATAGGATAACGAAATCTACAAGTATACATGTGAAGATCTACAGGTATACAGCATGAGTCCAATAGACATACAGTACTATCCAAATCTAATAACAAGTAACCATAGTATAGTCATACTCAATGTATATACTAAACTGATCAACTGAACATGAAATAATGTACCAATGTACCTGACGGTCTGCAACACCATAAGCTATATCATCCTGAACAGATATACGATAACATAATCCATATAACGTACAAAGTCAATCCCATACCTGACCAACACTCAGACATATGAACAGTCTATACTCACATGTAATAACATCCCGGTCCATACCACACTATGACATGATGCAAATCAAATGCATACAAAAGTCTGGCATAATATATATCATACAAATGTATCATACTCAACACACAGCAGTATATAATATGCAAATGGCATGTAACATGATGAACAACCATATGCAGCAATCATAGCTCAATCAAATGCAGCATCTCACAGGCATATGTAAAACATATATCAAATACATGCATACATATGCATGGTCATCGTCATGTCAACCACGACCCCAGAGTGGCCAGGGTGGCACGACATGACGACTAGCCCGACTCCAGCTACCACCACTCTCGAGTGGCCGAGTTGGGTAGAATGAATGAGTAGCGTATAAGCGTAAAGAGCTAACTACTCCGAGGGGCCCCTGCTGTAAGCGACTCTAGCTACCACTACCCATGAGTGGTCGAGTGCTGCACGTCAGGACAAAATGCACGCCACTCTAGCTACCACTGTCTATAGTGGTCGAGCGCGACACATCTACTGCTCTGCCCTCAACCCTGCTACCACTACCCCGAGTGGCCGGGGAGGCAGGATGACTGACGACCCATCTCAACCACAAGGGAGAACTCAGTCGACAGCATGCATGCAAATGTAATGATGCATAGCTCCATATCCGTATCCTTGCAACACTCCCTATCCCACGGGGAGTCTTGGTCAACCAAAAGTCAACTATACAAGGACTACGATCCACAAGACTCTCTCTATCACACAAAGAGTCATACACATCTGACAATCAACCACCCTAAGACCTATAGTCAGTAGCGAGATACCATCGACCGTCCATATAACCATACACAGACACACAATCCATAATGGATATACCATCACGCTAGGACCTCTAGTCCATAACAACATACTAGCAACCATACACTTATTTATGCATAGACAACTAGATCCACCATAGATGCACAAATAATATGTGTACGATACATTTATCGACTCCATAATCTGATCCATCACCTAACCTTAGTGATGTAACACAGTAACCCAATCTGAGGTCACCAAGATAACCCTAACCACATGTACTTACTGAATATCTATCAGCTAACACACAATAGGGTTTATAGTTCATATCCGTACTAGATAATCAATGGAGTAACAACAAGGTATCTCAAAGGTCAAGGCAGTGCAAGCATATGATAAATAAGAGTGGATTTAAGGTAAAAGAATTCAGCATAAATCCAAATCATGCACCAGATTTAGATCAAAACTACCTGACCAGGGTAGATATTACCCACCTGATACATAATCCGTGCTATTCATCTCCACGTCCATGTATCTATCACAACCAAAGTCCTGTAACAATAGGATACAGTTAAGTATCAGCACACATCTAATGATCGTATCAAATCCTACATCAACCTTGTATCGCAATCAACTAAATCAATGTTAATAATCGAATAATACTAAAACTGAGCTATAGCAGTAGCTTACCATCCAGTCTTACACACCGATCGGATTACACCATAGGGAAAACAACTCAGTGACTCCGATTGCTGTCAGAAAGTCCAAGCTCTGCTGCAAACAGAGTTATCCAAGTTTAATGTTACTGTGAACAACAATAACCCATCCTCATCAACTGCTGTAAACAAAAATACACAACCCTACCTCACGACTGTAACTCACCTAGTGCAGCTTCAATCACAGTCGCCCAAATCCAAGTATAGGTATTAGATCCATCTGCGCCTTGCTACCATCGTTTCTTGACCCATTGTCTTGAGTCACTAATCGATATCCATAGCCGTTTCACCAGATCCGAGCTCACAGCTCATCAATACTTCCCGTTCCAACCTTAGTCGTCGGATCTCCCTCTTAGCCTCAACATCAGCTCGCAAAATTCGGAGAAGCGGGCGGCGACTGAGCACAGCAGCATCAGCCAGTTGCTTCGACGATAATCGACCAGAGCAAATCACCATTCGGCAGAACAGCGAGGCCGGAGGAGCTACGACGGTGAAGACATCGCCGTGTTGATCTCACAAATAGCTGACCAACGATGGAAACAGCCGATCAATGCTTCCACTCTCGGTGAACTCAAATGGATGAATTTCTGCCCACGATGAGGATAAGCTGAACATAAGGAAGGTGACAACAGATCGGCTCACCATTAAGCAACGCAAGGAGAAAATGTCAGATGCGAGATCGGAAACTCCACAGAGATAATCGCAGGCTGGCGGCAGAGCTGTCTGGAGCAAACGGCTGACGGAGACGGGAAAAACGACGGCGATCGTGTGCATGACCACTACCATGGCTGAAGGAGCTCGCGATGCTCGATCAGAGAAGGTGATCGGAATGGCAAGTGAAGGAGGCAATCAACCACGAAATTGAGGGTCGACCCCTCCTTGACCTTAGCGATGATCGCCCCTAAACAATGGCTGGCGGCCGACGAGATGCTCCGGCGAAGCCCACTCGGTGTCCCTCCCTCCAGCTAGATCTCCCACCAGGAAGAAGCAGGAATCGTGAGCGAGGCGAAAGAAGAAGCAGATCACGATGGAAGAAGTTGGAAATCGCGATCGGGAAGCCATGTAAAGGTGGTTCGGTGATTTGGTTCAAACCCATTTCTAGCCCAACAACTTTGGCCCAATAGAGAGAGCCCAACAGCTTCGGCCCAATAGAGAAAGCCCAATAATTTCAGCCCAAGTCCAATCCTCAAACCCCATCACTAATAAGACCCAATTAACCCACTAATTAAACCCATTTAATTAAAGGGTTAATCCATTTTTTTTTTGTATTTTACAATTTCATACTACCCAACTCGGTCACTCGAGAGTGGTGGCGACTGAAGTCGGGATAGTAGTCATGTTGTGCCATCCGGACCATACCGGGGTCGTGGTTGGATGGGTCCGCAGACATGGCCATGCATATGCATTGCTGATATATATGTATGCATGTATTTGATATATGTTTACATATGCCTATGAAATGCTGCATTTGATTGAGCTATGATTGCTCCATATGGTTGTTCATCATGATACATGCCATTTGTATATTATATACTGCTGTGTGTTGAGCATGATACATGTGTTGGTCCAGACTGTTGTATGCATTTGATTAGCATCATGTCATAGTGTGGTATGGACCGGGATGTTATTATAGGTGATTATATACTGTTCATATGTCTGAGTGTTGGTCAGGTATGAGATTGACTTTGTACATTATATGGGTTATGTTATTGTATATCTGTTCAGGATGATATAGCTTATGGTGTTGCAGACCGTCAGGTACGTTGGTACATTCCTTCATGTTCAGTTGATCAGTTTAGTATATACATTAAGTATGTCTATACTGTGGTTACTTATTATTAGATTTGGATAGGACTGTATGTCTATTGGACTCATGTTGTATACCTGTAGATCTTCACATGTATACTTGTAGATTTCGTTATCCTAGTTGTTGTTCATGCACTTTCTATATATTACCCCTGAGTTTATACTCACTACCATGGACTCTGGGTTTTCCTGTCGCCCAGGTAACAGGTAGAAGATTGTCTTGGATGTTCGGAGCTCCGCCAGCTGATCCCATCTCACACCGGATGGATGGATATGTATTCCGTATTGTTGTATTACTATGGATTGTTGTTTTGGGTTTTTATCCTGTATGATTTCCATATTTGTGATATGCGGATGTGTTGTATGTATTTGGTCTTTGATTTGATTTCTATTATGATTCTTGTCGTGTCAAGTCACTCCGGAGTGCACAGTTGGTCTTTGTATCTTGTTATCTGTCTGTATTGTTTCCGCTGTGTTTAGTATATTTATGTTGATTATTATGTTGTAGTTGTGGGCCTACGGGCCTTGTATTAACGGGATATGTTGCCACGTACAGGGGAGATGCTATCCGTTTGCTTTTCGGCACGGTATACTCTCGGGGCGTGACAAATGTCCCTAGAAAAACTCTTCCTAAGGAAAGCATTAGGAAAATAGAAAACCATTTAGGCATTAACCCTAAGAAGGGTAGGCATATGCCTAGAGGAAATGGTAATGCCCAAAGATTAAATCAAAAGTCAAAAATTGGGCAATTAGAAAAGGAAAATTAAGCTTTGATATTAAGGCTTGAGAAATTAGAGAAGACCCTTAGGAATATACAAAATCAATTTAAAGTGTCAAATGATCAAAAATCTAGGTCCAATGGTCAAAGTCTAAGACCTAAAAATCAAGAACCATCCAAGGGCAAGCTTAAGCCCAAAAAGACCTACCATAATGTTCCATTTGATTAT
The DNA here is from genome assembly GCA_025175895.1 of Wurfbainia villosa. Classification (NCBI taxonomy): domain Eukaryota; kingdom Viridiplantae; phylum Streptophyta; class Magnoliopsida; order Zingiberales; family Zingiberaceae; genus Wurfbainia; species Wurfbainia villosa. The sequence continues at coordinate 226,154 of JAKLTH010000268.1, read as the reverse complement.
GGAACTCAAATTAGGTCTAGGAAGACCAAGGTCAATAGGGAAGTCATCCCTAAGGTTGACCAAGGTATGTGCCTAGTGGCTAGGGTTTCAAGGAAACCTAGGAAAGCCACTAAGAATGTTACAAGGGGAGTCACTCCTAGAGTTAACCATGGCAAGACCACAATGACCAAGGCTAACAAGTCTAGAAGGGTCATTAGGAAGGTATCTAGGGAGGTCATCTCTAAGGAATACCTAGTAAATCCTAGGAGCTCAAATAGGTTTTGGGTTCCTAAGAGCGTGATCGATTCACGCTAGATGGGTTTGGGCATGTCAACTTTGAATGGAAGGGTAGTTAACCTAACCATGGTAAAGGTGGCACTTTAGGATATTTTCAAGGTTATGGATACCTTGGAAATAGATTTGAGGAATAATCCTAAAAGATTTTAGGATGTGCCAATATTATTTAAGAAGTTTGATAAATCAATTAAATTGACACAATTTAGATTTAGAGGTCATAGTGTGTCATTTTGGATTTTTGGCACACTTGGGAGAAAAGTGATAATATGGTAAAATATACTTAATTATATTAAATGACAATTAATACTAAGTTTTAGGTATTATTATATCCATACATTTTATATGTCATGCTTTGTTTGTCATATAACATGCCATGACATCATATTTATTTTTTAATCATTTAATATGTCATGATCATGTTTAGGATTAAGGCTTAATGTCATGTGTTTTTAGATTATATCATATGTCATGACATCATGATCATTGGTCATGCTTAATTATGTTATTATTTATGCCATGATCATTCATGCATTTAAAATAATTAAAATTGATTTAAGGACTATGACATGACTTAAAGTCTCATGCATAAGAGAATCAAGTAGGGTTGCCTTAGAAAAACTCACATCTCACATCTAAATTGACATGTATGTGTATTTATACACCCTAGATACATGTGAGCTAAAACATTGAAGTTTTTCTTCACTTTTAAACTTTGTATTAATTTTGATATTTTATGGGTAAAATATTTTTCTAACATTTTTCACCCATTGTATTGGTCATAAGTATTACACATATGAATTTTCACGATTTTTCGATATATGTATAATTATTTATGCATTTTTGAAATTCGATTCTGATAATTGAAATTCAGAAATTTCAGTTATCAGTCGACTGCCCTTAGTAGCAGTCGATTGATGGACACGGCAGTCGACTGATATATGATAGAATCGACTACCATGCTGATTTCGGGAAAAACAAGGTTGTTTAGCCCATTTTTAGCTACAGTAAAGTTCCCTAACCACTCATAACCCTAGGATATGCTTTGGGAAGCATTATAAAGGGTGAAAATCCATTGAATATGGATTAGGAGAGTTGTTAGGGTGATGTATCAAATTTAAAGCATGGAAAGTTCAATGTTGAACTTTAGACCTTATTTTTGATGATTTAGAGTTCCTATTGGCTTAGAGATTTCCCAAGGATATTGTTGGTGCAATGGTCAAGGGAGAGCAAGCCTTTAGGGGGAGGTATCCATCATGAGATGATGGATGATATTTTTCCTCATGAGAAGGAAAAATGAGAATTTTGAGATACCCAATTTGTAAATTGGGAGAGTGTATAGAACAACCTCTCTTGAGTGATATGGGACTTATCACTAGGAAGATGGTAGGCATCCTAGGTATTTTTAGACCAAGGGGGAGATTGTAAGATCTCATTGGGACATGAGACATTGACCTCCTTGGAGAAGACCTTTTTGATGTTAGTCAAAAAGGGGGAGAATGTTTGGGGAGAATGTTTTGGAAAATGTTTGGGATAATTGGTAAGAAGATTTGAGTTAGTGTTCTAACTCAAAGGTATGTGATTTTGTCAAACATCAAAAAGGGGGAGATTGTTGGTGCAATCGGCCCAGGTCACGATTGACCGGACTCGAGTTTGACTAGAGCGATGTTTTGATGTTTGACATGGAAATTTGACATGGAAATTTGACATTGATGTCTGATAATATTTTGGGGAGATTGTTGGCACAATCAAACCGGGTCATGATTGACCGGACTCGAGTTTGACTCGAAGGGGACTTTGATGGTTGACTAGGGTTGACCATGTCAAGGAAAAGTCCAAGCATGGGTCTTGGCATGGAAAGTCCAACATAGGTTGGCAAGGGAAAGTCCAAGCTTGAGTCTTGGCATTTGGAAAGTCCAAGGGTGTAGTCTTGGCGATGAAAGTCCAAGTCATGAGTACTTGGCATTTGAGAAGTCCAAGGGGTTTGATATTGGCAGTGTAAAGTCCAAGAGTGAAGTCTTGGCAGTATAAGTCCAATGGTTGGCGGCGTAAAGTCCAAGCGGAGTCTTGACAGCGTAAGTCCAATATGCCTTGGCGGTGTAGACACCGTTAGCATGACATAGCCGATGGAAGCACCTGAAGGCTAGCACATGGATGAACAAGTCATGGATGACTTGGAGGGATCCGATAGGTGTGAGGCTGACGGAGGTGGCTAGAAGGCTTAGGTCTAGGTTACGGGTGGTCTAGCAAGTATGGGGGAACCATACTTGGGTTAAACTTCATGTTTGAGATTAAAACCTCATGTTTGAGGTGTATTAGTCGACTGGTACTATGTGGCAGTCGACTGGTGTGAGTTAACTAGGGTTTGATTGCAGGGAGTGCCCTAGCAGTTGACTGCTAGAGGTTTGCAGTCGACTGCTGGACCGAGCAGTCGACTGATATTGTGATCAGTCGATTGGTGCTCGGTATTTCGGGCACAAAATGGAGTCGGACTCGATCGGGGTTAGCGATCAGTGAAGGCTCGTCGAATCTTGATGGACATGATCGATCGTGATGTCCTATCCGCTGGATTTTTCCAAAGATGAATTACACCGCTGTCTCACAAGAATAGTGTCATCGATCGTGATGGTCCCGACCGATCGATTGATAGCAAATCCAACCTGTGCGGCTTTAAAGGGAGCTCGTGGAGAAGATTTCGATCATGGTTCTTTGAGGAGTTTTTGGGGCAAATTGTTGGTGTAATTCAGGGTCTCTAAGTGCAACTCAACCAACCAAACAAGCAAACTTCCAAAAGATCGATTGTAAAGTTTTCTTTGCATTTCTTTTGTTGTATTCACTTGTATTTGCTTGTTGTATTTCATATTACTGTTGTAATCATTTGTACGAGGTTTCTCCACCTCCGACTTGGGTCGAGAAGGAGTATTTGTGATTAGTAGTGTGTGTTTGCATTGCTAGGGCTTTTAGAGTTCGATCCGTGGAGTAAGAATCATTCGGTTCCGAACCATGTTATATCTCACGTTGTGGTTGTGTATCTTGTTGTTTATATTTGTTATTATCATTCCGCTGCGGCACAAGATCAGAGATTTATCAAACACCTAACGAATCTTTTAGCAATGATGTAAACTGAAACGAAGTAAGCGCCACCGAATCCTCAACAACCAATTGTTGGATCGATTTGAGCTCTAGAAGGGGTGAATAGCACAAAAGAACACTTTTCGAATTCGTTCGATTAACAAAAGCGATAAGAGTAAAGTGCAGCAGAAAATAAATATGACACTTTTTGTTTTTACTTGGTTCACAGCCTTCGGCTGCTAATCCAAGGCCCTAGTGGTCCTAGACCACATATGAAGGGAAAATCACTAAAATACTCGTCCTTGTCGGAGGTAGGAGTAAGTGAGTACAAAAACACGAAATGGATTGAGGTAGAGGGACACTCCCCCTCTCCTTGTTACGATTAAAAGCTCCGAAATATAAATTGAAACTGAGTACAATGAAATAACAGCTTTAAATGTTACTGACGACTAAAGAGTTTGAAGGAGAAGCTTGGGTCGTTGGTGTTTCGGCAACGCTTCGTTGTTGTAGGATTATCGGAGAGTCGCGACGTTGCGGGAGAACTTGGAAGCACTTAGAATGATGAAAATGGCGTGGAGAACTCCTTTTATATCTTTGAGAAACCCTAATCGTTGAGATGAGGTTTCATGAGAAGATGTCACCTAGCCCTTGAGAAATGGTGATGAGCTTTGACTCTCCTCGAGGCTGAAATTTGAACATCAGTCGACTGATGAACACATCAGTCGACTGATACAAGCCATCAGTCGACTGTTGGCTAGGGTTTTCAACTGCATTGGAAAGTTAGCTCAAAAATGAAACTAAAATAAGTGCTTTTGACGGTCACCGACTGTCCGATCTCGACATAGACCTTCCATGGGATGTCTTAGTCAGATCGTCGCCTAAGGACGTCCCCGTACCGAGGACACGACCTTACTTACACTCACTCACACGAGCTTACCTCAACTTTTACCTTTGAAGCTTCGCTTCCGATCTTCACCTGAGTTCTTCGACTCCCTCCGAAGTCCTCCCGGTATCGCCTGACCACCATAGTTTCCTCCGAGTGTCACTAACCTTCAGCTTAGCTTAATATTCCTGCACACTTGATTTAGCTCGTGAGATAACAAAATGAACTTAACTTTTTGTATTTGCTATAATCAAAACTCATATTCGATTTAGGTGCCTACTGCACCAACATTTACATGATGAAAACACTGTAATAGTCGACTATTACTGTTCGTAGTTTAGTTCAATGATTACTCGAATAGTAATAGCAGTCGATTGATATATAAGTCTCAGTTTATTCTTAGGCTAAGTCCCACTTCACTCGATATCCGATTGATCTCAACCTACCAAAACCTTTGTCATTCCTAGCATCTGATCACTTTTGACCTGTCATGACTTCCGTCTTCCTAGCATCCGGTCACTTTGACATGTCAGGACTTCACCAACACCAAGCATATATCTGATACTCATTGATCTGCTTAGACTTTCTTTCTCGTGCACAACATCCAAATTTGATCAACTAGAACTTCACCAAGCATTCGGTCCTTCCTGATCTATTTGGATTTTTTTTCATTTGTCAAGTATCAAGTCAACATTGACCTACTTAACTTCTTGCTTGCCAACATGCACCTTGTTGGGCTTCTGATCATCAAGTGTTCGGTCCTTCATGATCTATTTGAATTTTTTCACTTGTTAAATATCCGATCAATCTTGATCTACTTGACTTCTCATTCATACACTCTCCATTTAATCCTCCATTCATCATGATTAATTTGACCTAATAATGATTGCACTAATAATTTCCTTCTTCAATTCCTTCATCGCACAACTCTGGATGTCCCATATCATCCGATCACCCAATATGATATTGTCAAATATTGAAAATCAATTTTAGCCCAAGTCGAATTTGATTAATCTTGACCTGATTGCAACAAACAACATCATGTGTTTCACTGAATTTGATCGAGTTTTGAAATACTAAGAAGTGTTTAGTTAACTAGCCAAGTGTCAAATTTAGATACACGACGAACCAGTCAAAGAATCCAACAATTTGATCATCCACGATAGTATAGACAGTGAATGTCCTAGAGTCTCCTTGCCTAAAAGATCAATGTATCTTTTCAAAATTGGTCATAAGTTTGAGCAAAGATAAGAGATACAATTTTTGTGTTCTTGAATTTGTTGACAAACAATCATCGAGTTGGTACCTTCATCGAGGATCACGAAATACTATAAGATCACATAATTGTGTTAAAAGCAATAAATATTTCAACAAATTCAAATAATTATATATCCTTTAAATAATATTAAAGGATGTCTAAGCGTTTGCATTACTTAATTTTATACCGACAAAAAATTAAATAATTTCCAAGTGTTCATTTATTTCACATGCACAAATGAGATAATAAAATAAAAAATATAAATCATGAATGAATATTGCCACCTCCACGGATAAAATTGGATAGTTAGCACATGATAAATTTGTACCAAGTAAGGAAGGATCAATCTTCCGTATTTATGGGAGTGTCTGTCTTCTATTGTATCAGGATTTGATACGATCAAAGATTGATTGTGATTTATCTTTCTTTATCTAACTGTGAGATCGATGATGAAAAATATCTAGAATGAACACATCGATCACTTTTTGCACCACATGAAAGAATATTGTCATTCACCCTTGAGGAATAAAATGACGGTTGAGAGAATTCTTGCTTTAGTCATCCCATTCCAAGTTTGTTTTCCTCAACGGAAAAAATGAAGGTTAAGGCATCAGCTGCGCCATTTGATTGCGTGTACAGCCAAGGTAGCGCGGTAGCACGAGCCGGTGGCAATCATAGAAGTGGGACGATTGCCGACGGAAAAAGGGATTAAGATTTTGATTAGGATTACTCGAGAATTTTAGTAGCTGTGATTGCCCTTATAAAGGGTAATCAGATTAATAAATTAGAGAACATATTTTAAATATAATTACAAATTATTAATAAATTATTTTGCACATTTCATTTTATTAAAATAAAACAAATTGATAATTATTTAATTTTTTTTCTAATTTATATAAATTAAAAACTTAAATTTTCTATTAAAATTTTTTAACAGATTTTTTGACATTATATATCTGTATTTATATTTACTTATAAAATGTTACTTATAATTTCATGTCAACTTTCTTTTGTAATTCAGATATTCAATTCTTGTAATATGATTAATTTTGAAGGTGATCTTGATCCCATAGAAATTGTTCATTAGACATCGCGATAAATTTGGAAAGCACAGTATACTCACCTATCCATCACCTTCTACATTTACATTTTCTTGATGTAAGAAAAATCTAAGAACAAAGATCATGTTATATCAAATGAAAAACTAACATAAAAAAAAAAAAAAATTAAAACTCAAGAGAAAAAACAACACAATTTATTAGAGCAAATAGAACTAGCACCTTGAAAACACCAAACATACATCAAAGTTGATCATTGATCATCGAAATATTTTTAAAACACAACTATCAAATATATTTAAAATACTCTCAAGATACATCGAATTAAGGTGTGATTGATCATCCAAATTTATTTAAAACGCAACTACCCAATTTATTTAAAAAACTCCTCACGACGATGCAAAGCGAAGAGATGACAGAATGGAAGATCAGATTTCGACATATCGAATAGATACATGGTCAATTATTTAAAAGTCAACACATAGACTCCGATGGAATTAATATAGCGATCGTACTGGCCAAAAAATCCAACAATTCGACCTGCCACAGTGAACTTCTCGCAGCCTCCTTCCCCATAAGGCCCGTAATTAACCCCCAAGTTGGTTTTAAATTTGAGCTGAGAGATACAAATTTCGTCGTCATAACCTTTGAAGGACCCATCCATACAGTTGATGTATTCACCACGCCCTAGTTCGAACTGCATGAAACATCTTAAAATGGATAGGATATGTAGTTGTATTCAGATATATAATGAAAGAGAAAGGTTATCTTATACAATTCGGCAACTTACCAAACACAGCTCCCAAAGTTCAGAATTTGCCCAAAAAGCGTACCATAGTTTCAGATTTACCAAATCGCGTACCTAATTCTCCTTTTACCCCTCCTGCCAAATAGACCTGCGGCAATTTAATGATGAGAGAGAATTTTCATGCATCCGAGCCACTACTGGAAATTCCGAACCATCTAAACGTGGTGCTGAGAATTCAAATCCCAGTACCACAGTATTTTTGGGAATATAATTCTCAGTACCACCTTTTTTTTATCTGATTTCTAATTTATATCGGTCTGATTTCTGAAATATTGCTGTGAATACCTAATAAAACCTCGAATATCAGAAATTTTGGCCACGGATACATAGAGGGACACTACTCAAACTCAATGGACTTGGATTGGATCGAAAAAGAGGTAAATAGGACCATCAATGGGTTTTGACCGAAACCCATTGATGGACTTAGAGGAGTCCAAATTTCGAAATATTGACATAGACTGAAAGATCTTACAACATAAATTTTTGATATGTCGAGGAAACTTAGTTTTAATCCTCTTATCTCCCAATTTTAACTTGTGTCGAAAAAAAAGATGGTACTGAAAGTTGAGAAACTGGTGGTAGTGGTGCTGGAATTCGCAATTCCAGCACCGCGTGTCGAATTGAAATTTCGGCTGCGTGTCTTGGGATTGGAATTCCGACTACGATGGTGTTGCAATCCTGCACCACCAGCATCGCGGGTGTTGGAATTGCGAATTCGGCCACGCGTGATCTTGGAATGCGAATTCGGCACCACCGTGATATCGAATTGCGACGGACCACCGCGGTCTTTGGAAATTCCAAATTCGACCACGCTGGTGTTGCGATCCCGACACCACCGCGGTGCTAGAAATTCCAATCCCAAAGCACCACGGTGGTGCCGAAATTCAATTCAACACCACGTGATCTTTGGAATTGGAACAACTTAGTAGCAGTATCAGAAACGAGATGAAGAAAGATGTGACCTTACCAAGGGTCGATAACTCCAAGCAACGTGCTCTGATATTTTGTTCCCAATACCTGCATGATAAAGTAACTAAAATGTATTGTGATACAACAAGTGCAAAAAAAATAAGCCATTTTAAGTATTACAGAGCTTACATATATCTTTGCAGTTGTTTTTGGATCAAGAAAACCCTTAACTGTGTTCCAAAGCAGCTGAAAGCCTAGGCCAGCATTGACAATGAACATCTGATGTAAAGTCTGCACTTTTAAGATTTAACAATAGAATATCATAGTTTCAGAAGATGAATAATGATCACAACAATGATGAAGATGGATTAATTTAAGTACCTCAGGGTAGTAATCTCCATCAATTTTCTGCATTGATGCTCCTCATTAATGGACTTGGATTAGATCGAAAAAGAGGTGAATAGGATCATCAATGGGTTTTGATCGAAACCCATTGATGGACTTAGAGGAGTCCAAATTTCGAAATTTTGACATAGACTGAAAGATCTTACAACATGAATTTTTGATATGTCAAGGAAACTTAGTTTTAATCCTCAAAATGCAGAAAATTGATGGAGATTACTACCCTGAGGTACTTAAATTAATCCATCTTCATCATCGTTGTGATCATTATTCATCTTCTGAAACTATGATAATCTATTGTTAAATCTTAAAAGTGCAGACTTTACATCAGATGTTCATTGTCAATGCTGGCCTAGGCTTTCGGCTGCTTTGGAACACAGTTAAGGGTTTTCTTGATCCAAAAACAACTGCAAAGATATATGTAAGCTCTGTAATACTTAAAATGGCTTTTTTTTTTTTTGCACTTGTTGTATCGCAATACATTTTAGTTACTTTATAATGCAGGTATTGAGAACAAAATATCAGAGCACGTTGCTTGGAGTTATCGACCCTTGGTAAGGTCACATCTTTCTTCATCTCGCTTCGACATCGCTACTAAGTTGTTATAATTCCAAAGACAATCGGTATTGATTGGAATTTCAGACCACAGTGGTGGTGCTAGGATTGCAACACCACTGTGGTGCTGGAAATTCCAATGGTGCTGGAATTCGCAATTCCAGCACCACAATGGTGCCGAATTGAATTCCAAAGACCACGGGTAGTGCAGGATTGCAACACCATCAGGTCGAATTCAATCCCAGACAGCCGAAATTCCAATTCCGTTTCTCAACTTTCAGTACCATCTTTTTTTTCGACATAAGTTAAAATTGGGAGATAAGAGGATTAAAACTAAGTTTCCTCGACATATCAAAAATTTATGTTGTAAGATCTTTCAGTCTATGTCAAGATTTCGAAATTTGGACTCCTCTAAGTCCATCAATGGGTTTCGGTCAAAACCCATTGATGGTCCTATTCACCTCTTTTTCGATCCAATCCAAGTATCCGTGGCCAAAATTTCTGATATTCGAGGTTTTATTAGGTATTCACAATAATATTTCAGAAATCAGACCGATATAAATTAGAAATCAGATAAAAAAAAAGGTGGTGCTGGGAATTATATTCCCAGAAATACTGTGGTGTTGGGATTTGAATTCCCAACACCACGTTTAGATGGTTCGAAATTTTCAGTAGTGGCTCGGATGCATGATAATTCTCTCTCATCATTAAATTGCCGCAGGTCTATTTGGTGGAAGGGGTAAAAGGGGAATTAGGTACGTGATTTGGTAAATCTGAAACTATGGTACGTTTTTTTGGCAATTCCGAACTTTGGGACAATTTATTGTATTCAATATTTCTATTGTTTATCGTCGTCTTTAAATCATAGGAGATCGGACAATGGATAATATAATAAAAATGTTCACGAATAAATTAGGTAGAATAATATTTCTATTTAATGAAAATCCATATGTGTTATGTAGCTAGCTAGAATGTTGATTGGCCATGAATACATTTCGCGTACCTCGTTCGATACACCAACCAAGCTGCCTGCTTGGCATGTTATGCCATCTTCATCGGTGATCTGCAAACCGTTGATGACTTCTCCCGTGTAGACTTTGACCTTTGTGATACAAAAGACACATCGACAAAAGTCAAAGTTGTAGGCTCCGGAGCCTCCCCATGGCCCAAACTTGATGGTATTAGGACAAGCTAAACATCAGAATGTAAATTGTGGTTAGTGTAGAAATAAGAGTCCCATTAAATTGTGCAAGAATCTAGGGAGTTGAAAGAGTAAAATTAAGAAGAATTAATTAGCCGGTTAATGGTACTGTGGATCTATGCTAATATATAATATATGGTGCAAAGCATGCATGCCTAGCTCTGAGTAATTTTTTTAAAAATCCATTAGAGTTTATTATTAAAGTTTTAATTATTATATATCCGATCCTAGATATTGTACCTGAACTTTCAATTCCTTTTCTTCGAAGAGAGAAAAAAAAATAGCACTTAGATTCGTTGGATATATATATATATATATATATATATAAAAGCTCACGGATGCATTTGATATTCTCAAGGATAGAAGCTGCTTGGGCTTCCAATGACTCCAGGTCACTCAGCCACTGGTTGACTTTGTCTGTTGCGACTCTTCCCTGGGGCTCGACTTTCAGCTTTTCGATTTCTTTCTTTAACTTGTTAATGGCGATTATGATCTGTTCGCAGGATTCGGATGACCCGCTGAAACACTTGTTGACGTCTTCATTGAGAGGCAAGCTGCGGGCAGCCATGTAGCGTTGGAGGATTGAAGAGGCTGAAGGAGAGGATCGGAGAGTGTCATCTATTTCCTTCTTTTATAGACTACTCGAGAGACCGTGACAAAGAAAAACTAAGAGAATTAAAGGGAGAAGAATAGGCGTATCATTATCATGATTGGCTTAATCAGTTACCGATTTTTGCTGGTTCAATTAGAGTAGATTAGTCCTCACAAGGATGACAACGTGGTGGCTAAGGTACGGTGGTGGGGCGTGGGTCGATTTCGGAGGAAGTCTAAAGTTCTTTTTTGGATTCAAATGACCTCTATGTGTCTTAGCTACCACGTCAACGTCTATAAGACTCTTCGTGATTTATCTCCCTCACAATGACCGTGAAATAGACCGATGAAAACTGCTAGATTGACGGTTTCAACCTTTTGTAGAATTATAGTATATTAGATAGAGTCAATACAATCCATGACATAATCACTTCAATGACGTCGCCTAATTTACATGATCACTTCCATGACATCAATCATAGATAGAGCACAAAAATCAGAATTATTGAATTAATATAAATTTATTTTGGTTTGATTTTCTGAACATTAAGCCAATATAAATTTAGAAATAATATTCTTTGACTTGTTTAAGATATCTGTCTATTGTATTAATGTAATCAAACTCTAATTAAGGTTAATAAAACTCAAGCTGAGTTCAAATTGAATTTTGATGTTTGAAAAAGATGCTAAGGAAAAAATTGTTAGTCAAGACTAACTAAGATATAATTGCTTGTAGATTGAGATTATTAGAGAAAGATATTATTAGGGCAATCAATATTGGATCAGACTGACCATAATGGATGTAAATTTCGATAGAAAATAGTTGAGTGAGAAGTTTAGTAGGTCAAGAATAATCGATCAATCGATCAGATTCTTGATAAGTAAAAAAAGTCCAAGTTGAATATGAATGAATCAAATACTTACATAAGATGAAGGAAGTCCAAATTAAATAGATAATGGAAGATTGGACACTAATTAGATTATAGAGGACTGGACGTTAGGCAAGTATAGACAAGTTTAACAGGTCAAAGAGAATTGAATGTTAGGCCCGTGAAAAAGTTCTAACAAGTTAAAAAAGACTAGATTTTAGATGAATGTGAAACTCCAAACAGGTAAAGACAAATCAAATATTTGGCATTAAAGAAGTCTCAATATGTATGGTTGGCTAGATGCTAGACACAAGAAGAAAAATTCAAACAAATCAAAGAGGATCAGATGTTTAGTGTAGGTGAAGTCCTAATAGGTCATGTCGATGATCGAATGCTATACGGATAAAATCTTGACAGGTCAATGGTGATCAAATATTAGGTAGATAAAGTCCTGCAAGTCAAATGAGATCGAATGATAGGTGGATGAAATTTTGATAGGTCAAGGATGATTGATTAATGCTAGACAGATGAAATTCTAACAGGTCAAGTGTAATAGGATAATAGATGAATGAAATCCTACATACAAAGGTGATTGAACACTAGACGAGTGAAATTTCGACAAATCAAAAATGAATGCAAGCACAGAAGTCTTGATAGATTGGGATCTATCGAAAACTAGGTGAAATATGAGTTTAGCTTTGGTTAGCAATGAAACTGAAATTCTGTCAATTGATAAACCTTAAATCTTGTGTTCAAAGGTTTAAAGAAGTTTACAGGGTGTAGGGCATGATCTCAATTAATTGATAAGGTTAGCAGTCGAATGATGTTATTATTCGAATTAATAGAGAGTTTAAAACTCCACTATTTAACTTAAATGATCGTAATCAGTCGATTGATGACATTATAGCAAAACACAAAAAAATTCAAAACTTAACTATGGTATACTCGACTTTTTAGTTAACATTCGATTGATACGTGCTAAATTGAATAAAATTGTTGACCTAACAAATCAGAACAACATTTGAATTTATAATGAAATAGTCGACTAATAGAAGATACCAATCAATTGATCAGTCGAAATCAATCCGACAATAACCCTTTAATACATATTAATTTTAGTTTGATTTTCTCAACATTAAGCCTATAGGAATTTAGAAACTATATTTTTTGATTCGTAAAGTTGTGCTGCTCGCGCGATCGCTTTAAATATGACAAATACTTCCATGATGTCAAATTTAATATAAATTCATTTTAATTTAATTTTCTGAATATTAAACCAATAGGAATTTATAAATAATATTCTTTGACTTGCTAAAATGCTAGTCTATTGCATATAGTCATATAATATAATTATTGTCATCAATTTACCAAAGGTAAAGGATAGGACAGGACAATTATTGTTCGTTAAATATGACAATACTTTCACAACGTCACTTGATTTAATATAAATTTAATTATTTTAGTTTGATTTTTTGAACATTAAGCCAAGTTTTCAAATTTTAAGATTGTTTAGGAGTTTCGAACGTTTTAGATTTCTTTTTAATCTTTCTAAACTTATTAAAATAAAATTGTATTATCGCATGTAGGCGATTGGAGACACTTGGAACTTAATGAAATTCTTATTTTTTATATTATTTAAAATCTTTTATATTTAAAAAAAACTTAAATACTTTTTAAATAATTTTAGACTCATGTCGCTTCACTCCTTATTTATTAGGCCTCTTGATGCAACTAAAGATTAATACAATTGAAAAGAATAACGATATGTATAATTGTTATAATTTCATCAAATAAAATAATCTAAAATTTTTCAAGAGTATTCTAACTAAATTCTAGGGGCAATTCAAATTTTTCTAGTAGGATTATCAAATTTTGCTTCACTATATTTGCTCTAAATCAATTCAATGCCCTAAAATTAATTAATGCTAGTTAAATAGGCAAAAACAAAATTGTTCATTGAAACAAATGACGCGACAAGAAAGCGAGAAAATTCGGCGACTGTGATAGATACTCCACCGTTCTTCTAGGGTGATTCTACCTTAAACTTTATTTCGATCCGCCATCACACGGAGAATGTCAGTCTGCAACCAACGCTGAGGGCTTACGAATGGCCTTGGATGACTTAGCTAAGTAAAAGAATAGAAACTGAGCCAAGGGCTTACGAATTGCCTTGACCGACTGTGATAGATACTCGTCATTCTTCTATGGTGATTCTATTTTAAATCCTACTCCTCTGATCCACCACCGCATAGGCAATGTCAGTCTGCGACCAATGTCGAGCGCTTACGAATGACCTCGGACGACCGAGCTAAGTAAAAGAATAAAGACCGAGCCAAGGGCTTATGAACTGCCTCGGCTGGCTATGATAGATACTCCAATGTTCTTTCATAATGATTCTACCTTAAACCCTACTCCTCCGATCTGCCACTGCAATGGGAATGTCAGTCTGTGACGGCTGTCGAGGGCTTACGAATGACCTTGGACAATCAAGTTGAGTAAAAGAATAAAGACCGAGCCGAGGGCTTATGAACTTCCTCGGTCGGCTGTGATAGATACTCCGTCATTCTTCCATGGTGATTCTACCTTAAACTCTACTCTTTCAATCTGCTACCGCACGGGGGAATGTCAGTCTGCGACCGGTGCCGAAGGCTTACAAATGGCCTCGGGTGGCTGAGCTAAGTAAAAGAATAAAGATCGAGCAGAGGGCTTACGGACTACCTCGATCGGTTGTGGTAAATACTCCATCGTTCTTCCATGGTGATTCTATCTTAAACCTTACTCCTCCGATATATCCACCACCGCATAGGGAATGTTAGTTTGCGACCGACATCGAGGGCTTACAAATGGCCTCGGACAAGCTGGTGATAAAGAATAAAGGCCAGTCGAGAACATAGGGCTTATGATACTCCGTCGTTCTTCCATGACAATTCTACCTTAAATCCTACTCCTCCCATCCACCGCCGTAGGGAGAATGTGGAACATCGGTCAGACATGAGGACTTATGAACCGCCTCAGCTAGCCGAGCTAAATAAGAGTGATGACCAATACGAGGACTTACGACTGCTTCGGCTGACTGTGATGAATACTCTGCCATACTCTACTAAAAGCCCTACTCCTCCCGGTTCGCCATTGCACGAGGGAATAAGAAAACCCTAAAGACGTCGTATTTAGCTCCAACCCTCACAAAGAAAATAATATTCCTTGTATGATAAGCAGAGGTAGTTCATAATACATTAAGCTCAGAGTTGCTCAACTGAGAACCTTAAGAAAGCATACTTATACTTAAAAGTCCCGGAGTTAAGAATACAAGTGGGCAATAGATAAACTTCAAATGAATGAAATATTAAGCAAGGTCTTATCTGTAGGTAGGCTTGAGTAGATCAACTCAAGCTATTAATCTCGAGTCATTGACTCTTCTCATAATGACGAGATGAGATTTCCAAGTGTCCTACCATCCGATATACCTAGTGATTGTCGCGGAGATCATCGGAGATGGATCCCATGTAAGTGATATGGGGGATAATAACACCCAAGAACAAAACAAAGAAGGATGCTATGGTAAGCCCAGGTGCTCAGGTACACGAAGATAGACAAGTGCTCGAGTATGCCCTTGGTGTCCAATAGAACTATAGGGCTCGGGAATTTGGGGTTCAAGCGAGTTAGTGGGAAACTTCTGTGGTCAAGAAGGTGTCGAAGCTAGGTTTCCCGATTACTGATCATCACCTCAAGTAGAGTAAATTGACCATCTTCCTGCCAAACTTTCTATAGATCTCTCAATGAGGACAACATCATCGAACAATTGGCTTGGGCCACGACATTTCCCCTGTATTGGGAAGCTATTATCGACAACTAGGGCAGAGGGATCAGATCGTGAAGAGTCATTTCACTCATCATTTTGCACTATTAGTTTCCTATTTTTCACTGTTGTTACAAAGGAGGTTGTGATTTCCTTGAGTTGAGGAGTAGGGTCCATGACATTGCGAGTGGGCATTTGCGATTGATCTCTAGGTCCAAGAGGAATTAAGTGTGTTCTGTTTGATCAAGCGGCCAAGAGGAGTGAAATATGCTCTTGGTCGAGCGCCTCAGTACAAGAACTTACCTTGGCCGAGTGACCGGAAGGGGGTGATGTATGCTCTTGGATGAGTTACTAAGCGAAACAACTTAACTCGACTGAGTGGTTGAGTACAAGAACTTACCCTGGCCGAGTGACCGAAAGGGGTGAAGTATGCTCTTGGACGAGCTATTTAGTGAAACAAAACTTAACTGAGTCGAGTGATCGAGCACAAGAACTTACCCTAGCTGAGCGACTGGAAGGGATGAAGTATGCTCTTAGATGAGCTATTGAGTGAAACAACTTAACTCGGTCGAGTGGCTAAGTACAAGAACTTACCCTGGTTGTGTGACCGGAAGGGGTGAACTATACTCTTGGTTGAGCGATTAAGTGCCTGAACTTACCTCGACCGAGTGGCCAGAGGGAATGAAGTATGTCTCGGTAAAACTACAAACTGATTATGCAGTCGAGTAGCCAACTTGCTATGCAATCGGGTGGCCGACTGGCTATGCGGCCGAGTGACCGACTCATTATGCAACCGGATGGCCAACTGGATATGCGACCGAGTGGCCGACTTGCCATGCAACTAGGTGGCCAACTGGTTATGTAGCCGAGTGACTGACTCGTTATGCGACCGACTGCTTGACTCATTATACGACTGGATGGTCGACTGGTTGTGCAGTCGAGTTGTCGATTGGCTATACGACCGATTGGTCATCTGACTATGCAGCCGAGTGAATAAGAACTTACCTGAGCTAAGCGACCGGGAGTATATTTCATGATCGCTTCTAGCAGATCATGTATCATGGTGATGGGGCCTCCTCCAATGAGAAAGTTATTGAAGGAACTCCTTGCAGTGCATCTCGATGTCTTACTCAAAGGTTCCCACAAACGTCGCCAACTGATGTTGTACGGATTTTTCTTCCTCAGTCTTCAGTCGTCGAGGATGGGTTCTCTCTGACCGCAGCAGTCAATATTCGGTCTTTTTGTGTCAAAGTTAATACAGGTCAGACGACCATCGATGTACCGACTAACAGCTATCCGATGCCTAAGTCATACAGGATATTAACGAAAGAGAATATATTAAATATAATAAAAGTAATGTAGAATAAGGAAAAGAGAAATTATATGTGTCGCTGGAGGATTAGGAGTGGGAGGGATTCCTATAAGAAGCTTCCCTTGAGCTGCCTGATCCCGGAAGAAGTCATGAACTGCACTTGGATGTGGAACTAGACACTTGAGAAGATCAACCACAAAAATCTCAAATTACCATACTTATTTCTCATCGAGTTCAGGTGCAGAAGGCCAGCATCCACGAGGCCGCCATGGTTAAGTGCAAGCATGAGGACGCCAAGGAGAGCGATGTTGTTGGGCTCAACACCTCGAACAAGCATTTCGTCAAACAATTGCAGTGCGTGACCCCCACATCCATACTTTGCAGATTCAACAAACATAACGATGCACAGAATCAAAGGACCATCCATGCAATCAAACACCTGGATTGCAGGCCTAATGGAAGACCTTGTGATGGTGCCTCCAGTGGAACATGCGACTATGATTTTTGCATCTTTATCAAGTTTTGACTCCACGGTCTGCATAAACTCAGGGTTCTCTTGTGTTCCAGTGAAAATGCCAAAGAAATCAAAAGCAGCCCGCCGAGCAATATCCCATGCAGTCCATTCCTTAATGAGCCTGTATATTTGTACATTGATATCACCAGGTGGATGAACCTCTTTGAACTCAGCTTAAGGCCGGACATCCAAAATAACAAAATTGATTTCCTTCTGTAGACGCAAGGCTTCCTTTAGTGAACCCTCTTCTGAATTAGAAGCTCGCGCTTGATCTTCCAGTCTTCTTTGGCAGGAGATTTAATTTCACAGGTTTAGTTGCGGCACTTCTGATGCGAACACGGCGCACAGCGAAGCGGGAGGATCCGGCGGCCGCCGGCGGCGGAGACGAGGATGGGTGCAACTCAAGGCAGAGGGCAAGCAAGGTCGATAAAAGGAGAAACCTGGATTTACAGCGGCAGAAACGATCATTTTGCTCCTGTTGCTTGTTCACTAAGGTGGAGAGAATCTGACAGTGGCCGATGATCTCCACCAGGAAAAAGAAAGATCGGAGAAAAATATCAAGAAAGGGAGGAGGAGAGATCGGTCTGGTGCCGCCGCCATATCTCAGCCGGTCGTGGAGGTTGCAGTCCTCGTTCCTCCAGAAGACCCCCTCTTCCTAAATCCTAACAGTGTCTTTGGAATAATATTTCCAGTATCAACAGTCATTTCTTTGGCAGCATGAATTTGGCTATGGTACATTACTCGTTTGTTTCCTGTCTTGAAGTAAACTAAGTTACTGATCAAGGTAATTAGTGAAGTTAATTAAGCATACCTTTTTTATCTGAAAGGAAGTTTAAGATCTCTTTTGTTTTATTTGTTACGTTGGGTCTGTGTTATAGGTAATTCCAATTGAATTCTAGTAGTTTCTTCATGAATTGTAATGATTAGGTGGGTCTAATGTATCGCAAACCTGATAACTTTAGGTAGTCCTTTTATGACATTTCTGTGGTTCATTAGCATCCTTAAAATATGGTAGCCACATATTTTTTGAAATTCATGCATGTTATTTTGCCTCTATTCTCGAGATAAAGGTGGTTTCCTTTTTTTAGGTTATGGTGAATTCCGTAGAAAAAGTTAGACCTGCAGGAAATGCTAATGTGATGGTTTGTAGAGAGGCACTACCACTATGTTGGTTACAATAAGTTTGCTTATGTGTTTGTCAGAAATCAGAATTTTAAAATATTGTCGTAAAAACGCTGATTAATGATTTTTTATCCGTACTTATTTAAATTGTTGTAAGAAATCAGAATTGTGTAAAATTATAAGTATTGTTATTTTTTATCGATCCTTATTTAAATTGGTATCAAATAGTTAATGATTATTCTCAAAATATTATTCGTAGTTGGCTTAAAAATTTTCTTTATGTTAATCTTGTTAATGTATTTTTTTTCATTGAATTTTATTTCTATATAGTACTTGATAGGATGGTTATCTTGATAGGATAGTAATTTTTCAATATGTGATAGAGATGTAATAGTATTCACGGTTTAGTAGTAGAGTTCACCACGATCGTAGACCCCATTAGATGCACCTCTGATTGAGCGTGTGTATATATTAATATATATATATATATATGAAAATGGTGTCTATCTGAATATTAATAAAATTAAATTTAATTAGTATTTATATTATAATTGTGTGTGTTTGAATATTATTATAAATTTTGAATAAAATATTGATTATTGAAATAATATACAGATATATTATAAACAAGTTTTTAAATTTTGAAATAGAATTTTTATTTGATTTCTAAATTTAGAAATCGAATTTTTATTCGGTCTTTAAATTTAACAATCGAATATAAAATCGATAACTAATTTAGAGATTGAATTTAAATTCGATATCTAATTCAGTCTTTAAATTTAAAGACCGAATTTAAAATCGATCTTTAATTTAGAAATCGAATTTAAAATTTATCTCTAATTTAAAGATCAAAAAATTTAAAGATCGAATATTTTGATCTCTAAAATAATCGCTAATGTATTTTAGAGATCGAAAATCAATCTTTAATTCGGTTTTTAAAATGAATTTTTCTTTATAGTAAATCTTATGTTATATCAAACTTGATTTTAAAACACAACTATCAAATTTATTTAAAACACTCCCACGATACATCGAAGATAAACATCCAAATTTATTTAAAACATAACTACCTAATTTATTTACAACACTCCTCACGACAACCCAAAGCGAAGACGACATAATGGATGATCAGATTTTGACATATTGAATAGATAGATTAGAAGGTCACTCAAATAATGGCTTCACCCAGAATCCGATGGAATTAATATAGATGTCGGACTGGCCAAAAAATCCAACAATTTCATGGTTCGAAACTGTGACTCGAACAGTAAACTTCTCGCCGCTTCCTGGCCCAATAACATACTCTTTCCCCAAGTTGGTCTTAAATAGGAGCTGAGAGATACAAATTTCGCCGGAATAGTTTTTGATGAACCCAGCCACCCCGTTGACATATTCACCACGCTCTAGTACGAACTGCTGCAACATTTCAAAATCAATATATAAAAGTTGTAAAACTGGTAATGAAAATCCAAATATGTTATGTAGCTAGCTTGAATGTTGGTTGGCCATGCATGCATTTCGCCTACCTCTTGCTTTTTACCATCCAATCTGCCAAATGGGAATTTAGTGCCATCTTCATAGGTGATCTCCAAACCGTTGATGACATCTCCCGTGTAGCCTGTGACCTTTGCAATACGGTGACACCCTGGCCAAACGTCACAGCTTTGGGTTCCGGGGCCTCCCCATGGCCCAATCTTGATGATATAAGGCCAAGCTAAACATCGGAATGTAAATTATGATTAGTATAGAAATAAGAGTTCCTTTAAATTATGCAAGAATGTTGGGAGATGAAAGAGTAAAATTAAGATGGATTAATAAGTTAGTTAATGGTGTGTGAGTATGTATATATATATATATATATATATTTGATATTCTGAACATCCGCGAATGCACGACAGTGTCTTAGTAGTCCGATCAACCGTGATTGTACAGTGAATGAGGAATATACAGTGATCTTCTCCGCCACAATTTCACTGTTCTCCGCTATAATTTCACCGTTGACCAACCAAAATCCGGTCAATTTTCGTCCAGAATCTGATCGGATTCCAGTCACGATCCGATTGGGCTCCGGTGCCGACTAAATCGCGGTCGAATTTCAGTCGCAATCCGGTTGGATTCCAACCGCAATCTGACTGGGCTCTGATGTCGGTCGGACCACGGCCGAATTCTGATCAAACCATCATCGAATTCCGACTGGATCGTGATCGGAATTTGACAAGAGGTCGGCGGTTGTGAGCGACGTCGAGCATGGATTACTGTGCATTCATCACCGTCGCACATGAGTCGCTTATGATATCAAAACACACACACTCTCTCTCTCTATATATATATATTAGAGTTTATTATATGTCTGATCCTAAATATTGCATGTACTTGAACTTTATATTTCCTTTTTTCAAAGAAAAAAAAACCATTTAGATGCATCGATCTGCTATTGAATTGGCGTTGAAGGATTTAAATAATTAAGAAGAGAAAGGCGTAGGAGAATATATATATATACTCACGGATGCGTTTGATATTCTGAAGGAGAGAAGCTGCTTGGCCTTCCAACGACTCAAAATCACTCAGCCACTTGTTGACTTCGTCAGTTGCGACTCTTCCCTCGGACTCGACTTTCAGCTTTTCGATTTCTTTCTTTAACTTGTTGATGCTGATTACGTTCTGCTCGCAGGATTCGGATAACCTGCTGAAACACTTGTTGATGTCTTCATTGAAAGGCAAGCTGAGGGCAGCCATGGCTAGCGATGGAGGTTTGAAAAGGCTGAAGAAGAAGGTCGGAGAGATTATTGTATGCAGGAGTGACACCCATTTCTTTTTTTTATAGACTACTCGAGAGACCGAGACAAAGAAAAACTAAGAGAATTAAAAGGAGAAGAAGACGTGTATCATTACCATTATGGGCTTAATCCATTGCCGATTTCAGCTTGGTTCAATTGGATTAGAAGGATTGAGTCAATACAATCCATGACGTAACCACTTCAATGATATATGTCACCTAATTTACATCACTTCCATCATGTCAATCGTAGATAGAACACAAGTATCAAAATTATTGAATTAATATAAATTCATTTTAATTAGTTTGATTTTCTGAACATTAAGCCAATAGGAATTTAGAAATAATATTCTTTGACTGATTAAAGATGTCTATCTATTGTATTAGTGCAATCGATTTTTAGTCAATATTAATAAAGTTCAAATTGAGTTTTGATATTTGACCAAAATGTGACTAAGCGACACTTCTAAGGAGAAAATTATTGGTCAAGAGTGACTAAGCTAAAGATTGATTATAGGAGAAGATTATTGGAGGAGATTACCACTGCAATTAACCTTGGATCAAGTTTATCATGATGGATATAAGTTTCGATAAAAGACGATTGAGTGAGAAGTCAAGTAGATCAAGGATAATCGAATAGTTGATATGTAGAAAAATCTAAGTGGATATTGGAAGGTCGGACGCTTGGCGTAAGATGAAAGAAATCTAAGTAGATTGTGGAAGATCGGAAATGAAAATGCCTACTAGATTACGGAGGAGCAAATATTAGACAAATATAGAAAGTCCTAATAGGTCAAGGAGTTCCGAATGTTAGGTGAGTGGAAAAATTCTAATAGGTCAGGAAGGATCGAATGTTAGGTTAATGTGAAACTTCAAACAGATCAAGACAAACTAGATGTTTAACTTTTGAAGAGTCAAGATTGACAGGATGCTATACACAAGAAGCAAGACGAATGAAGTCCAAACAAATTAAAGAGGATCGAATGTTTGGTGTAGGTGAAATCAGAGCACATCAAAAGCGACCAAATACTAGGCAGATGAAATCTTGATATGTTAAGGGTGATCGAATGCTAGGTGAATGAAATCTTAGCTGGTCAAAAGCGATTGAATGTTAGACGTATGAAGTTCTACAAGTCAAGAGTGATCGGATGCTAGGCGAGTGAAGTCTCAATACATTAAGGATGATTGAACACTAGACGAGTAAAATTTTTATTGGTGAGTAACCGAATACTAATTAAGCAAAAAAAGTCATAGTGAATTGAGATCTATCAGATACTAAATGAAGCAAGAGTTTTATCTCGATTAAGAATGAAATTGAAATATCTATCGATTAATAAACCTTAAACCCTATGTTCAGGGGTTTGAAGGAGTTCATATGAGTTTAGAGTATAATCAGTCGACTAACATTACCATTCGAGTAAATAGAAGTTTGGAATTCGACTGTTCAACTTGAATAATCGTAATCAATTGATTGATGATACTACAACATAATATAGAAAGTTTAGAACTTATTGTTTAATTAATAATCGATTGATGATAAAAATAGTAAACTGATGCTAAGGTGAACGGAATCGTTGAGCCGATATATTTCAAATATATAGTACAATAAGAGATACCAATCGATTTATTGAGAAAAATCAATTTGGTAACCACCCTTTAATACAAATTCATTTTAGTTTGGATTTCTTAGCATTAAGATAATAGAAATTCAGAAACATTATTTTTTGACTCGTTAAACATGTCTATCTATTGCATCCATGGTACATTGTTGTCACCAGTTTACAGCTAGCTAAACGATAAGATAGGAAAATTTGCCTGATTCGCTTTAAATATGACACTTCCATGACGTCCACTAATTTAATATAAATTCATTTTAGTTTGAATTTTTTGAACATTAAGCCAATAGAAATTTAAAAACAATATTCTTTGACTTCCTAAATATGTCAGTCTATTACATCCACAATCGTACAATTATTGAGACAGGACAATTTATTGTTTTTTCGCTTAAAATTTGACAAATACTTGCTTGCAGGGTTTCACCTGATTTAATATAAATTTATTTTAATTTGATATTTTGAACATAAAGCCAATAAGAATTTAGAATCAATATTTTTTGACTATGTTTGTCTATTGCATCCACGTTCAACTAATCAATCAATCAATTTAATTAATTTTAAAAGCATAAAAGCTACTAGAGTGAATGAATGTACAAATAATATTTGTTGTATTTCAAAAATGTCCCATTTATGAAATGAGAGTGGTGGACATGAATTTGGTCCAATTAATTATCCTATTCAATTCCACTGCCATGGGTAAAAAATCTTTGAGATAATTTATTAAAAATTGCTTAAGCCTAAATTTTTTGAGTTGGATTGGATGAATTTTCAATTTTCAAGGTTGTCTAGGAGCATGTTTCTAAAGGTATTGAAATAAAATTTTATTATTGTATGTAAGGGGAAAGAGAAGAGACTTTTCTAACTTAAAGAAATTTTTATTTTGTCCTCAAATTTTATATTGTTTTTAAAAATAGTCTTTTAATTTAAAAAAAAAATACTTTTTAATATTTTAAGACTTTCCCCGCTTCTCCTTATTTATTATGGCTCTCGATGCATTTAAAGAATAATACAAGTAAAAATATTAACGATATATATAATTATTATAGGTTTTTTCATCAAATAAAATAATAATATTTAGATAAAGTGAAAAGGATATAACAATTTTAAAGGGTATTCTAACTTAATTCTACGGGTAATTCAAATTTCTCAAATAGAATTATCAAATTGTATTTCATTATATTTGCTATAAGTCAATTCAATGGCTACGAAATACTTAATGCTAGTTATAAAGGCGAAGACAAAATTCTCCTTATCCTTGAAATTTAATTTCATGAAAATATACGGACATATTTTATAATCCCTTGTGCTATATCTAGATACTATTCCATATATTGAAAAATTATGAATGATCCACATCACAGTAGTTTGTAATTAAAATACTCGTTCACTCGATGCATCATATACTTTCACTCGTCGTCTCATAGTTCATTCAGTTCGTGATCAAAGGTTGTAAGTATATATCTATCTCTTTATCAAATAATTTAGGTTCAAGAATTAAAAGAGGAACATAATTAAGGATGATGACTTCATCATTTTTTATGGTGATAAATTATAATTCACAAGTATAACAGATCGCATACTATAAGTATTTGACATGTTTCCAAATAGATTAAAACTGTCAATAGTCAACCCTAAGTGAATATTTCATGGATCATCTGCAAATATTCCATATGAAATGTCAAATTCTTTCCATGATTCACTATCTGCTAGGTGTCTTAATACATCCTCTGTTTCAATTCGTTTTTCTTTATGTCATCTCATATCTTTTGTTGTATGTTTCGAGATAAACAATCACTTAAGTCTCAGTTTCAGAGAAAAATATCAAAGAATTTTCTGAGCATTCTTTTTCTTATTCAGCCCGTCATATTTATATCTGGGCTCCTTTCACATTGGACATGTATCTTTATTCTCGTGCTCACCTCAAAATAATATACAATCATTTTTATATACATGTATCTTCTCATATGTCAATTCTAACTCTTTTAATATTTTTTTTGTTTCATAATGAGAGTTTGGAATTTCATTCGGTTTGGAAAATGTCTCTTGCAATAACTGAAGTAATATATTAAAAGATTTATTTTTTCAGTCATTTAACACCTTCATATGCATTAGCTTGACTAAAAAATTGAATATAGAAAAATTAGTACAATTGTGATACAACATCTTTTGTGCTCCTTCAAATATTGAAGTATAACTTTGTTTAATATCATTTGTATTCATGTTTTCTTTAATATCATCTTATTGTGATCCAATGTTATTGGAATTTTCAGTATTTCATAAATCAGTAAATATGTCTTCAAAATCATCTTCTTAAATATCACAATCATGTTCATCTTCATTAACAATATGTATATTAATGGATGATATATCAGATTCTCCATGTAAGTCACAGATTTTATATAATTTATCAAATTCTCACCTATAAAGATGTTATCGAACATAATCCAAATCATATTTAAATAAATTGTCACATCGTCGACATGAACAATGAATATCATATAATTCTCTGTCACATTTAAAAACTAATTTAACATATTTATCTATACCGGACTAATCCGATTCTAATTTATTATCCAATTTTTATCCATATTTATAAAACTTGATTAAACATATAAAAATTATCATATTATTTAATGATACAATTGGAAAACTTTAATTGTCATATAAAAATTGTCTTATTATTCTCATCTAAGCATCAAAATTTTCCACCAATAAATATGATATAGGTGGATACTAAATTTCTACAAAAGAATTTTGAATCTGAATAACTAAATACTAAATAGAAAAAGAAACATTAATACCGTATTATCATGAAAAAATAACTAGATATATACTAAATAGAAAAATAACTCTAAATTATCATGAAAAATATTGAGAATTGAAGAATTTGTACTGTATTTGTGTAGAAACTATTCAAAAGAATGATAAGAGCCCTCGGTCGGAATTGGAACTGGGTGGCAGAGCGTCGGAGGCTGCGTTAGAGCATCGGAGGCTGCGTCGGAGTGTTGGAGCCTCGGAGACGACGGAGAATGCATCGGCAATGAAGGTTGTAGCAGAGCGTCGGAGCTTCGGAGGCGGCGGAGCACGACGTTAGGAGGTTTCGGAGGCAGTGGCAGAATGTCGGAGCTTCGGAGGTGGTGACGTAGGAGCTTCGGAGGCGGCAGTGGAACGTTGGAGCTTCTGAGGTGGCGGAGCGTCGGTTGGAGGCTTCTGAGGCGAGAATGGGTTGGATGGAAAGGGTGATATAATCTGATCGAGGAGAGGGGATGGGTTTTAGGCGGACTTTAGCGACAAATATAATTTCAATCGTTGCTAAAATAATTAACTTTTAGCGACGATCTTTAAAAATTTCGTCTCTAATATTGATTTTAGCGACGATGTTTAATATTTCATCGCTAAGTCCCAAACTATTAGCGACGAATAATATTATTCATCGCTATGTCTCAAAATATTAGCGACGAATAATATACTTCGTCGCTATTGATATGATTATTTCCGACGATATATATTTTCGTCGCTATTATTAATATTTAGCTACGAATTATTAATTTGCCGCTAAATATTCATTGCTATATTATCGATTTTTTGTGTAGTTATAAAGGCAAAAACAAAATTGTTCATTGAAACAAATGGTTTTCACTACTGAACCAAACCAAACCTCATCCTTTGCTTATTTGATTGCTTATTTGTTTTCCCGATCAAACAAATTGGTACGACGCGATTAATTGGAGAAATAATAAACTATGAGTAATTTATTATCTAAGATTATTCATCGAAATAGAAGGAAAATTAAAATACAATTGAAATATATATATATATATATATATATATATATATATATATATATATATATATATATATATATATATATATATATATATATATATATATATATATATCAGTGAACAAATAGAATAAAAGGACAAAATAACTAAAGAAAATCTATATATGAATCTAAACGTAAGAAGGATTCATTTGTCCCAATCATTGTGACATTTGTATTTGAAATCAATTATCAAACATTAATAGTTACTAAAATCAGTTATCGCAATCTTTAAATTAATTTTATTCTAAATTTATTTAGTAATCAATCAGAGAAAAAACTATCTAACTCTAAAATTAATTCAAGCAATTGCGAATTTCAGTCACGTAATTAACTGTAAAAAAGCTTACAATGACCACCATTTTGAGGCTAGACCATGAGCATTCACGGCCACAAGTTCGCAGTCGGCTCGCCGTGATTTCACGGCTCGTCTCTGTATTAAAATACAGGCGGCCACGAGCTCGTGGCCGTAAAATGGTGGCTAATTGGCTGTGAGCTTGCTGCCACATATATATGCTCACAGCTGTGGCTAATTGGTCGCAAAATCACGACTGTTGCGAGCTCACAGCTGCAAATATGCTCGCTGTTTGGCCATGAAATCATAGCAGCTGCACCAGCATTTAATTTTGAAACCAGGCAACTGCCAAATTGCAGCCAACATGTTCTCTAGAGATAGGCTACCACGAGCTCGTGGCGATCTTAAGCTCATAACCATGCGGTCATGCGGTCGATCGAGAAATTGCTGCTGCCTGCTCGTCGGCGGCCACGAAATCATGCATCACTATTTTTTTTTAGCCACGATATATCTATATATATATTTTTTCAATGGAAAGGATGAAAGGACAGGCAAAAAGTTCCATTTAGTTCGGATTAGAGAAAACAAATGCAATGAAATAAATTAAAGGGCTTTTAAGAAATAAGCAAGTTTTTAATAAATATTAAAGTTAGATATATATTTTGAATTTTTTTTTTAAATTGAATATGAGATATAATAAATTAAATATTAAAAAAAAACATTTTAAATGTACCTTCTAAAATGAAGGTCACGCCTCGCCGGTGAGGGTGAGGCTGCCGCGCCTCATCACAAGGCCAACAATAGAGTTCGTATGAAGCCTGAGAGGGAAGAAAAGAAATAAATTTTTGCCCTTTTTTAAATGGATGACAAAATTGATGAAAAATAGATAACAGATGGATTTGGGATTCATAGTTTTTTTTTAAAAAAAAATATGTTAAGTAAATGAGAGAAAAAAGTCTCTATTTTTTGTGCAATCCCTTCTTCCCTTCATCCATCCTTAGAAGTAAACAGAATATTAGTGTTTCCTTTAAGCACGATATTCATTTTGTCATAAGAAGCTACAGTGTCTCATAATTTTGGTTCAAGTTTGTTGGTAGTTGCCTCTTCAAGTTTCCTCGCTCCATGGTAGGGCGAAAGTGGTGGCAAAAAGAACATCTAATTGAACTTGTCCAAACCATATAATAAAGTTTATAAATATTAATGTAAATACATCACGTAATAGGTTAATAAATCAGACCATGTAAATACATCGCTGACCTCAGTTTCCATGGAACTCAGTCCCAAGCAGTAGAGCAAGCCTTCTTCAAGTAACAAATTGATGTCAAAGTGGAGGTTGACTAGTGTATTTGTTATTTCCTGATATTAAGTAAACCCTTTATAATAGTTGCCTAGCACCGATGGTAATTCCATTTGTCAGGCAGTGGGTTCTTCAAAAGTAAGGACGGATCGGATGTAGAAGTCGCGAGTTTTTTAGTATTTATGAGAGGTAGGATATTTAATTTGGGTAGGGTCTTGCGGTGAAGTAAAAGACTTCATTTTCTTTCGTTTTTGGACAAAGAAAAAGTAAAGAGTCAGTTGAATGTGGTAAACATAAAAAATAATGACGACACCACACATCGCACAAATGGAATTGACGGTTAATTGTTGTAGAGGAATTCAGAAACATTGGGAGAGTTCACTGAAGAAAGAATGAAGAGGGAATCGCAAACCTCCGACTAACTGACGTGAAAGAAAGTAGTGAAACCGTCTGAATATGGGGGTGTTGCTCTAGCTAGGAGGTTCTTGGTAAGCATTGCTGCGTCGGGGATTTCAAAAGTTACCCTAAGAGTTGGTCTGCCTTTCTTATCAAGAACAGTGGGTGTGTTTTCAAACCAAAATGAAAAACTCTCGACCAGGAATGAAAAAGGGAATGGGTAAGAATAACTTACATGTTGAAGGAGATGGTTGAAATCTCAAAGCGACAAAAAGAGGACCAGCGAAAACGAAGACGAAGACGAAGACGTTGAATGACCCGGTGTTTAATCTTCGGTTGCCCTAATAGAGGTTTAGGTATTCATTTTTAGTCATCCAATTAAAAAGGCAGAATGTCTCAGATCGCCTTTGAATCAGAAATAATGATCTTCAAAATCTTTACAGTCACAGCAAATTTCATCTCCCATTATCTCCATGATCATGTCAGCATTTATAACTTGGCATGCATGATCTGACATAGGTTTAATGATGTTGTGATTGTCAAAGAAATGGTTCAATGACTGCGTACAATTGTCATCACTATTCATTTCTCAAAATCATAATTCGACGCAAGTTCAGTTAATCGAATTTACGCCTCTTTCGACTAGCAAGGGATGCATGTGATATGGTGGAAATAAATAGAACCATGTGGCAGCGTCTAATCAATGATCAAACTATGTCGGAAGTTTAGTCAAGCTAAGTCTGAATTAATTCAAGCTCAGAGGCAAAGGGACTTAACACTAAGATGTGTGTCCCTCAGGCAAAGGGACTCCACACTCCTAAGAGGTATGTCTAGCTCTTAGGCAAAAAGGGACTCAACATTTTATTTGGATGTGTCTTTTCCAACGGGTGCATTTTTGATCTTCTTTTCTTATATAAAGATAAGGGAACAACGAAGAAAAAATCAAGTAATTTTCTAAGACTCTTCTCTATTGTCTACATTTTCTTCGATTTTTGACTTGAGCATTAGAGGGACTACACCGAGATACGCCTCAACCCCTTTCTCACATATTTTCTAGTCTTTCAGGTCCAAATTGCTCATTGCTTGGAGGATCGATCTCTAGAGGTCTCGTATACATCTGATCTCCCGAGGTCCCATATATGCGTCTGATCTCTCAAAGTCCCATGTACACTCAATTTTTCGAGGTCATGTTGACGCCCAATCTCTCGAACTCCCATTAACGCCCAACCTCTCAAAGTGCAAGTGACAACTAAAGCTTCATCGAAGACCGACCTAGCATGTACTTAGCCGGTTAAAAGTGTTTGACCGTGAGTACTCTACTAAGACATCCCATCCACTTATCTCATTCTGGGGATCACTCATGAATGATGTGTGCTCTGCTTCTTGCCTTTCCTCTATCTAGGCAAACGACTCAATCCAATTCTTGCTTTTATAATCCATTTTCTTTTGTTCCCCTCTAACTCATAGACAATCAACAGTGTCATGTCTAGGATGACATCGGCCATCTTTACCAAGTTCCCATCTCATAATCTTTAGGCCACAAAGCATAGCACAAAAGTCATTCTCTTATGGAGTCATTCTCGAAACTGTCGTAGCTCAGCTTGAAGGCTTTATATATGACGACTGAATCTTTTAGAAGCCCAATTAATGGTTGTCCAAATTTCTTATGACTTTTTTCTTGTCATGGCCCAAGCGATGGTGATAAGAGTGAGTGGAAGACTTGCATATTCTTTACCAAGTTCTTCCTATGTATAGACAGAATAGATAATAAATGATTTCGTATGAAAATTTATGTGACAAATGAATATTACCATTATATATCAAAAGGAATAAAATGAAGGGCAAGGAAATGTTTATTGCTCTTGTCAAAGTAATCCCACCAAGTTTCATCACCATGAATTATGGGAATCCACGAATCTAAACATATATACAAGAAATCGAATATATACAACATGATTCGTAGTTAGGATATGGTCTTATCAAATTTTTACGGCAATAAATATATGAAATAAAACGATAGCATAATCAAAAAAATATGATTGCAATAGAGCAGTCATCGCCCCGCTTCTTCTTGATCAATCCGGTGTTTCTGCAAAAGAGGGGCAAGTCTTCCACAAGGTTCTAGGATGACGGTGACATAAACTCCACACCGTTAGAATGCGAGGAGCCGGTCAGAATATTTAGCTCCTACGGGGACCATGCCCTATATACAGAGATCAGATCAGATCCGTTATCGACCCTTCATCAATAATAGATCCTTACTATAATGGGTTCTACATATTAAATCCCCACATCTAATTATCAAAACTCGTAAATCAATAAGTAAATCACTTAATCGGATTCAAATCAATACGACACAATCAGACAATTACGATAATCTCATGTAAATCCAAATCCAACATGAATCTCTCTTAATCTACTCTTCAATATTTATCACCAAATGTTAACTTTTTTAGCTCTTGGCACTTGTACGCTAGTATATATTCCAGGCAAGGAAAATGGAGTAGTTGGTTTGCAATGCAATTGATATTCAACATGGAAAGCAAACTCAATCTTTGAATACTAGAGCTACAGTTGGAGTTCCCTATGTCCCTTATTAGTTCCTTTATAGTTGGACATTTACCTATCTCTATGGTGCAAAAAAATTGAAATCCGTCAACCTAGCGGCCCCTATCGGTCCGCCCCTGGACCATCGTAAGGGAGGTAAATCACGGTAGGCCTTTGACCCTTGAGACTAATAACTAGGGCATGGAAGGACGACACACTCGCATTTGCGAGGGACATTTACCTATCTCTAGAACATTAAAGCATGACAATTGTAGAACCAAAGAAGTACTCAATTTGGCTAGGCAACCAAGCTCTACTGATAAACTTCTAATAAGATTGTAGGATAAGCTTAAATATTAAAGCTCAATTAAGCTATATATTTGAACCAAATTTGGATTTATTTTTAGTAGAAAATATAGAGATAAAAGATATATAATTACTCTCATCGATGATTTTAGTCACAAAATATGGGTTTATGTTTTTCAAGAAAAATATGAAGTCTTTGTAGCTTTTAAGAATTACAAAGTACTTGTTGAGAAATAAAGTAGCAATTTAACTAAAGTTCTTTGTACTAATCATGGTAGATAATATAACTCACATGAATTTGTAAATTTTTATGAGAATCATTGGATCAAGAGACAATTTACACACCCCAATAGAATGATGTATGTGAGAGGAAGAATCACATTATTATGAATATTGTACAGTGTCTTCTAACAAGTGGCATTTCCAAAAGTTTTTGGTAAAAAAACAATTAATTAGAGCATCAAAATATTGAATAAAAGTATCACTATTTAAAATGAGACACTATAGGAAGTTTGGAGTGGAAGAAAATATGTTGTTGATTATTTCTGATTTTTTTATTACCTATGCTTATGTTCCAGATAAAAGGTGAAAGAAGTTGAACAACAAACGTGAAAAGTGTGAGTAATACATCAAAAGCTTATAAATTATACAATTCTAGTACCAAGAAAATTATTATTAGTCGTGATATAGTATTAATGAAAAAGCTATTGGAAAATTGATTAATTTTCTCAATTAGATGAATGAGAAATTAATATAGTTTAATCTAGATCGTTGGATTAAGATGGATAAATCCGATTCATTCAAATGAAGGGGTATAAGTTCCTTTTTGGATGACTTAATCTTGGTCATTAAATTAAAAATGAAAGACTTAGATGCATCCAAATGAAGAGACATTATGTCTATTTGGAAGGGATGCAATCTAGATCATCAATTTAAATTGAATGGATGAGATTAGATTGAACCAAAAGGTCTCTCTATCCCTTCACAAGTATAAATAGAATCCCCTAGATGATGGAATTCACTCAACTCAATCCAATCATTCATACCTCTCATCTTCTGCATCCAGAGTCCAAAAAGCCTACGAGAAGGTTTATAGGTCTCGAAATTTATAGTGCTACTATTTCGAGACGTCATCGTTGTATCTTGGAAAACGAATTGTTGCTATCCGTAAGTGCCTAAGCAGAGCAATATCGTTTTACGATTGTTGGAAAAAACCTTCGACGTTTCGATGATTGCCACCTGAAAGTGTGGGGAATTGTTGGATATTGGTCTTAAAAGACTAATACGGTTTATGATTTTGCAAGGAAAAATTGAGGTGCCATCAATTGATGAAAGTCTGAATTGACTTCAAAATGAAAATCTACGTTTCAAGTAGATAGATCTAGACTATTAATTTGTTCAAAATCGGTTACGGGTGAATGAGAAATTAATTGTTAAAGTCAGCCCAAAATGTTATAAAAGGAAGTAGGGGGAATAGTTTCATATTGGAAATTCCAGAGAGAAATTACTTCCTTATATGTGTTACTGTGTTAATTGAGTTAACACAAATAGCACAGATGCTCTCGTCCAATGGACGAGCAAGTGCTCGTACCTGCGAGCCCGCCACCCGCCATGGTCGCACGCGCGCACACGCGTAACGCGCAATGGGCGCTTTGTTGGCGCACTTTGCACTTCGCACGTACACGTCGTCACAAGGAGCATTGAAGAGCTTAAATTTATGGTCCAGGTGACGTGACACTCGGGTGATGTGTCATGCATACAAGAAACTCGGTTGGGCAGAGAGAGATGATTGGCTGCTGACTGGGCGATCGGATGACCACCGTTGGATCAAAGAGGGTGATGGATCACAAGTGACGCGATCTGGAGCGTTAATCAAGAAGGATCACGATCGGACCATTGGTGATGAAGGTTGATCTGGAGCGTCAGATTGCCTGGATCGCTTCATCCAGATCTTGTGGTTGAGATCAAAGGAGGATCTGAAAGGTTACAATGCTCCAGATCTAGCAGCCGAGATTAAGAGGTTTGTTTGAAGGGTTACAACCCTCTAGATCAAACGACTTATATGAAACTCACCAAAGAGTACTTCACCTAGTATAAATAGGATCCCTAAATGATGGAATTCAATCACTCAAACTCAATGAAATCAAATCCTTGCATACATTCCATCTCTGCATCCGGAGTCCAAAAAACCAACGAGAGAGTTCGCCGGTCTCAAAATTTGGAGTTCTACTATTCCGAGACATTGTTGTTGTATCTTGGAAATGAATTGCTGTTATCCGTAAGCACCTGAGTGGAGCAATATCATTTTATAGAGATAGTGTTGAACACTAGCCTCGAAGATATTATATCAGCTTGCATCCTCCCCGGGGCCAGTCATCACCGACAATATGTCAGACAATCGTAAAACAATATTGGTGCAATCTGATATGGTCGTGGTCAACAACATTCCGACTACCGTTTCACTCGGAGTCCCGACCTCCGTTCCACTTGGAGAGAAGCCGAAAAAATTCAATGGAGCCGATTTCAAAAGATGGTAGCAGAAGATGATGTTTTATCTGACGACGCTAAACCTCGTAAGATTTTTGCGTGAAGACCCGTCAGCCGCTATGGAAGGAGATTCCAATAGTAAGGTTGCTTGCGATGTGTGGTCGTACGGAGATTTCTTATGTCGTAATTATGTTCTCAACGCATTGGACAATACATTGTATAACGTGTATAGTCTGATAGAGACAGTAAAATCTCTGTAGGAATCACTAGAGAAGAAATACAAAACCGAAAATATCGGTTTGAAGAAATTTATCGTCGGTCGATTTCTGGATTTCAAAATGGTGGATTCCAAGAGTGTGACATCTCAAGTCCAAGATATGCAACTAATATTGCATGATCTAGATGTCGAAGGCATGAAGCTAAACGAGTCATTCAAAGTAGCCACGGTAATTGAAAAACTCCCCCATCTGGAAGGATTTCAAAAATTACCTGAAGCATAAGCAAAAGGAGATGGGGCTTGAAAACCTGATCCTAAGGCTACGAATAGAGGAGGATAATCGAAGGTTCTCCAACTCTAAAGGAACGAAGTGGGCTATCAACGAGATGTCTAACTTGGCCGAAGCAATTCAAAAAGAAGGCTCAAGGCAAGAAATTCAAGGGCTCGTGCTACAACTGCAGAAAGCTAGGATATATGTCAAAAGATTGCAGACGCCCAAAGAAACCAACCAAGGGTCAGAAGGATATTGCGAACCAGGTCGCAACTTCTAACGACATGGAGCTAGATCTCACTGCGATCATGTTTGAAGCTAACACGGTGGTGGACAACTCGAAGTAGGGGTTGATCTATCGATACTGGAGCAACACGCCATATCTGTTCTGATAAGGCGATGTTCTCCAAGTATACTTCGATAAGTGGAAGAAAGCTCTATATGGGCAATTCCATGACATCGCTGATTGTCGGACTTGGAAAAGTTATTCTGAAGATGACATCAGGGAAGGAGCTAACGCTTATTGATGTGCTCCATGTTCCAGACTTCAGGAAGAACCTAGTTTCTAGACCGACACTTGTTAAAGCCGGTTTCAGACTAGTGTTCCAATTAAAAAATTTTGTACTTACGAAGAATAGTGTATTCATAGGTAAAGGGTACTTAGAACAGAGTTTGTTTAAGATGGTTGTAATGACTGTACACCGTGAATTTGATGGTAATAAAATAAAAGCTTTCAGCTATGTTGTCGAGTGTTTTAATTTATGGTATGATCGACTTGGACATGTTAATAATAATACTCTGAAACATCTTATCAAATTAAATTTATTACCAAATGTCAATGTTGACAAACACACAAATGTGAAGTGTGCGTAGAAGCAAAAATGACAAGACTACCTTTTCATTCGGTGGAAAGGTCAACGATTCCTCTAGAGTTAATACATAGTGATCTATGTGACTTAAAATTCGTGCAAACTAGAGGAGGTAAAAAGTATTTTATTACTTTTATCGATGACTGCACGAGATTCTGTTATGTCTTTCTTTTAAGAAGTAAAGACGAAGCCTTAGAGGCTTTTAGAACCTATAAAATAGAAGTTGAGAATCAACTTGATAAACGAATTAAAATAATTCGTAGCGATAGAGGTGGAGAATATGGTGCACCGTTTGATGAATTTTGTTCAGAATCTGATATTATCCATCAGACAACGACTCTTTACTCACCTCAATCAAATGGTGTTGTCGAACGTAAAAATTGAACATTAAAGGAAATGATGAATGCCTTATTGATAAATTCAGGCTTACCTCAAAACTTGTGGGTGGAAGCTATATTAGTAGCAAATCACATTCTCAATAAAATCCCTCACAAGAAAAACGATAAAATTCCATACGAACTATGGAAAGGTCGCGAGCCATCATACAAATACATGAAAGTGTGAGGGTGCTTGTTAAAGGTCGAAGTACCCAAGCTAAAGAAAATAAAGATCAGACCTAAAACATTCGATGCAATATTTGTCGGATATGCCCAAAACAATAGTGCATATCGTTTCATAGTTCACAAGTCAGACATTCCTAATATTCATGTGGGAATAATCATAGAATCTCAAAATGCGATATTCTTTGAAAATGTATTCCCAAATAAGAAGGGAAACATTTAAAGTGATAGCAATAGAAGTTCTAACGACAATGACGTTTTTGAACTTAGTTGTCGTAAAAGGACTATTGACTATCAAAACGAAGAGTCACGTCGGAGCAAACGGGCTAGAGTTGAGAAATCGTTCAGGCCGGATTTTATGACTTTTATGTTAGAAACGGACCCAAGAACATTGAGCGAAGCTCTCTCTAGTCTCGATGTCCCATTATGGAAAGAAGCAGTCAATAGTGAAATCGAGTCCATCATGAATAACCATACTTGGGAATTAGTGGACCTTCCTTCCGGTTCTAAACCATTAGGTTATAAGTGGATATTAAAATGCAAGCATAAAGCTGATGGATCGATTGATAAGTATAAGGCTAGACTTATAGCCAAAAAGTACAAGCAAAAAGAAGGCTTTGATTACTTTGATACCTACTCATCGGTGACAAGGATTACGTCCATACGAGTGCTGATAGTCATCGCAGCATTGTGTGACCTTGAAATACATTAAATGGATGTTAAGAATGCTTTCTTAAATGGTGAGTTGGAAGAAGAGATTTATACGGAGCAACCCGAGGGGTTCGTAGCTTCAGGGAAAGAGGAAAATGTGTGTCGACTTGTTAAGTCAGTGTACGGACTTAAACAAGCGTCTAAACAATGACATGAGAAATTTGACAAAATAATACTGTCAAACAAATTCAAAATAAATGAATGTGACAAATGCATTTATGTCAAAGATACACCTAAAGATCATGTAATCATCTGTCTATACGTAGACGATATGTTTATAATGGGTAGTAATCATGAAATAATCATGAGTACAAAGAAAATATTGACCAAGAATTTCGATATGAAAGATATGGATCGAGCAGATGTTATATTGGAAATTAAAATTCTCAGGACATCTGAGGGGATAGTTTTGACACAATCCCACTATGTAGAATCGGTGTTGAAGAAGTTCAATGCGTACGATCTCTCTACAGTGAAACACCTATGGATCTAAGTCAACACTTAGCAAAAAACCAAGGTAGGCCCATATCACAATTAGAATATTCTCGGATAATAGACAGCTTGATGTATCTCACAAACTGCACACGTCCGAGTTTATAGCACTAGACAATGCAACTGAAGAAGCTGAATGGCTACGAAATTTCTTGGAAGATATTCGGAGTTGGACGAACCTGTGCCCGTCGTACTTATACACTGTGATAGTCAATAGGCGATTGGAAGGGCACAGAGTAGTATGTATAATGGTAAGTCACGACATATACACAATATCATTAGACAGTTGATCTCGAATGAAGTGATTACAATCGATTATGTCAAGTCCAAAGATAATTTGGTAGATCCTCTTATGAAGGGGCTAAGTCGAGATCAAGTATACTGCTCGTCAAGAGGATGAGATTAAAAATCTACAACTAAAACGAATGTAGCGGTAACCCAACCTTGTTGACTGGAGATCCCAAGATCTTGGTTCAATGGGACAACGAAGCTATAGAAGTTGTGTTACAGCACACGAGATAATATTATCTCTATCCTAATCCTAGGATGAATATGTGTTGTCCTACCACATGTAGTGAGGTTAAGCTTATGCTTTTAATGATTTCTATACCTTTATAAGGTGGAGTATAGTAGGATACTCTTGATAGAAGTGTCACATATATGAGTGTGAAGACAGGTCGCTTCAATGAAACACTCATGAATCCAAGATGGTGTCCATGGCCAAAACGGAACCAACCATGAGAACCAAAGTAGGTGAGATAAATCTCTGTGCAGGTGTTATTGTCTTAGTATACACAAACAGCTGAGCAGTTCAAGACATCACGTTCACTGCACAACCTACAATGCTCGATAGTATTCCACTGCGGAAGGTTCAAGCCACAAGCTACCTTTCCCGATGCATTGACTTATCGATTGGACTCTTGTAAAGTGTCAGCATGCATACATGCATTAATTTCCATTCATGTATGGGATTGTTAGAAAATTGATTAATTTTCTCAATTATATGAATGAGAAATTAATATAGTTTAATCTAGATCGTTGGATTAAGATGGATAAATCCGATTCATTCAAATGAAGGGGTATAAGTACATTTTTGGATGACTTAATCTTGGTCATTAAATTCAAAATGAAAGGCTTAGATGCATCCAAATGAAGAGACATTGTGTCTATTGGGAAGGGATGCAATCTAGATCTCATCCATCCAAATTGAATGGATGAGATTAGATTGAACCAAAAGGTTCCTCTATCCCTTCACAAGTATAAATAGAATCCCCTAGATGATGAAATTCACTCAACTCAATCCAATCATTCATACCTCCCATCTTCTGCATCCAGAGTTCAAAAAGCCTACAAGAATGTTCGTAGGTCTCGAAATTTATAGTGCTACTATTCCAAGACGTCGTCATTGTATCTTGGAAAATGAATTGCTACTATCTTAAGCACCTATAGCGGAGCAATATCGTTTTATGGAAATAGTGTTGAACACTAGCCTCGACGAACTAATATCAGTTTGCATCCTCCCCAACGGCAATCACTGAAACGCCGAAGTTTTTTCCCAACAAAAGCTACCTTGACATGTAATCAAAATGGTATCGAAGAAATTATTCCGATAGATTTTGATACTGAGAAATTGCAACAGCCTATGGAGGGTCTGCAACATGAGAAAGTCATTCAAAATGTTTCAATAGTTGATCAAAGTCCTCTTGCAATTGAATCACAAATGGCATAATGTGTTTGAAGAAGACCAACATGGAAGTCTAATCATGAGGTAACTAGAATTGACTAAGGTGATGATCCACTTATACATTTTGTTTTGTTTTAAAATTGTGACTATACTATTTTTGAGGTGGTCGTCAAAAAATCAAAATGGAGAAAGGCTATGGATGATGATATTATAGCAATCGAAAGGAACAATACATAAGAGTTGTGTGATCTTCTTAAAGGGTAAAAGACAATTGGTGTAAAGTGAGTTTACAAGACAAACCTAAAGGAAATTGTGAGATTGACAAGTACAAGACACACTTGGTTGCAAAGGGTTATAAGCAAGAATTTGGTGTTGATTATAAAGAAGTGTTTGCATCCGTCGGAAGGCATGTTACAATCAGATTGGAGATAGCAATGACAATCTAAAATTCATGGCTTATCTTTCAGTTGAATGTAAAATCGACATTTCTCCTTGTAAATTTAAAAGAAGAGGTATTTATCGGTCAACCTCCTAGTTATGTTAAATTTGGCAATGAGCATAAAATTTATAGATTAAAGACAGTTCTCTATAGTTTAAACCAAACCCCGTTAGCTTGATATAATCATATAGAGACTTATTTCTTGAAAGAAGGATTTCAAAATGCCCTTATAAACATACCCTTTTTACTGAGATTGAAGGTGGTGGAAAATATTGATAGTTTGTTTATATGCTGATGATTTGATCTATATTGGAAATTGTACATTGTAGGGGATCTCGTGACCGCTAAAAGGGGGTGAATAGCACGTCGGCGTTGATGGAGGAATTCTTTCGCGATCGTGTGCTTGCTACAATTCCATTAGTGTGCAGCGGAAATAGTAGAAATAAAACAATAACAAAGTATACAAGCTCACAATCACAACACGTAATATAACATGATTCGGAATCAAATGGTTCCTACTCCATGGGTTGAGCTCTACGAGCTCGAGTGATGACAACACCACTAATAGAACTCCTTCTCGACAATATATTGGAGGCGAAGAAATCTCGTACAAGTGTTTACAACAATAAACGAACAGATACAAGCAAATACAAATATGAAATACACTACATGTAACCACTTTACAAATGCTCTTTAGATTGCTTGATCTTTAGTTGCTCGAATTACACTTGGAGACCCCAATTTGCAGCAACAAATCGCCCCAAACACGTCCAAGAACCACTGCCAAATCCCTCCTCCTCGAGCTCCCTTTAAAGATT
The DNA here is from genome assembly GCA_025175895.1 of Wurfbainia villosa. NCBI lineage: Eukaryota > Viridiplantae > Streptophyta > Magnoliopsida > Zingiberales > Zingiberaceae > Wurfbainia > Wurfbainia villosa. The sequence goes on along the minus strand of JAKLTH010000268.1, from coordinate 185,927 downwards.
CCGACGGACATCACCGATCGCTCCCGTAGTCTGCTGTAAGACAACGACATGAGCCACGTCGGATAAGTTCCAATGGATAGACCATCAGTCGATTGATCAAGTCTTCACTCGACTGTCAAACCCTAGCAATTGACTCAAAAATCTTCTATGCCCGAATTCTCAACCATCAGTCGACCGATCTCGGATCGATCGCTCAGCATCGATTGGTATCGCCCAATCCGGCGATTGCTAGGTCAATTCAGCTAAACCCTAGTTGACTCCCATCAGTCGATTGACCATAGTCTCAGTCGACTGATACACCTCAAACATGAGGTTTTAACCCAAGTATAGTGCCCCCATACTTGCTAGACCACCCTTAGCCTAGACCTAAGCCTTCTAGTCACCTCCATCAGCCTCACGCCTATCGGATCCCTCCAAGTCATCCATGACTTGTTCATCCATACGCTAGCCTTTAGGTGCTTCTATTAACTATTGTTATGCTAATGTGGTCTACACCGCCAAGGCACATTGGGCTTACGCTGCCAAGACTCCGCTTGGACTTTACGCCGCCAACCATTGGACTTATGCTACCAAGACTCCACCCTTGGACTTTACGCCGCCAATATTCCCCTTGGACTTTTCAATTGCCAAGACCCATGCTTGGACTTTCCTTGCCAACCCATGTTAGACTTTCCATGCCAAAACTCATGTTTGGACTTTCCCTAGCCAAGACCCATGCTTGGACTTTCCTTGCCAACCCATGTTGGACTTTCCATGCCAAGGCTCATGCTTGGACTTTCCCTTGCCAAGACCCATGTTTAGACTTTCCTTGCCAACCCATGTTGGACTTTCCATGCCAAGACTCAAGCTTGGACTTTTCCTTGCCAACCCATGTTGGACTTTCCATGCCAAGACTCAAGCTGGACTTTTCCTTGTCAATCCATGTTGGACTTTCCATGCCAAGACCCATGCATGGACTTTCCATGCCTAGTACACAAGACTTGGACTTCTTCCATGACAATGGTCAAACCATCGTCAAACATCAAATGTGACCTGGGTCGATTGCCCCAACAATCTCCCCAACACATGTCAGACATCAATGTCAAACATCAAAATACTACTCGACTCCAATTCGAGTCTGGTCAATCGTGACCTGGGCCGATTGCACCAACAATCTCCCCCTTTTTGAAGTTTGACAAAAATACCCTTAAGTTAGGCCCCTAACTCAAATTCCTTTACTAATTTTCCCAAATTAGTAATTCTAACATTCTCCCATTAATTCTCCCCCTTTTTGACATACATCAAAAATGTTCTCCCCAAGGAGGTCAATGTTTCATATCCCAATGAGATCTTATAATCTTTTCCTTGGTCCAAAAACATCTAGGATGCCTTCACTCTTCCTAGTGATAAGTCTCATATCACTTAAGAGAGACAATCCTACAAACTCTCCCAATTTCTAAATTGGGCATCTCAAATTCCCATTTCTCCCCCTCATACGGAAAAATATATCCATCATTTCATGATAGATACCTCCCCCTAAAGGCTTGCTCCCCCTTGATCATTGCACCAACAATGTCATTGGAAAGTCCCTAAGCCAATAGGAACTCTAAAACATCAAAATTAAGGGCAAAAGTTCAAACATGAACTCTCACACACCTTGAAATTGATACATCACCCTAACAACTCTCCTAATCCATATCCAATGAATTTTTACCCTTTCTAATGCTTCCCAAAGCATATCCTAGGGTTAGGAGCAGTTAGGGAACCCTAACATAGTTGAAATATAGGTTAAACATCCTTGTTTACCCGAATCATTGATCATCCGATCGATCATTGCCACCATGCAATGATCGATGATATCAAAAATCTGATTTTTAGACATGAATTTCAAAAATGCATAAGTAAATATACATAATTTAAAAAATCATGAAACTTCATATTTATAATACTTATAACCAATACAATGAGTGAAAAATGTTTGAAAAATATTTTACCCATAAAATAGTGAAATTGACACAAAGTTTAAAAGTGAAAAAAAAGTTCAATGTTTTAGCTCACTTTGTATCAACTTCATCAATGGTGATTGCTATCAAAAGATAGACTTCACTAAGGTTTTCTAAAGTGATTTTTAAATGTTTTTGAAAACCTATATTGGATCATGTTCTTTGGACTTAATGAATATGACTTGAACATAAGCTTTTCCAATGATCCATAACATGATTTTAGATGAGTTTGAATTCATCTAGATGCAAAAACTATGCACCTTGAACTTAACTCATTTTCTAACATCTCACATGTATCTAGGGTGTATCAATACACATACATGTCAATGTAATATGAGATGTGCGTTTTGTTCATCCTAAACTAGGATTTCATGCATTCTTCTAAGGCAACAACTTCTTGATTCCTTTATACATAAGACTTCAAGTCATGTCAATTGTCCTTAACTCATTTTTTATTAATGCATGAATGATTATGACATTAATGATGATATAAATAAGCATGTGCTCTTAATCATGATGTCATGGCATAAAATGGAATCTAAGCATATATGACATTTAACCTTAATCCTAAGCATGATCATGACATATTAAATGATTAAAAGTAGATATGATGTAATGACATGTTGTATGACAATCAAAGCATGACAAATAAAATATAAAAGTATATAATACCTAAATTTTAGTATTTATTATCATTTGTTATTATTAAACTCATTTTGCCATATTATCATTTATTCCCCAAGTATGCCAAAAACTCAAAATGACACACTATGACCTCTAAACCTAAGTTGTGTCAATTTGATTGATTTTTCATAATTCCTTAAATAATATTGGCACATCCTAAAATCTTTTAGGATTATAATTCAAACCTATTTCCAAGGTATTCATAGCCTTGAAAATATCCTAAAGTGTCACCTTTACCATGGTTAGGTTAGCTACCTATCCATTCAAGGTTGACACACCCTAACCAATCTAGCGTGAATTGATCACGCTCTTAGGAACCCAAAACCTATTGGAGCTCCTTAGGTTTATTAGGTATTCCTTAGGGATAACTTCCCTATATACCCTCCTAATGACCCTTCTAGGCTTGTTAGCCTTGGTCATTTGGGTCTTGCCTAGGTTAGCTCTAGGGGTGACTCCCCTTGTAACCTTCTTAGTGACTTCCCTAGGTTTCTTCAAAACCCTAGCCACTAGACACACACCTTGGTTACCCTTAGGGATGACTTCCCTAGTAACCTCGGTCTTCCTAGACCTAGGTTGTGTTTCATAATGAAATGGAACACTATGATAGGCCTCCTTGGGCTTAGGTTTGTGACCCAAAACTTTCTTGCCCTTAGACGAGTCTTACCTCCTAGACTCTAGGTGTTGACTCTTAGATCTAGATTTTTGATCATTTGACCCTTCAATTGAATTTTGTATTTTTGCAAGGGTCTTTTCCATTTTCTCAAGTCTTGACCTCAAGACTTGATTTTCCTTTTATAATTTCTCAATCTTTGATTTTTCATTAACTCTTGAGATATTTTTATTTCTAGGCATATGTCTAATCCATTTAGGGTTGATTGTTAGTAATATATGAGAGATGTCCTAAGGCAATCGCCTTATGGTCGTACCATTTATTTGATAAATGAAGATTCATTATTTGAGTGTACATGTTTTCATGTATTTGATTAGATCTTAAACTCATTTATTGAATGTCCCCGATACGATTCACAGCATGAGAAAATTGTAGGGGATCGATTGGAAGCTAGAGGGGGGGTGAATAGCGTCGTGCTATGCGTGATGGAATTTGATCGTGTTTGTCTCTACAAAACTCGTTAGCGCGCAGCGGAATAGTAATGAAAGCAATAACGAAATAGACAAAACACGCAAACACATGAATATAATGTGGTTCGGAACCGAACGGTTCCTACTCCACGGATCGAGCTCTAAAGAGCTCTAGTGATGCACACGCACTCACTAATCACAAATACTCTTTCTCGACACAAGTCGGAGGCGGAGAAACCTCGTACAAATGTTTACAACAGTAAACGAATAGATACAAGCAAATACAAGAAAGAAATACAATGCAAGTAAAGAAAAACTACTTTACAAGAGCTTTTGATTTGCTTGCTTTTGGTTGCTTGAAGAGTAGCCTTGACGGTCTGGATTGCAGCAGCAAATCCCCTCTAAATTGCCTCAAGAACCATGTGTTTGAAACCTCCCACGAACAGCTACTTTTAACCTGCATCGAGCTGGATTTCCGCCAATCAGTCGACTGCCATAAGTCACCAGTCGACTGATGCCACTGTTGTCGTGAGACAACGGTTCGATCCACGCTGGAAAAAACTCCAACGGATCTCTTGGCAGTCGACTGCCAACATTAGCAGTCGACTTCTAGCCACGTAGTCGACTGCCCAGTCGACTACGGAGCATTCTGTGCTCGCGGCTAAACTAGCGATGCCGTCGTCCTTAGCGATCGACTCGCCGACATCGGTCAGCCAGCTCAATGAAGCGGTTGATCGCCAGAGCACTTTTAGTTGAGGTTTTAACCCAAGTATGATTCCCCAATACTTGCTAGGCCACCCTTAGCCTAGACTTAAGCCTTCTAGCCACCTCCATCAGCTTCACGCCTCTCGGAACCCTCCAAGTCATCCATGACTTGTTCATCCATCGCACTAGCCTCCAGGTGCTTCCATCGGCTATTGTCATGCTAACAGTGTCTACACCGCCAAGGCACATTGGACTTACGCCGCCAAGACTCCGCTTGGACTTTACGTCGCCAACCATTGGACTTATGCTGCCAAGACTCTCGCTTGGACTTTATGCCGCCAACCATTGGACCTATGCTGCCAAGACTCCCTCTTGGACTTCCCATGCCAAGTACTCAATACTTGGACTTTCCCAATAACCACATGGTCAACCCTAGTCAACCATTAAAGTCTCCCTCGAGTCAAACTCGAGTCTGGTCAATCATGACCCGGGTCGATTGCTCCAACAATCTCCCCAACATATTAACCGACATTAATGTCAAACATCAATGTCAACTGACTTTGTCAAACATACTATGTCAAACATCCTATGTCAAACATCACTCGAGTCAAACTCGAGTCTGGTCAATCGTGACATGGACCGATTGCACCAACAATCTCTTCCTTTTTTATGTTTGACAAAACAAACCTTGAGTTAGACCCTTAACTCAAATTCCCTTACCAATTTTCTAAATTGGTAATTTTACTCTCCCCCTTTTTGACATACATCAAAAAGGTTCTCTCCAAAGAGGTCAATGTCTCATGTCCCAATGAGATCTTACAATCTCTCCCTTTGTCCAAAAATACCTAGGATGACTACCATCTTCCTAGTGATAAGTCACATATCACTCAAGAGAGGCAATCCTATTCACTCTCCCAATTTCCGAATTGGGTATCAAAAACCCATCAATTTTCCCAATTGATGACACTCTCCCAATAAGTTCTCCCCATTCAAGAAGAAAAATACATCCATCATCCCATGATGGATACCTCTCCCTAAAGGCTTGCTCTCCCTTGACCATTGCACCAACAATGTCCTTGGGAGGTTCCTAAGCCAATAGGAACTCTAAACCATCAAAAATAAGGTTTAAAGTTCAAACATGAACTTGTCACACCTTAAATTTGATACATCGACCTAACACCTCTCTTAATCCATATCCAACGGATTTTAACCCTTTATAATGCTTCCCAAAGCATATCCTAGGGTTAGGAGTGATTAGGAACCTTTACCATAGCTGAACACGGGCTAAACAACCTTGTTTTTCATGAAATCAGCTTGGCAGTTGACTACTTACAGTTATTAGTCGAACTGCCCATCATCAGTCGACTGCCACCAAGTGGTAGTCGACTGATAACTGAAATTCTCGAATTTCAGCTATCAGAATCGAATTTTGAAAAGTCATAAGTAATTCTACGTATTTTGAAAATTCGTGAAAATTTATACGTACATTACTTATAAGCAATACAATGGGTGAAAAATATTTGAAAATTATTTTACCCATAAAATAGTGAGTTTGATACAAAACTCAAAACCATTGAAATTTTCAATGTTTTGGCTCTATTTTGTATCAACTCTATCAATGGTGATTGCTATCAAAAGATAAACTTCACCAAGGTTTTTCAAAAAGATTTTAAAACATTTTCAAAACCTTATTTTGGATCATATTCCTTGGTCTTTATGTACATGACTTGTACACATGCTCTCCCAATGATCCACAAATCATATAAGATGAGTTTTGGTTCATCTAGATGCAAAAACTATGCATCTTGAACTTAACTCATATCATAGGATCTCACATGTATATAGGGTGTATAAATACACATACTGTTAGGTTTCCGGCACCACGGCGAGTGTGTGTTCGAACATGTTTCGTAAACATGTGCACAGCGGAAGGAATAAAATAATAAATCTAATTTATTACAACACACACACCACACGCATGCATAGTATAACATGTGTAGACATAACCGTAAATTCAAATTTTGCAATAAAAGGAAATTTATACTACGTATACCTGACGTATCATGTGTAGCGGGAAAGACATCAACCGGAACAATCCTCGCTAGAATCGTCTCTATCCGTATCCACGCCGAGTATCTTCGGGATGACTTCACAAAGTCACGAGCCTCGTCTTCGTACGAGTTATTAGCCTCGTGTTGAAGACGATGTGATCGAGAGAAGATCACGATTCGAATCAAAATTCGGATCCAAAACGAGTCCTCAAAAACTCGCTTCTCCGAAGAGGTATTCATCAACCGTTTGACGAATCCTTCGTCCTCCACCTATGAGGATTACCGGAGATCGAATCCCCGGCAAGGCTACCGCTGTCAGAGCTCCAAACATCGTCCAAACGACGCTCCGACAAGAAGGAAACAAGCTGTCCAGAAAACTGGACAGCTTTGGTGAAGACCTTGCGCCAACCAAATAAGGAAAGCAATATGCTCACCTTGTCGCCGGAGCCAAGGAAGATCACCGGAGCTCCTCCGGCAACAGCTAGACGCCGGCAAGTGGGGAGGATGGCAGCTGCTGGATGCCGGTTGAAGAAGCTTGGGCGGCGGTTTGGAGTTGGGCGCCGGCAAGACTTGGAGAGGAGAGGGAGGTGGGCGGCAACTTTAGGGTTGCAAGGATTAGGGCTTAACAAAACCCTTAAGCCCTATTTTATAGAGAACAAATTCTCTTAATGGTTATCGAATCATAACCAAAAGCCCGTTAACCCGCTCCATTAATTTAAGTTAAAATAAACCAAACCATGATGACCTATTTTAAGTTAAAACGAACCGAACCAACTTTGGTTCATTCGTTTAAAACAAACCAAACCCCTTTGGTTTATTCTCCTCCATTGGATTAGAACCAAACCAATTTGGTTCATCCATCATGTCTTCATAAGACACGACCCATCCACGCTTCCATTGCGACTGAAACGATTTCATGCTCGCTCCATGTTTGGTCCAACCAAACCTTGTTTCTCTCGGTATGAGAATCTCATTCTTAAGCTCGTTTTAAATCCTTCGGATTATGCTCGTTGTGCGTGTGACCAAATAAGTTCTCGGTTTATGTTGGCTGTCTATAATTAACTATTAATTATAGAACGATCATGAGTGACACCTAGTAGTACATCATGATCCCCAATTAACTGAAAAGATCAACGGTTGATCCAGAACTATTTCTGAAACTCTTCAGCAGCTCGAATGAATCGTGTCTCATTCCCTTCACTCATCTTATACCCACTTGGTTCAGAACATGGTCCATAGTGTCAGTCCCCACTAGGTTGACTACGTCACACCTAGCCCAAGTATCATTTCCTCGTCCTGCGGATTCTAATTACTGCACATGTATCCAAGAGTACCTTACTCTAAACATGTAATACTTTGGCCAAAGACTTTAGTAACAATCCGATGAGAGGCCATGAGTATACATCTCCTCGTAAGGAGTGGTGAATCCTTTAGAGGCTATTCAAACACCTTCGATCACTTCGACTTATACCCAATCATCCCGGGTCCACATCTCCTTTATAGGCTTGCTTTGTGATTGCTTGAATTGCACTTAGAGACCCTGAATTACACCAGCAATTCGCCCCAAAACTCCTCAAGAAACGCTTGTCGAAATCTCCTCCAAGATCTCCCTTTAAAGCTGCTGCCTGGGCTGGATTTCGCCTGGCAGTCGACTGATTGGGACCATCAGTCGACTGCCCATGTAGCCATTATCTCACAACGACATGATCCACGCTGAAAAAATCCAACAGATCCAACATCAGTCGATTAGTAGCTCAATCAGTCGAGTGGTCGGGCCAATCACTCGACTGGAGAACCTTCTGTGCCTAAAATCCCGAGCACCAGTCGACTGCTCGAGCCAGCAGTCGACTGCCTACCTCTAGCAATCGACTGCTAGGGCACTCCCCACAGTCAAACCCTAGTTGACTCACTCCAGTCAACTGCCACATGGTATCAGTCGACTGATATATCTCAAACATGAGGTTTAAACCCAAATATGGTGCCCCCATACTTGTTAGATCACCCTTAGCCTAGACCTAAGCCTTCTAGTCACCTCCATCAGCCTCGCGCCTATCGGATCCCTCCAAGTCATCCATGACTTGTTCATCCATGCACTATCCTTTAGGTGCTTCCATCGGCTATGTCATGCTAACGGTGTATACACCGCCAAGACACATTGGACTTACGCTGTCAAGACTCCGCTTGGACTTTACGCCGCCAACCATTGGACTTATGCTATCAAGACTTCACTCTTGGACTTTACGCCGTCAATATCAAATCCCTTGGACTTCTCAAATGCCAAGTACTCATGACTTGGACTTTCACTGCCAAGACTACACCCTTGGACTTCTCAAATGCCAAGACTCAAGCTTGGACTTTCCTTTGCCAACCTATGTTGGACTTTCCATGTCAAGACTCATGCTTGGACTTTACATGTCAAGTACTCAAGACTTGGACTTTTCATGACATGGTCAACCCCAGTCAACCATCAAAATCCCTCTCAAATTAAACTCGAGTCCGGTCAATCATGATCCGGGTCGATTGCACCAACAATCTCCTCAAAACATTATCAGATATCAATGTCAAATCTCCATGTCAAACATCAAAACATCGCTCGAGTTAAACTCGAGTCCGGTCAATCATGACCTGAGTTGATTGCACCAACAAGGTGATCATATGTTAGGCGAATGAAATCTTACAACTCAAGGGTGATCGGACACAAGAAGAATAAAATCCAAACAAGTTAAGAATAACCGATATGTTAAGCAAAAAAAAAAAGTCATGGTAAATTGAGAATCATTGGATACTATATATGTGAAATAAGAGTTTAACTTTGGTCAGTGAAACTGAAGTATTTGTCGACTGATAAATCTTAAATCATGTATTTTGGAGTTTGAGGAAATTTATGAGTATTTAAGACATCATCGATTAATTGACCGATTTAACAGTAGATTGTTGTTATTATTTGAGTGAACAAAGAATTTGAAATTCGATTGTCCAACTTGAAGATCGTAATCAGTCAACTAATAATACTACAACAATACACAACAAATTTAGAATTTGACTGTGGCACTTGACTATTTAGTTAACAGATTTAATATAAATTAAAAAAAATAATTTGAATTTTTGAATATTAAGCCTATAAAAATTTAGAAACAATATTTTTTGACTCGTTAAAGATATCCTGCTCGTTTTAGATATGACAAAGACTTCATGACGTTACCTAATTTAAGATAAATTCATTTTAGTTTGATTTTCTTAATATTAAACCAAAAGAATTTAAAAATAATATTATTTGACTTGCTAAAAATGTCCGTCTATTGCATCCCTCCCCGTCTTACAATTATTGTCACCAATTTACCCTAACTAAAGGATAGGAGATCAGGACAATTATTGCTTGTTCGTTTTAAATATGACAAATACTTCCACGACGTCACGTGATTTAGTATAAATTTGTTTTAGTTTGATTTTTTAAACATTAACCCATTTGGAATTTAGATATAATATATTTTGGCACTACAAGAAAATTATCATATTCCCATGATAAAAAACCGTAGGTAAAAGTATGAAAACCATGGGTAGACCTCAAAAACCTATACCCATGGACATCTATGTCCGTCATTTTTACTATGTCTTTACCTATGATTTTTTTCCCGTGGGTGTAACATATAGTGACAGTATCCATTACCGTCAGAAAATATCTCGACTTATACCTACGAATTTCATTGCATCACTATAGGATTTAGTGATGGAACTAAAAATCGTCACAATTAATCACCAAATAATTACCCACAGTCTTTTTTCCGTGGGTATAGCTTATAGTCACATGATTTTTTTTCCGTAGGTATAAATTATAACCACACTTTTGTTATAAAAAATTGAAATTTAGAATTCAATTTATATATTTAAATTTACATAAAAATAACAATCATCTTAAAAAAAGACTCCAATTATATTAAAAATAAATCATGTCTTATATTACAAACAAATGGAATCATGAAAATCTAAAAAAAGTACATATTATGCTCCCATAAAGTACATATATATAGTGCATACAAAATAAAATTCTAAAACATGATAGACATGAATCACTAACAATCAACAAAATGAGCGTCTTCGCTTCTAGTTATCACCTGCAAATTAAATTATAATGAAGCATTAATATAAGTGAATATATTTAATTAACAAAATTAGCCTCAATCTTAATGAAAGTTAATCAAATTAAATACCTACTACATTCATAATCTTCATGAACTTTAAGATCCTTAATTGCTTTGACCATTTAGCTTACTTGAAGCATTTGGAATCTTTAAAAAATTATGTAAATTTTGAACTAAGATAACAATTTAAGAAATTCTTCGTGATGAATGCTAAAACTAATTAAACTAATGGACAAAACTAATACAGTATTACATTGAAGCATAACTTCTAGTTAGAACCAATAGACAGAGGACAATTTGAATACTCAGTGTAACAGTAAATGAATAGTATTGAAAATTAGAAATATAATTGGATAAGCATAAGATTATCAATTATTTATAAGTAATATTCATAAACAATCTACAAACAAAGCTTATAAATAGAAAACTGTGTTAACTAAACAACTTAAAATATAAAAAAATTTAAATTTGTTCATAAGAGCTCACACAATCTAAATAAATCAATGAAAGTTAAAAAAAACAAATTAGATTTGAACAACTATTCCAATAGCATCATTAATTTTATGCCAAACTGACATAACTGCATTATTATTATTATTATTTTACTAACCTCAGATATTCAAATCCAAGCCTTCGATCCGACTAATCATAGAGATGATTGACTCCGTCTCATGAAAATTTTCCATCGGCCATCTGGATAAATCGAGAGGCACTTGCATGGACAACCTCAGATCTGCATCCATGGTTTGTCAACCTTTTTAGAGAAAAATTCTACAAATTCATCGCAACTGGAAATCGAACCGCATATATATAAGAATCAAATTGGACGTCCTACCACTGCACCGTACTTCTGAGAGCTGAAAAAATAAATAAATATCTGTTGAATTCATTTTAATACACCATTCAATGACACCAAGCAACCACAAATAATACATCCAGCTAACTCATTACTCCTATGCACTCAAAATGCAGTTCGAGTAGAATGAGTGAGAATCCAGCAAAAAGACCACAAAAAATATGGCTCTTCAGATTAAGTAAAACAACTCACCCAAAAACAAAAAAGCATGAAGAGAGCCTCACTTCTCCATTTCTTTTGGTATAATAGGCTTTCCTAAATAAACAAGTCGCATCTCTTCTCTCCATATCTGCAATAAAATTGTTTGACCATATTATTCAATGAAGCAGGGTGAGAAATTCAAGTAAAGAAATATACCATGTCACGAAATTGAAGTCGGATATGAGGTACATTGGTCCTATGGATGTCATTGCAATCAGGTCCTCGCTTGTAATAATGTTTCCCAATCCAATGCGACTATAGCAGATTAATCAAAGGATTTACAAATGGAATCATTCAACCATGAAACTATTTCACATTCATATTGGTGCATCGAACAGCAAAAGCTTATTACCTTAAGAGCATGTGAAAAACCAGACTGGTAAACTGAATTCCTGGCAATTTCACATAAATTGCATGAACTAAGTTTCCACACCTGTGAAGGAGTAACTAATTAGGAGGGCATTAAGGGTTTATAATTTTTTACTCCAACACAGTGAAGAAATCATTTAGATAGATTACTGAGGCTGCAATACTGTACTCTTCCACCAGAGGTTCTTTTGTTAGATGAATTTGCAAAGGATCATCTGTTGAAAGAGAAACATTTAGACCTTTGTGAAAGAACATTGGGAAGGGGTTCCAATGATAATCAAGAAAAAGTGAGTTGTTGCTAAGAGGAGACATCGCCAAACCTATCTGGTAGCAAGGAAGTAAAACTCAGCACAAGAAATATGGTATAGAATGAGAGGAAAATAGATCGTAGTAATATTTCTAATTGGAAAAAATGGAGCTGCCACAAGCGGCTGGCCTCAATTACCTGAGCCAGATAATACAAATACTAAAGGACAGGGGACTTTCTTAACTTGATTCCATGAGCAATATCAAGGTGATCAATGTCACTAGCCTGCAGATAACAGACATCATCTATCACATGATTAATAGAGAAATGAAAGTCAATTCAGATTATCTGATACCTCTCCTGAATGAGGGCGAAATTTGATTGTTGTCTGGCCCTTGGATTCACGGAGCTAGAATTAGGATGACATCCAAAAAACCATTAAACTAAAGTTTAAAATGGCCGAATATAGACCTGAATAATAGACAGCCAGAAATGAACACTATCATCTAAAAATATAAGAGTACGAGTATAGAACAAACACCTTGTTCAGTGTATACAAATTAGCATAGCAATAGTATGCATAATATGAAAATGCAGGGTTAAAAATATTTGATCCATGCGCCGGCCTCTGGCAGCACACGCCGGCCGCTGGCGGCACGCACCGGCTGCTGGCCACGCGCCGGCCGCTGGCGGCACGACCACTGGCCATGCACACGGCGGCCGCGAGGTGGCCCCCCGACTTCCTCTTCTTCCTCACCACTCGACCCTAAACCCTAAACTCTACCTTCGTCGGTGGCCGGTGCTCCAAAGGTGGCGGAGCCTTGCGGTGGAGGACGCTCCGGTGGCGGGCTTGAGGCGGCGGGGCTTGAGACAGTAGGAAGGGCGCTGGCGGTGAGAAGGGGAAAAGTAGGGCACGCGTGAGGAAAAATGGATTTTAAAGAAAGGAAATAAAAAATATAAATAATTAGTTATGTTGAATTAATGGGTTTGAATTATTGGATCCTATTTTTATTGATTACCAATAAAATCTAGGTTTCAATTAAAATTAAACTTAGGATTAATTGAAACTTGAATTATCATACTTAACTATTGGTTAATTGACTTAACCTAGTATTAAGAGTCACTCTCTCATCCCTTAATCACTTTAATATTTAAAATAATTTATTTTTAATAAATTTTATTAAAAAAAATATTTATAATGACAGTGAAACTTATAGTGACGATAAATTATAAGTATAAGTATATGCTACCTATACCCATAGTTAAAAAATTTATAGTGACAGTAAAATATAAGTGTAGGTATAGATATCCAATAGCCACAGTATTGATATCTGTCCCTATAATCTATAGTGACGATGTCATATATCTGTGGCTATATGTTATCTATATCTACAGTCTATATACGCGTAGCTAAAATTTACCGTGAGTATATGACAATTTTCTTGTAGTGTGGCTTGTCTGAGATTGTTCTCTGTTGCTTCCACGTCACCTAATTTAATTAATCGATCAATCAATTTAACTAATTAATTAAAAGCATAAAAGCTACGCGAGTGAATAAATGTACAAATAATATTTGTTGTATTTAAAAAATGTCCCATTAATGAGATGAAAGGGGTTGTTGTCTGTCGAGACGGGATGGTGAGGTGTCCCGGTGGCAAAGACGACAAGGGTCGATAACTCGGACGATAAGGGCTGACATGGAGGGAGAGCGGGAACAACAGGTATGTCGTCTCGGCAGTGAGCCGAGTCGAATGAGATGGATCGAGCCGAATCAGGGGTCCTGCAAAACAACGAACGGTTAAGGGCGCCGAGACGGATCTCGGCAGGGCCCCTCCGACGCTCAAGGTAGGGATCAGTAGGAAAATGGCAAAAAGAAGGAGCAAGTGGAGTGGAGAATGCACGAACCTTCTTTTTCCTCCTTTAGAGAGTCTATATATAGAAGAGAAATGTCTCTGACAAATAGTACTGTTGGTAAGGGCAGTATGACTTCAAGAGATGTGTACGCCTGCTCAAAGAGTAATAGGGTCATTACCCTCATAAATATTGCAGGCGCGTAGGCCGCAATTAATATACGTCGTGTGGTTGATAGGAGATAACTCCTCATTAATGCAGCAGACATTCCTCTGAAAACCGATATGGGCATCTGCTTCTTAGTCGGAGAGAGATGCTAATGAGGATTGTCCGGTGGGCCCTTGAATAAGCATTCTCCCCTGAGTCTAGTCGAAGGATAGACGTAGCTTGACTAATTAGACTGATCTTATTGCACCATGATTTTTCTCTGTCATCTTAATGAGGCATGGGAGGTGACACCTAGTAAGGGCTCCTCGAGAATGAAGAAAATCTCGCTTTTGGACATAGTCATTAATGCATATTAATGCGAGGATTTTGTTATGATTGTCTTATTTTTCTAGGGTTCACTCAATTACGCCACATGTCCCCAAAAGAGACTCTCGGAAGGAGAACCGTCATGACATCCCTATAAGTGACTCCCCAGTCCTTGATTCTTGCCATTTTACACGCGCCGCTTCCTCTTGCCTTTCCTCTCTGACAACCTATTCCTTCTTCTCCGACGCCGTTACGCTTGTGAGTCCTTTTCCTTTTGTCTTTCTTCTTTTGCAATGGCTTCAAATACTGACATTTGGTATCTGAGAACCCGCAGTACTGTCGACCCGGAAGTTCGCTCCGAGGCCAGGTCTGCTTTCCATATCCCCAACTCATATATGCTGAGGTCTCCTCAACGAGAGCAGCGGCCTCATGAGCCTCCTCCCGAATTTACCACTTTCTTTCTCGACCAGCTATCTGTCGGCCTTCGTTTCCCCTTGCACCCCTTTTTTGTTGAACTGTCTTCCTATTTTCGGATTCCTCTGAACCAGCTAGCCCCTAATGCCTTTAGCATCATCGACGACTTCATCATTATTTTCCCTTTTTACCACCTCCCCCTCTTGGCTGAAGCTTTCCACTCGTGCTTCATCCCAAAGAAGAAAGAGGCGGGAGTCTTCTTCTTCTTGGCTCGACAAGAAATAAAGTTCTTGTCGAACCTTGCCACTTCCCACAAACACTGGAAGTCCAAGTACCTATTTGTCAGGCCCGAGTCCCATTTCACTTGGCCGACCGGGTGGCAGCTCGAGCTGCCCCCCTCCCCCTCTATTCGGCACTTCAGGAAGTCCTCCACCTACCGAGAGATAGCCGCAGTCCTTAACGGCTTAAACTTCAACATTAACGTCTTATTGGAGGAGGGACTTCTATACCACTTCAATATAAGTCCAATAGAGGCCGAGCTGAGTGGCTCACTAGGTAAAAAGAATTTTTGCCTTGTTTGCTCTTTTATTTTATTTCCATTTGCTAATCTGCTTCCTTCTTTATGACAACTGAAATCATGTTTCGGGCTTCAATTAGCAAGAAATTAAAGTGGAGAAGGGCACAGGTGCTCCCCCCTGCAAATGCCCTGGCAGAGACACGTGAGGAGGCTAGATCAAATGAACCCCCACCGCCTGGGCCCTCCATGGTGGCTGAGGTAATCAGTTCCGGGGACTCGGAGGAGCAACGGCGACGGCGCAAGAGGAGCCGCGTAGTGCTCTCTTCCGCGGAGGGGAGCCCTTCTTAGCAATCCTCTCCTATCCCAAGTCCCCGGCATTCAGTCAAGCCGAGTGGCGAGGGGCCGAGCGGCGAGGGACTGAGCGATGAGAGGCCGAGTGGTACAGGGCCAGACATCTCGGAGCCTCCCTTGGAGGAGTATCCGAGGGCCCCTCCTCCTCTTAACGAGCCCTCATCATCTCGCCCATGCAGTCCAAGTCCCCTCCCCGAGGTGTCAGGCCACCCTCGACCAGGACAAGAGCTCCCGCCAAGGGGATTCCTCCAAGAAATCCGGGACGCCATTGGCGATTCGGCTAAGGGGAAGTCCATCCAGGCTATAAGCGACGAGATGAACACCCATTTGGTCAAGGTAAGTGTTTTCCTAACTGTGCTATTTTGTTTTTGCAGTCAAGTCTTGTTAATTCGGCTAACCCAATTGATCCCCTCCCCTTTTTTCTGTAGTTCTGGGGCTACCACCTAGAGCTGATGGCCCATCTGCCTCCCATGACCGCTACTTTTCAACAAATATGGGCTCAGGTAGCAGGCCTTATGACTCAGCTCTGGGACAAGGAAGCGGAGCTCGACTTAGCCCAGTCTGAGACTGTCGTCTTCCAAGCCAAAGTACTCTGCTACGAAGATGATCTCAGGCTCAGGGCGTGGGAACTAGAGCGCCAAGCGGCCGAGATGGAGTGGTTACGAGCCAAGGTCGCAGAAGCGAATGAGCTCAAAGCCCGAGCCGAGGAAGTTGAGACTAAGCTACTGTAGGCTGAGCAGATCAGAGTTGTTCAGGCAGAGTTCGAGGCCAAACGGAGGGACGAGTTAGCAGACAGAGCCGAGAAGGCTAAGGCGGAGCTGATCTCGTATCGGGCAGGCGAAGAAGGTCAATGGGAGAACTGGAAGAAGGCCTTCCTTGCTTCCGAGGAATTTTTTGACATCCTAATAGGTCATACTCTCGACCTCCTAGAGATAGGGTATGAGGGGGTCATTCGACACTTCAAGGAAGTCGGATACCCGCCCGAAGGAGCTTCTGCCAAGTTCCTGGACCTACAGCGTCTCATTGATGAGACCCCAGACTCGCACTTGGCGACCCTCCTCAGTAGTTTAGTCTTTTGGCTTTTAATTTCCGATTCTAGTAGTAAATTTTGTAGCCACAATGACATTCTTGTATGGGTACTTTTTTCAGAATATTAATGCAACCCCTTTTTGGAACTAAGTGCTTTCATTTGGCGTTTCAAAGACTTCACACTACCTAACCATAGTAATACCGAATAATAACAATCGAACTGAAAGTACCTTCACCGTGGTTGGATAATGGGGGGCTCGGCTGAAGAGATACACAGCGGAGGAGACTGGAGGCCGAGTAGCAGTCACTTAGAATTAGCTGCGATGAGCAATATCCAAAGAAGAGCCGAGTGGTCGGACTTAGGACCAGCTGTGGTAAGAGACACCCAAGGAGAATGATCGCATAGATAATACTTGGGACCATATGTGATAAACGATACCCCAGGGAAGGACTGAATGGTTGTACTTGAGACCACACTACAACAAAAAATCAAATAGACAACGGTGAAAAACCGTTGTCTATTAGCAAAAAAATCCATGGTAAATTGATCCGTTATGAAAAGTGGGTCGGGCAAAGACAACGGTGAAAAATCATTGTCGTTTCAAGGATAAGACAACTATTTTTAACCGTTGTCTTTGACCGAACCACTTTTCACAACGGGTCGATTTACCACGGATTTTTTTGCTCATAGACAACGGTTTTTCACCGTTGTCTTTTCCTTAAATCTATAACGGTCTTTCACCGTTGTCTTTGATCGACCCCCGATTTACCACGAATTTTTTTGCTCATAGACAACGGTTTTTCACCGTTGTCATTTCTCAACGGTTACTCTAGAATACAATAAACCGTTGTAGATTTATAGTGTTGCATTTTTAATATAAATCATACAACATCAAAAAGAATTATAGAAAACACATATACACTCGCACTTGTAGCAATGTAAAGTACAAGGTCACATCACATTTTAAATGATCACTCTTAGAAACATATATATTAAAAAATACTGTGGCAAAACAACTATACATCATATGCACCAAAAGTATTATGCATAATAAGCAAAACACTTATAGATTACCACATGTAACCAAAAGAGGTATGTACACTTAAATCTCTCCTAATCATCAGATATGTGATCTTGTATGCATTCAGCCCACTCCGAATGTACTTCATCAATTTCCTTTGCAGCTATCACAGATTTTGCGAACTGCATGTGAATAAAAGAATGAAAATGTAATTAAACACTATGGTATCAATAAGAAAATTTGAAAATATATCTAATATTACTATTGATCGTAGGGAAGACTTGTCAAAGGATGCGGCGCCTTCAATTATCTCTGTCATATATCGCAAAACAAAATAACCGCATTGAGCTCCATCCGGTTGAAGGGGAACCTGTGATGGAAAAAATTATAGTAGTTATTCTGATAGTAAAATTTGATACATAAATTACACACGAAAAAAAAAAGTTGTCATAAGGGAAAAAATGTCTTGGTCTTTTCTTCTATCTCTATTGGATCACCGGATGGGTTGGTCATCAACACAAAAACACCCAAAAATTCTAGAAAATAAGATAGGTGGTGAAGATACCCTAACCACAACACACAAGATAAGCCACAAACAAGAAAAAGAAGATAGGTGGAACAAACAGGAGAGGTGGTGTATTTGAATAGTGATAGAAATCACAATTTTAATGAAAGAGCTTTCCTCGGACAAAAAAAAATCCAAATTGTAGCAAAAGTAAAGGTTCATAGACAGACAGACAAACAGATAGATAAATAGATGAGACATTCCATTAGCTAAGAAGCATGTAACATAAGAAAAAATCTCTGCAAAAGGGGAAATGCATAACTTGACCAGATAATAATATCAAAATTCACCACGGTCAAAAATATAGAGAATGGTTTGAATTATCAGTATGATAACAATACCAATCTAGACTCCAAACATTATGTACCTATATACCAGGCCATATAAGTTCATACAATCTGGAACATGCAGTACAAGAAAGATCTAGAACTATGTTTTAAAGTAGACAGTGGACCATTTGCAAAGTTTCCGAAAGAATGTTTAACTCAAGTGTTCTACAGAAGATTAATTATATACTAAAACTTTATAATATTTTCAAGATCTTAAATTTTAGACCTTTATATCAAGCTGCTTCAGGCAATGACCGGAGAAAGTGGCTTCCCCAAATTGCTCAAATAATAGTATGTCAGCCTGAGACATTGCTTTAACCTCTTTAGCCACAGCACCCATTGACTTCCCCAAATTTTTTACCTAATACACTAAAACAAAATACAAAATAGAAATTAGTTACCACAATCTAAAAGATTCTAAAAGACTTATTGAAAGCCACAACATACCTAAAATCAGGCTCAACCCGTAATGAAGCATACTTCAAAGGATCATTGCAAGGAACCACTAATTTAACATTGAGCTCCTCCAATACATACTACAATATACAGAGAACATTTGCATTTCACTTCAGTAAAGTGATCCCATATTGGAAGAAGAAGGATAAACATTTGAACAATGAAAGATATAAAGGAAATTTTTGACACAAAATAGCACATGAAAGATGCTAAGTACTTCAAAATAAATATATATAAAACATCTACTTTAATTGTCTCTAGTTTACTGAAAGCTTACAGCTTCACAATCTTTCTAACTGACTTTGCACTTGTGAACTTTTTCCATAAATCCTCGACCTTGTCGAGCTTTCCTTATAGCTTCACCAACAAGCGAGCCGCTGATTTGTTTTCTTGACATTATTCTCCTTTGAGCGGCAGGCTGCACGCCATGGGGTAGAGGGCGGCGTGATTCTTCTGCGCGATGCTTCTGTGCGCACCGACAAGGGTCGGTGGTGACAAATCGAGCTCAAGGCGTCGATGCTAGGAGGTGGCACAAGGGAGAAGGAAGGCTACGGCATAGACAAGGTTGCGATGAGATCAAGCTTGTGGCGATCGACCGCGGCGGCGATCGCGAAAGGGATGACGGAGCTGTGGTTGGTCGGTGGCGGCAACACAGGGAAAGGATGGTCGTCGGCGCTCGTTGTCGTTTGGATCGACGGAGCACGACAAGGAAGCGGCGGTGCGAGGCAGCTCACGACAAGGGAAAAGGGCATGACAGAATGGGCGGCGACACGGGGAGGAACGATGACGCGATGAAAAAAAAAAGAGGAATCAGGAGAGAAAAAAAAAATTGGATGCGAAGGGAAAACCTAAACCTAGACTTATTTATAACTTAGGTTCTATTGAATTAATCAATCCCTTCATTAATTCATTTAAATTAAGTCCTAAAATTTATCCAAAAATTTCTTATAAATGTTTAATAACTAAATTTGAATTTTAATAAATAAATTTATTTTATTTATCTCATTTTAAATTGTATTATTACATTATTAAATTATTTATTTATTTATTTATTTATTTATTTATTTATTTATTTTTGATATATTACAAAAAAAATCTTAAAGACAACGGTTCTGAAAAACCATTATAAAATGCGTTGTTGATTATGGTTAACGACAACGGATAGTGTAAAACCGTTATCTTTTATGTTATATGGGCGCTCAAAGACAACGGTTTTGTCAAAAACCGTTTTCTTTTATCAAAATCACAACGGTTTCTTCTAAAACTGTTGTCTTTGTGGTGTTGTCTTTTAGCATTTTTGTTGTAGTGCCAGCTGTGATAAACGATACCTAAGGAGAATAGTCGAATAGATAATACTTGGGACCAGCTGTGATAAGCGATACCCAAGGGAAAGACCGAATGGTTGTACTTGGGACCAACTATGATAAGCGATATCCAAGGAAAATAGCCGAATAGATAATACTTGGGACTAACTGTGATAAGCGATACCCAAGGGGAAGACCGAATGACTGTACTTGGGACCAGCTGTGATAAGCGATACCCAAGGGGAATAGCCGAATAGATAATACTTGGGACCAACTGTGATAAGCGATACCCAAGGGGAAGACCGAATGACTGTACTTGAGACCAACTGTGATAAACAATACCCAAGGGGAATAGCCGAATAGATAATACTTGGGACAGCTGTGATAAGCGATACCCAAGGGGAAGACCGAATGGTTGTACTTAGGACTAGCTATGATAAGTGATACTCAAGGGAAATAGTCGAATAGATAATACTTGAGACCAGCTGTGATAAGCGATACTCAAGGGGAAGACCGAATGGTTGTACTTGAGACCAGTTGTGATAAGCGATACCCAAGAGAAATAGCCGAATAGATAATACTTGGGACCAGCTGTGATAAGTGATACCCAAGGGAAAGACTGAATGATTGTACTTGGGATCATCTGTGATAAGCGATACCTAAGGGAAATAGCCGAATAGATAATACTTGGGACCAGCTGTGAAAAGCGATACCCAAGGGGAAGACCGAATGACTGTACTTGGAACCAGCTGTGATAAGCGATACCCAAGAGAAATAGCCGAATAGATAATACTTGAAATCAACTGTGATAAGCGATACCCAAGGGGAAGACCGAATGTCGAATAGACGATAAGGCCGAGTGGACCCTACTTGTACTGGAAAACCCGCCTGAACCCATGAAGAGGGATTTTATTATAAGGAGACTTTTTACATAATATCGGGCTCTTTAAACATGGTAAGGCCACAAAATGGAAAATATTCCAGGGCTCAGTAAGCTCTTTCCCTTCGCTATCCTGAAGGTAGTAGGCGCCAGAATTGAGCTTCTTAGGGCCCTCCCATCGGGGTGCCAATTTGCGAAACTCCCATGCCGATTGGACTTTTTTCCATACGAAATCGTCGGGCTGAAAGGATCGAGGTACTACCTTTTTGTTATAAGGTTGGGCAATTTTTCTCCGAAAGGTATTCATCCGACTGGTCGCATGATCCCGAGTTTCCGATACTAGATCCAGCTCAGCCAGTCTTTTTTCCTTGTTGGTGTCATCATCGGGCATGTAAGTAGAAAGTCGGGGTGATCTCATACCAATTTCCACGGGGACAAGGGCTTCAACACCATAGACTAGATGAAACGGGGTGAGGCCCGTGCTGTCTTTAGGAGTAGTCCTGTAGGCCCATAAAATACTGGGTAGCTCTTCGACCCAGCTTCCTCCCATGTGATCTAACTTGGTTTTAAGTCCCCGAATCAGCTCTCGGTTAGTGACTTCAGCCTATCCATTACTTTGAGGATAGGCTACCGAGGTGAAGACTTGCTGGATCTCTAATTGCTGACACCATTCTTTCATTTTGTGGCCTTGAAATTGTCACCCGTTGTCTGAAATTAGCCTCCTTAGGATGCCAAGGCAACATACTATATTCTTCCAGAGGAATTTCAGTACGTCCTCTTCAGTTATTTTGGCCAATGGTTCAGCTTCCACCCACTTCGAAAAATAATCCATCGCTACCAGCAGGAATTTTTTCTGATTCGGCCCCATGGGTAGTAGCCCCACTATGTCCATCCCTCACTGGTCGAAAGGGCATGATACCACAGAGGCTTTTAGCAACTCGGCGGGCTGTTGAGAAAAATTTTGATGCTTCTGACAACTAAGACATATCTGTACGCAATGGGAGGCATATCTGTAACACCTCCTAGTCTTTCCACTCTCTACTAGGGGAGATGTCACTATTTTACTGTCTTAATCTTAAATTCATGCAATATGCTAACAACTAAAATGATCATAAGGACCTTGACATCACTTAAACAATAACTATTTCAAGATCTTCACATGACATGCAAATATTAAGACTAACCTAACATGACTCTAGCATTCTTTGGTCTCAACCATAAGCAATCCAGTTGAACTTCAACAATATCAAAAAAAAATAATTAGAAACTTAAAATCTGGTTTAGACATCTGCACTTAGGATCTTTTAATTCCATTGTTCCGTCACCATACACTCCAAGTATTTCATCCGCTATGCCACCTCACTGAAGCTTTTCTTTACCTTTATCTGCAGTATAAGGAAATATAAACTGTAAGCAATAATGCTTAGTAAGTACTTTCTATGCTCACAAAAATATGCAACGTATGAAATCATGCAACTAGTTCTCTTACCCTTGATACATTGATACACATGCAAGCATAATTGAAAATCATAACTCTGAATACATGTCTCTTGTATAAACCATGTTCTTAAGTATTTTAAAACTTGTAAATAGTGTATCTGAACTGGAATGATTAACTTTAAAAACTTTTACTTATACTTATACTGACACTTTAAATTAATAATCATCCTGAATATAGGTCCAGTATAGTACCAATGTGCGCTTTCCTAATACACCGGGGTGGCCAACCACCGAACCTACTAGGGTAACTGAAATTGAGGGCCTTGGCCCATGGGCGAAACTGATGTCCGGTACATGCCCTATCAAAAGTAAAATACTTGTAGGGGATCGATTGGACGCTAGAGGGGGTTGAATAGCGCGTGATAGTACCGATGATGGAATTCGATCATGATCGCATCTACAAATCATGTTAGCGCAGCGGAATAATAATAATAAAAGCAATAACATGAAACACAATCACAAACACAAGATGTTTAATGTAGTTCGGAACCGAACGGTTCCTACTCCACAGATCGAGCTCTAAAGAGCTCTAGTGATGCACACGCACTCACTAATCACAAATAACTCCTTCTCGACACAAGTCGGAGGTGGAGAAACCCCGTACAATAGATTACAATAGTAATACAAAGAAAATACAAGCAACTACACTAAAATGCAAGTAAAGAAAACTTTACACCGAGCTTTTGAATGCTTGCTTGCTAGGTTGATCGAGTAACACTCGGAGACCCTGAATTGCAGCAGCAACTCGCCCCAAATCGCCTCAAAGAACCATTAGTTTTTTCTCCATCACGAGCTCCTTTTATAGCTTCAACCTGTGCTGGAAAAAGTCGATCAGTCGACTGCTCGGGACCATCAGTCGACTGATCACACTGTTGCTGTGAGACAACGGTGTAATCCACGCTGGAAAAATCCAACGGCTAGGACATCAGTCAAGCGATCGCGAGCATCGATCATTTGTTCGCCATCACTCAACCGCTCGTCCCAGCGGTCGAGTGAGACTCATTCGTGCCGAAATATCGAGCACCGATCGATTGATCACAATATCTCGATCGGTGATCGGCCTATCGATCGATTGCCCACGCGATCATTGTTATGCCACTTCCCGCAGTCAAACCCTAGTTGACTTACACCAGTCGACTGCCACATGACACCAGTCGACTGGCACACCTCAAACATGAGGTTTTAGCTCAAGTATGGTTCTCTCATACTTGCTAGACCACCCTTAGCCTAGACCTAAGCCTTCTAGCCACCTCCATCAGCCTCACGCCTCTCGGATCCCTCCAAGTCATCCATGACTTGTTCATCCATCGCACTAGCCTTCCGGTTCTTCCATCGGCTATGTCATGCTAATGGTGTCTACACCGCCAAGACACATTGGACTTATGCCGCCAAGACTCCGCTTGGACTTTACGCCGCCAACCATTGGACTTATGCTGCCAAGACTTCACCCTTGGACTTTACGCCGCCAATATCAAACCCCTTGGACTTCTCAAATGCCAAGACTCAAGCTTGAACTTTCCCTTGCCAACCCATGTTGGACTTTCCATGCCAAGACCCATGCTTGGACTTTACTTTGCCAAGACTCATGCTTGGACTTTACATTGCCAAGACCCATGCTTGGACTTTCCCAAATACCAAGTGTCCCACTTGGACTTTCCATGCTAAGTACCCATGACTTGGACTTTCCCATAACAATCACATTATCATATGTTTTTGTCGAACATCAAAATATCTCTCGAGTCAAGCTCGAGTCCTGGTCAATCGTGACCTGAGCCGATTGCACAAATAATCTCCCCCTTTTTGATATTTGACAAAAACCAAACCAACCATTGAGTTAGAACACTAACTCAAATCCCTTACCAATTATCCTAAATTGGTAATTTTAACTTCTCCCCCTTTTTGACATACATCAAAAAGGTTATCTCTCCAAGGAGGTCAATGTCTCATGTCTACCATCTTCCTAGTGATAAGTCTCATATCACTCAAGAGAGGCAATCCTATTCACTCTCCCAATTTCCAAATTTGGTCTCTCAAAAACCCATCAAATTTTCAATTGATGACATTCTCCCCATAGCTTCTCCCCTTCAAGAAGAAAATATATCCATCATCCCAAGATGGATACCTCCCCCTAAAGGCTTGCTCCCCCTTGACCATTACACCAACAATGTCCTTGGGAAGTCTCTAAGCCAATAGGAACTCTAAACCATCAAAAATAAGGTTAAAAGTTCAAACATGAACTCTCCCACCTTAAATTTGATACATTACCTTAACACCTCTCCTAATCCATATCCAATGGATTTTCACCCTTTATAATGCTTCCCAAAGCATATCCTAGGGTTAGAAGTGGTTAGGGACCTTAACCGCAGCTGAACACGGGCTAAACAAACCTAGTTTTCCCGAAATCAGCATTGGCGATCGACTCACGTCGATTACGATCATTGCCACTCCTCATCGATCGCACCAAGAGGCGATCGATAATCAGAAATTTCGTAATTTTGATTATCAAAAATGGACTTTGGAAAATCATAAATAAATATACGTAATTCGAAAAATTATGAAATTTGATACGTATACTACCTATGAAAAATATTTGAAAATTATTTTACCCATAAAATACTGAAATTGATACAAAATTCAAAAGTGAAGAAAACTTCTAAGTTTTGGCTCACTTTGTATCAATCTCATCAATGGTGATTACTATCAAAAGATAGACTTCACCAAGGTTTTTCAAAAATATTTTAAAATGTTTTCAAAACCTTATTTTGGATCATATTCCTTGGGCTCAATGTACATGACTTGTACATAATCTTTCACAATGATCCACCACTCATATAAGATGAGTTTGAGTTCACTTAGATGCAAAAATTATGCACCTTGAACTTAACTCATATCCTAGCATCTCATATGTATCTAGGGTGTATAAATACACATACATGTCAATGTGATATGAGATGTGGGTTTTGTTCTTCCTAAACTTTTCATGCATTTTTCTAAGGCAACTCTACTTGATTCCCTTATACATGGGACTTCAAGTCATGTCAATTGTCCTTAACTCAATTTTAATCAAATGCATGAATGATTATGACATTAATGATGATATAAATAAGCATATGCTCATAATCATGATGTCATGACATAATATGAAATCTAAAAACACATGACATTAATCCTTAATCCTAAAACATGATCATGACATATAAATGATATAAATAAATATGATATCATGGCATGTTATATGGCAAACAAAACATGACATATAAAATGTATAGGTATAATAATACCTAAATTTTAATATTAATTGTCATTTGATATAATTAAATATATTTTGCCATATTTTTACTTTTCTCCCTAGTGTGCCAAAAACCCAAAATGACACACTATGACCTCTAAACCTAAATTGTGTTAATTTAATTGATTATTTATAATTCCAAAAATGTATTAACACATCCTAAATTCTTTTAGGATCATAAGATCAAATCTATTTTCAAGGTACCCATAACCTTGAAAATTACCTAAAATGTCATCTTTATCATGGTTGAGTTAACTACCCATCCAATCAAGGTTGGCACACCCTAAACCCATCTAGCGTGAATCTATCACGCTCTTAGGAACCTAAAATCTATTTGAGCTCCTAGGGTTAATTAGGTATTCCTTAGAGATAACCTCCCTAGATACCTTCCTAATGACCCTCCTAGGCTTGGTAGCCTTGGTCATTGTGGTCTTGCCTAGGTTAACCTTAGGGATTGTCTCCCTAGTAACCTTCTTAGTGGTCACCCTAGGTTTCCTTGAAACCCTAGCCACTAGGCATCTACCTTGGTCAACCTTAGGGATGACTTCCCTATTGACCTTGGTCTTCCTAGACCTAGATTGTGTTCCATACTCAAATGGAACACTATTATAAGTCACCTTAGGCTTAGGTTTGTGACCCAAGTCATTCTTGCCCTTGGTTGACTTTTGTTTCTTGGGTCCTAGATGTTGACTTTAAGGTTTTGACCCTTGACTTTGACCATTAAACTCTTGAAATTGATTTTGTATATTCCTAAGGGTCTTTTTTAATTTCTCAAGTCTTAACCTCAAAGCTTGATTTTCTAATTTTAATTGCCCAATTTTAGAATTTTGATTTGATCTTTGGGCATTGTCCTTTCTAGGCATATGCCTAGTCCATTTGGGATTAAGACCTAAATGCTCTTGTACCTTTTTAATGGTCCCTAGGTAGAATTTGTCTAGAATTGTTTGACCTAGGTTTTTCCTTAGATAATATATTTTTAGGGACATTAGTCCCAAATTTCTCCTTATTTCTAAGGTTGACATTCTTAGCTCATAAACAAAAGTACTTGTTCCTATTAGCATGCTTTTCATAAATTACAAGAGAATTAAAATTCCTAGCATGCTTTTTGACATTATTTGAATAAGGAGCTTTATTTAAAAATACCTTAGGGTTAGCTTTGGAAGCTCCCCCTACTTGTGTAGCTCCTTCTTGCCCCTTTTTCTTCCCCATAGAGCATTGACTCCGGTAGTGTCCCGGTAGTCGGCATTTGAAGCAAATAATGTGCTCCTTGCTTTTGATGGTTGGGGAACCGGCATCCTTGACTTTTGGTGCTGGAGGAGCTTTCTTTATCTTCTTTGGGCACTTGCTCTTATAGTGCCCGGCTTCCCTACACTCAAATCATATAATATTCATTTTATTATTAATTGACATGCTTGAGTTACCTAGGGTGGTGATGAGGTTCTCTTGAGCTTGATCTTCCTCTCTACCAGATGTAGATGGTTTTTCTTGTTGCTCCGGTGTTGAGGATGCTCTAATCTCCTCCCCCTCAATCCTAGAGGTGGAGGTCTCCTCTTCTTCCACCGATTCGGAGGTTGACTCTCTATCAACTTCCGAATCCTCAAGCTCTTTAGATGACGATGTACTTGCTTCTTTTTGAGCTTGAGAGGGTAAGCACTCCTCTTCTTCTTGTTCTTGGACCAATAATGAAGTTTCATAGAGCTTTGCCACTCGGCTCCATAATTCCTTAGCATTCATATAATCCCCTACCATACACACAATATCGTTAGGGATCAAATCAAAAATAAATTTTACTACCTTCATGTTTTTCTCGAAGGCTTGAACTTGCTCTTCGGTCCATCTCTTCTTCTTGAGGAAGCCTCCCTTTGATCCTTTTGGATAGTTAAATCCCTCCATTAACATTGACCATTCCTCAAGGTCTCTCATCATCAAAAAATCTTCAATTCTTCTCTTCCAAGAATTGAAGCCTTCTCGTCCGTATAGGGTGTAGGGCACCGGTGTGTTGATGTCTCATCCTAATTGTTCTTGGACTTCCATCTTCACCCTCTAGCATGCTCCCTTTGTTGTTAAACTTGAAGAGCGGCCTCGCTCTGATACCACTTGTAGGGGATCGATTGGATGCTAGAGGGAGGTGAATAGCACGTGCTAGTACCGATGATGGAATTTGATCGTGATCGCGTCTACAAATTGTGTTAGCGCAGCGAAATAATAATAATAAAAGCAATAACATGAAACACAATCACAAACACAAGATGTTTAATGTGGTTCGGAACCGAACGGTTCCTACTCCACATATCGAGCTCTAAAGAGCTCTAGTGATGCACACGCACTCACTAATCACAAATAACTCCTTCTCGACACAAGTCGGAGGTGGAGAAATCTTGTACAGTAGATTATAACAGTAATACAAAGAAAATACAAGCAACTACACTAAAATGCAAGTAAAGAAAACTTTACACCGAGCTTTTGAATGCTTGCTTGCTAGGTTGATCGAGTAGCACTTGGAGACCCTGAATTGCAGCAGCAACTCGCCCAAAATCGCCTCAAAGAACCATTAGTTTTTTCTCCATCACGAGCTCCTTTTATAGCTTCAACCTGTGCTGAAAAAAGTCGATCAGTCGACTGCTCGGGACCATCAATTGACTGATCACACTGTTGCTGTGAGACAACGGTGTAATCCACGTTGGAAAAATCCAACGGCTAGGACATCAGTCGACTGATCATGAGCATCAGTCGACTGTTCAAGTCATCACTCGACTGATATCGAGCACCAGTCGACTGATCACAATATCAGTCGACTGCCCACTTCTGGCAGTCGACTGCTAGGCCACTTTCCGCAGTCAAACCCTAGTTGACTTACACCAGTCGACTATCACATGACATCAGTCGACTGGCACACCACAAACATGAGGTTTTAGCCCAAGTATGGTTTCCCCATACTTGCTAGACCACTCTTAGCCTAGACCTAAGCCTTCTAGCCACCTCCATCAGTCTCACGCCTCTCAGATCCCTCCAAGTCATCCATGACTTGTTCATCCATCGCGCTAGCCTTCCGATGCTTCCATCGGCTATGTCATGCTAACGGTGTCTACACCGCCAAGACACATTGGACTTATGCCGCCAAGACTCTGCTTGGACTTTACGCCGCCAACCATTGGACTTATGCTGCCAAGACTTCACCCTTGGACTTTACGCTGCCAATATCAAACCCCTTGGACTTCTCAAATGCCAAGACTCAAGCTTGAACTTTCCCTTGCCAATCCATGTTGAACTTTCCATGCCAAGACCCATGCTTGGACTTTACTTTGCCAAGACTCATGCTTGGACTTTACATTGCCAAGACCCATGCTTGGACTTTCCCAAATGCCAAGTGTCTCACTTGGACTTTCCATGCCAAGTACCCATGACTTGGACTTTCCCATGACAATCACATTGTCATATGTTTTTGTCGAACATCAAAACATCTCTCGAGTCAAGCTCGAGTTCTGGTCAATCGTGACCTGGGTCGATTGCACCAACAAATACTTATATTCTTATACCAACTGAAAAATGCTCTTAATCCCCTAAACCACGAATGGGGAGCACCATAAAGATCATTATGCTCTTGCCTCCCAAAACTGAAATGGGGAGCATACTAAAGATCGTTGTGCTCTTAATCTCCAATTCGAACGGGGAGCATCTTTAAATTTTTTTTATAAAGGAAATATTTTTACATCTTACTCTACATCATGCATATAATTATAAGTTACAACTCATCTACTACATGCATGATCATAAATCGCATTCTTATCATGGATCTACACAAGATGTTAAATCAAGCATGACATAATGGGTAAAAATCATGTAACTAAAAATACCATGCATAACTGGCTCATATACATGCGTATAAACTGCTCAACTAGATAACTGGAAATAACAAGCGCAAAAAAAAATATATCAATGACATACGATAACTACTTATACTGCAGGTGAGCAATATTTACTTCTTATGCTTTTTCACCAATTTATACCGTTAGATTTCGTAAAGAGAAGACCTCCTACGTGTTCCTTTGCTTTAGCGTGATCCTCTACCAAGTCCTTGAGGAGATCCCTCTTGAAAAATCCCCTCTTGAATTATCCAAAGGGAAGACAACCTTCTTCCTTGCTTCAACGGCTAGAACATGAGAGATTGAGAGAGAGAGAGAGAGAGAGAGAGAGAGAGAGAGAGGGATGAGAGGTGGTCGGCGTTGGGAGAGAAGAGGGAGAGAGGGGTTGGCGGCGTGGGAATTTAGGGAAAGGAGAGAGGAGAGGAAAAATAAAAAGATATATATATATATATATATATATATATATATATATATATATATATATTTCTTTAATTTAATTACCCCTTTAAATGATTATCCAAATTAATCAACTTCTCCCTTTTTCCCGCCTATAGATATATTCTGGTATATCCTATTCATTGGTAATCTTATGACTTAGTGGTAGGAAGCCTATTCCCTCAAACCAAAGATTCATGGTTCGAGCCCCGGCTAACGAACCATTTATTCGATTTTTTTTTCTTTTTTTTCTTCCCATTCTTATTTTTATTTTTTTCTCTAAATAAATAAATAAAAGTATAGGAACTAAAATTTGGGCTGTTACAATCTCGCTAAAGTGTAGGCCAAAAATACCCGGCCAATAAGATTTTTCGAGCAAGAGATATTCCTCCAGAATGGTTTCCGCAGCAACCCTCATGTACTTCACGCATAACATAACCAACTTCTTTTGGACCGAGACACTTGAGTAGAGGTCGAGCAAAAGCTCGTTTGTATAAAGCGTCCCCTATCAGGACGAAGCGAGTGCTTCTTTTCTTAACGGTTTGAGCTTCGACTCGGTTACTCGGTAATGCTCCATGCTTGAGGTAGTTAATTAAGGGAGTCCTCTAGTCTGGCGAGCCGTGAGATACCATTGGCTCTTGATCTATGTTAGAGATGAGTTGTGTCTCAGTTATTGAATCATCCAGACTCCAAGCGGTGAGTGCACTAGCCATACGAGCTAGCTCATCAGCTTTTTCATTGTCTGCCTGGGGGATTTTATGGAGGATGGCCTCCTAAAATTCCGAGGATAACTTTTGATAGGCTTGCATGTAACGCCGCAGCCTCTGATTATTAATGTCGAATGATCCCTTAAGTTGCTCCACAACCAATTGAGAGTCCGAGTATAGGGAGACCCGCATAGCTCCGACGTGATGGGTTGCCCACATCCCGACCAGTAAGGCCTCATATTCTACTTCATTATTGGAGGCTCAGAAATTGAGTTGTATGGCTATCTGGATCATGTCTCCTTGGGGGGATATTAACAATACTCCCACCCCACTTCCTTGCTTGGTCGACGAGCCGTCCACATATACTTTCCATTCTTCATCATTCTTAAGTCCCTACGTCTCGGCTAAGAAGTCCGCTAAGGCCTACGCCTTAAGAGTCGTACGGGGTTAATACTGGATGTCATTTTCAGCCAGCTCAGTGATCCACTTGATCAAGCGGGCAGATGCTTCCGAATTGTTTAATATTCTCCCGAGGCCACTGTTGGTTAGGACCGTGACCGGACGAGATAGGAAATAAGGTCGGAGCTTCTGAGCTATTATAAGTAGGGCTAAGGCCAACTTCTCCAGGGTTGTGTACCTGCTCTCGGCAGCTTTTAATAAATTACTGACGAAGTAAATAGGCAGTTGTTTACCTTTTTCATGTCGGAGTAATACAGATGCCAAGCTTCCTCAGAGGAGGCTAAATACAGTTGTAAGTTCTCCTCGGGCACTGGTTTAGTGAGTGTGGGTAATTCGGCTAAATATTGCTTCAGTTCAGAAAAAGCTTTCTCACACTTCCCTCCCCATGAAAATCGAGCTAACTTGCGAAGTACTTTGAAGAAAGGGAGGCTCCGCTCAGCCGACTTGGGGATGAACTGAGAGAGTGATGTTATTCGACCAAGTAACTTTTGTACTTCTTTGATGCTTCGAGAAGAAACCATGTTTTGCAAAGCCTAAACTTTTTCAGGATTTACCTCAATGCCTCGCTCAGTAACTATGTAGCCCAGGAACTTGCCTCCTCTAACCCCAAATATGCATTTGCTGGGGTTAAGCCGGATTTCGTATTGGCGCAAAGTACTGAATGTCTCTGCCATATCTCTGACCATGTCTTCGACTTTGGTGGACTTGATGAGGATGTCGTCTACATATATTTCTATGTTTCGACCCCTTTGTGACCGAAACACCTTATCCATTAGCCTCTGATAAGTAGCCCCAGTGTTTTTCAGTCCGAATGGCATGACTTTGTAGCAAAATGTGTCATCTGCGGTAACAAAACTAACTTTTTCTTGGTCCTCTAAGGCTAACGGAATTTGATAATACCCCTGGTGAGCATCCAACATGCAAATCAGCTCACAGCCTGCCGTGAAATCTACTGGTTGATCTATCCGAGGTAATGGGTAATAATCTTTAGGGTATGCTTTATTAAGATCTCTGAAATCTATATATACCCTCCACTTTCCCCCGAGTTTTGGTACTAGTACAATGTTAGATAACCACTTGGGAAATTGTACCTCCCGGATGTATCCGTCTTGCATGAATTTCTGCACTTCGGCTCGGATAATTTGATCCTTTTCTGGTCTGAAGTGTCTTCTTTTCTATTTGACGAAGTGAGTTCCACGAAAAATATTCAGCTTATGCTCCATTACAGCTCAAGAAATGCTCGAGTTTTGCTCATCTGGCCAAGTGAAGACATCTTGGTTGTTGAGAAAGCAATCCTTTACTTTTTGCTTCAATTCGGCCGGTAGGTCTGCCGCAATTGGAATGGCTCATTCGGGCTGATTCGGCCATATTTGTATAATTTCTTTGTCGACGGCCTCCTTCAAGGGTGCTTCACGCAAAGCATATACTTCAACCCTTTCTATCTTCCGACTTTTTCTAGGGCCGGTTCAGACTTTTTCTACGTAACACTTCCAAGCTGCCCTCTGATCTCCCACGGCTTCCCCTGTCTGATTTCCCACGGGGAACTTGATCTTCTAATGATAGGTAGATACAGCTGCTTCAAAAGAATGTAGAGTTGGCCTTCCCAAAATGACATTGTAGGCCGAGGTGATGTCTACAACGGTGAAAGTGATCATCCTCATCCATCGAAGGGGCTCCTCTCCAAGTGATATAGGGGGAGGTCAATTCGACCAAGTGGTGTCACTTCATGGCCCGAGAAACCGAACAAGGCGGCGTTCATTGGCTGGAGCCACGCCGAGTCAAGCTGCATATGGTCAAAAGCATCTTTAAACAAAATATTGACTGAGCTACCTGTGTCCACAAAGATTATGGTCATGTCATAGTTGGCAATAGTAGCTCTAATCACCAAGGTGTCATCGTGTGGGACAGAAATTCCTTGGAGATCCTTTAGATCGAAACATAGGGTAGGCCCCTCTGCGGGCTTTCGACTGGTGATTACCTCCATGTTCTCCAGTCGCCTACCATGAACCTTTCTGGCTCAGTTTGAATCTCCATCAATAGCTCCATCGGTTATCATATTAATAGTTCCGTGGTGTGGGGTGTTGAGCTCCTGTGGTGACTCTAGCCGAGAAACATGCCCACTTGGAGAGGCCTCTTGAGATCTTCGTGGAATCCGAGTGGGTCTTTGCTTCTCGGGGTGCTGGTCTAGGGGCCCTTTTGGGCGGATGACGTTGGACATGACTTCGTGGTTTGGGCCTCACATCTTGGGGTGGAGCGTTAAAGGTATGATGTTACTCCCGCATAACTTGCCTGATTTCATCAGCCAAGGTACGACACTCCCGGGTAGAATGGTCGAATACCTGATGAAAAGCACAAAAGAGGCCGTGCTGACTAAGCGGCATGGGTGGTTGAGGGGTCTCCTACACAGCATGAATTGTTCTGTCTTTTAGCAGTCGAGGAGGATAGGCAGGAGTAGCTCTGGTAGGATGGTTGTGCATTGAGGGAGGAGCCTTCTGATTCGGCTTGTGAGGCTTGGGCCGATCAGTCCTTTGTTGCTCATCGACTGCTTTCTCAAATTCCTCCAGGTTGATATATGCTTCAGCCCTAGCCAGCAAGGCCTCGAAGTGAGGAGGGGGTCTCTTCATTAATGACTTTGAGAAATCCCCCCTCACCAAGCCATGAGAGAAGACATCTACCACAGTCTTCAGTGAAGCATCCACAACATCAACGACTATCTGGTTGAAACGATGTATATAATCCCTTAGAGATTCATCACTCTTCTGCTTCATTGTTTGAGATACTGAGTCGTTCGACAATATCTCTTGCTATTGGCGAAGCGCTGAAGAAACAATACGGACAACTCTTGGAAGGTATTAATGGACCCGGCTGGGAGCCGGTCGAACCACCTTTGGGCGGAGCCAATTAAGTTGAGGGAGAAGACTTTGCACTTGGTCCCGTCTGAGTAGTCATGTATCAGAGCAGCCTTCTTAAACCTCCCCATATACTCTTCCGGATCGGCTGAACCGCTATATTCTCCTATTGAAACTTGCTTGAAGGACCTCGACATCTTATCTGCTATAAGACTGGGGGCAAGAGGAGATTCCGTGGCTATTACCGGGGCCTTGCCTTTTTTAGGATCTCTTTCCATCGGTGTATAGGAAGGCTCTTCCTCCGAGGATCACGACGTTGAGCCAGTAGATGACGATGACTCGACTGATTTTGAGGACGTGTGAACTGCTCTTGGGATAGCAGGAGTGGATGGGGTAGCAACCAGCACTGGGCCCTGAACTAGGCTAGGACAGACCTGCAATGGGGGGGGGGGGTTCCCCGAGGTAGGAGATCGCGCAGAACGCCCTCCATGGTAGTTTTGACAAGGGTCATGATGCTTTCCCTCATCAAACATCCTTCAGTGGAGTTGAGGTTGCCAGAATTTGCTCCTTGGTCTCCCATCTTTGCCTTAGACGTTGTTTGTTTAGTTTCCCACAGACGACGCCAATTATGTTGTCTGTCGAGATGGGATGGTGAGGTGTCCCGGTGGCAAAGACGGCAAGGGTCGACAACTCCGACGAGAAGGGCTGACGAGGAGGGAGAGCGGGAACAGCAGGTATGTCGTCTCGGCAGTGAGTCGAGCCAAATGAGATGGATCGAGCCGAATCAGGAGTCCTACAAAACAATGAACGGTTAAGGGCACCGAGACGGATCTCGGCAGGGCCCCTTCAACGCTCAAGGCAGGGATCAGTAGGAAAATGATGAAAAGAAGGAGCAAGTAGAGTGGAGAATGCGTGAACCTCCTTTTTCCTCCTCTGGAGAGTCTATATATAGAAGAGAAATCCCTCTGCCAAATAGTACTGTCGGTAAGGGTGGTATGACTTCAAGAGATGCGTACGTCTGCTCAAAGAGTAATAGGGTCATTACCCTCATAAATGTTGCAGGCACGTGGGTCGCAATTAATATACGTCGCGTGATTGATAGAAGACAACTCCTCATTAATGCAGCAGACATTCCTCTGAAAACCGGTATGGGCATCTACTTCTTAGTCGGAGAGAGATAGTGATGAGGATTGCCCGGTGGGCCCTTGAATATGAAATACCCATCACGTGTTTTTGACCAAATAAGATAATTTATGTTGAGAAGTCACATGTCCGAGATAAGGTATCTGTGAGATGAATAAGGCGATATGCGGGGAGTCTGACTTAATACCGAGCCGAGACGCAGGGCGTCTGGCTTAGTGCCGAGTCGAGACGCAGGGCGTCTGGCTTAGTGCCGAGTCGAGACGCAGGGCCTTTGGTTTAATGCCGAGCCGAGACGCGAGGCGTCTAGTACAATAGATGACGCGGTGTAGTCAACTGTGCGCCTAGTCATAGGTTAATTTTTTCCGGTATCAGGGGTGGACATGAATTTGGTCCAATTAATTATCCTATTCAATTCAACTGCCATGGGTTAAAGTATTTGAGAGAATTTATTAAAAATTTCTTAAGCCTAAAATTTTTTAGTTGGATTGGATGAGTTTTCAATTTTTAAGGTTGTTTAGGAGTCTTGAACGTTTTAGATTTCTTTTGAATCTTATATTTCTAAACTTATTGAAATAAAATTTTATTATTGTATACATGTAGGCGATTGGAGATTTTTGGAACTCAAAGAAATTCTTATTTTAGTGAAATGGTTGTTGAAGTCAAAATTTTGATCGCTAAGTTTGCATATGAGATGGATATTAAAGTGGAGGCATAATCTAATTTGTATAGTCAAACGTTGCATACTAAGCAAAAATTAGAGAGTATTAAAAAAATTTTATGGTGACCCTTCTTTGATGTTTAAGTTACTAAAGGTGCCCTGTGCGCACGGAAGCGAACATTAGAGCGAGTCAAGAGTTATTTTCCGTGATAGTGTTTTGAAACTTAATTGGTCAGCAATTTTAATTGACTTTTATGATTAAATTAGAAATGGAAGGTTAAATTAATTTCAAATTACTATTTTAGCGTTTCATCTTTTGATTGGATGAAATTCTTAATTGGGTCAAATAATTAGGTAAATTTTTTAAACATAAACAATAGGTTAACAAAAATAACATCTAATTAAACTTATCTAAAACATATAATGAAGTTTATAAACACTAATGTTAAATACATCATATAATTCTGTCAAAAGCCATAAATATTACAGCAAATTCAAATAATTATCCTTTAAATAATATTAAAGAATGTCTAAGTGTTTCCATTACTTAATTTTGCCTAACATAAAATATTATATCGTTTTCAAATATTCATTTATTTCATATAGACAAACTAGATAATAAAATGAATAAATAAATATTACCAGTCATTTTTAAATCATAAAATGAATTTATGAGCCGGCCAACTCCTTTCAATGAAATCTTTTCCAAAAGTTTTAGCTGCGTGCACGGCGGGCGAAAAAAATCGGATTAAGATTTTGATTAGGATTGCCTGAGAATTCTGTACATGTGAAAAGTAATCAGATTTATAAATTAGAGAACAGATTTTTAAAAATTATTAATAAATTATATATTACATTTTATTTTATTAAAAAAAATAAATATATAATCATTTAATATTTTTTTCCTAATTTATATAAATTAAAAACGATTTTTTTATTTATTTATTTTTAACACATTTTTATGACAAATATATATCTGTATTTATATTTACTTATAAAATTTTATTTACAATTTCTTATTGAATTTATATATAATCATTTGATCCAGGATCACTTGGTTACCAGGATTCATAAACTTTAGTACTTAAAGAGGTCAGAGTTGAATCCAGGGAAGGCAAAAACTCACTTCAGGGGTGGGAAGTCGGTGAGTAACGACGGGTTGAGGGTGACGAGTCGACCAATAGGGTCGAATTCATCAGGCGGCGGTCGACCAATAAAGTCGTCGAATTCATGAGGCCGTCGTTACAATGATCTAATAAATCGAGTTATCTTATTTATGTGTCGCTGGTTTGACCCCGTCAGAGGGATGAAGGTGCATCCACAGTATAATTTGGTTGAAATAAATCATAAAAGATTGTATAAGAGATATGAACCATTTATTTTGGCACAACAAGCGATTCAAGTTTTCTATGCTCCGTATCCTAGTTTGAGGCGTGACAAAAATGAATGGTGGGCTGTTTGTAAAACAAAAGCACGGAAAAAAATTGAAGAGCGCTGGCAAGACATTGCATATCAACAAGACAAAGTTACAAATATGTTTCATCATGCAGGAATATATTATTCCAACGTTCGAGATCCCAGCGGAGTAGTGATAAGCGTGATGCAATCAAATGGAAATTGATGATGATAATGAGGAGGAGGAGGAGGAGGGACGAGGAGGAAGAGGAGGAGGAGACCGAGGGATGAGGAGATAGAAGATGATCATGAGGACTTTGAATTTTGACGTCTAGGGTAAGTTTTTTTATATATAATTTTAGTTTTAAACTATAATTTTACCAAATTTCTTAGCTCAATTATTTGTTTATATAATGTCTCATTGTTAAATTTATATCTTTTGTCTCTGTATGTTGTGTATATTTTGTTCTTATAGGTTATCAGAGGTGACATCATCGTAGCTTCTCGCAGTCTCTCATATCTTCATTATGAATATTGTAAGTTTTTCATGTTCTTCATTAAGCATAAAAGTTTTATTTGCTTTATTCTAATTTTGATTTTGGTTGATAGTTTCACGTGGTGGCCGAGGCGACCTGATTACTAATCGCCATCGATTCACCTCTGCCAAAGACTATACCTACATGCCCCCTGATCAGGCTGGACCTTCACATAATCAGTCGGCAGTACCATCTCATTCGCCGGCACGGCCTTCCCATTCTGATTCACCTGTACCCGCCAGACACATCGAAAGTCGACCGTATATATTTTCGATTGGAGATTCGTAAGTAATATAAATATTATAAGTTTTAAACTATCTTAATTATTTATTCAATTTTTTTTCACTTTATCGTAGGTTTGAAAATTCTGTAACTGTTATTCGTGAGATCAATAAAATCGTGAATAACTATTGGAGAGGAGACTCTTTGTCATACTCAAGTACGCCAGGACCTACAAAAGAACTATGGTGGTGCGAGTTTAAGGTATAATTGATTCATTTTATATATTAAATAAGTGATTATATAATCAATTATTTTTTTTCCAACTCAGCGGACATTTATTTGGGACCCTACTCAAGACTTGGAAGTTAAAAGAATTTTAAAAAAAAAATATGGCGATCATATCCGGCATGTATTGAGTCATGCCAAAAGTACTGGAAAAAAATCATCCTGTGTCACGTCGGAAAATTGGAGTAAAATCTTCAATTATTGACAATCTGATGAGAGCAAAAAAAGGAGTCAACAGAATAAATTAAATCAAGCATGTAATTCTGGAGACTTATCTGCAACATATGCGGGAGGATCTATAAATATCGAGGATCATTCACGTAGATTGGTAATTTTTTAATTCTACAATTAGTTTTTAAATTTATTTCAGATTATTATTTTATTTCTAACATTCTTATATTTAGTCTAAGGAATTGGGAAAGGAGCCGGAATTTATAGATACTTTCGTTCGCACTTTTCAAAAAAAAGATAAGACTTGGAGTGGAGATAGAGCTAGAGCAATTAAGGTTTGAATTAATCTTTAAACTTACTTTATAACTTTAATTCTGTTAGTTATGTAAATGCTCTGATTAAAATTTTAATTTTGTGTAGGAGAGATATGATCAGTTATCCTCATCTCAGAGAATTCAGAAGATGACGGTGATACTGAGGGATCAGAGTCATCTGTTAGTAATAATTTGAATTTATGGCTTGAGGCGAGTGGAGGATCAAAAGGGGGAAGGATATTAGGTATGAGTTCTCTGAGCAGAATGCATAATGCTCCTCGTAGATCTATTTCTTCTACTCCACCAGCAGTAGCGGCACAGATACATAACTTAACTGAGGAGGTTAGCAATTTGAAGGGCATAATACTTGAAAGAGATCAGCAAATTCTAGAAATACAACAACAAAACTCACAAAGGGATCAAGAAATGATAGAAATCTGACAACAAGCCTTTCTTATCGACGATTTAATGATTTAGTTACGGTCCAAGTCATATTCCTCCGAGTAATGACGATGATGGTGGCGATGATGATGATATTGTATGCATGTTTGTAATTAGTACTTTTAAAATTTTTTAGTTTATTGAGTTTGTTAATCCTTCATTTTTTTAATTTTTGATTAGTACTTTTTATTTTGCTTTAAACAGGAATGATCGATGAAGTCAATCCTTATGGCGGTTGAAAATGCACATCATTGTAAGTTTTTGCATATTTATTTTCGTGTTAGTATATAATTTTTTTTTAATGTATGATATTTTTTGTTTGTTTCTTTTCTAATGCAGGTAGAAGAATGTCGGCGATTGCTTAGCAGATGCTCTTTTCTTTTTTCTTTCGCATGTGTTGAGATCTTTTGTGTGGACATTGTTATTTGGATATCAGAACTATGTTGATGTTTGAAATGTTGTAGGATATAACTTTTTATTTGGAATGTTGTATTGTTCTTAACTTATTGTGTTACTTTGTATTTATTTGGATATGAAATATTTTTGGATATTATTGAATATTATTTTGTTGTATTGAATGTGTGTGTGTTTTGTTTGTATTGAATGTATTTATTTGGATATTAGAACTTATTGTGTTTTGTTTTGTGTGTGTGAAAATTTGTATATACGATAGAATATCGAAACGGATGAAATCTGTTAAAAAAAATTTTATTTAGCGACAAATTTAGCGACAAAAATACAAATTCGTTGCTAAATTCTGAGAATTCTGCGACGACTTCTGCGACGAATTTTATTTTCGTCGCAAATTAGCGACGAATTTAGCAACGAAACCAACCTGCGACAAATTCTGCAACGAATTTTGCGACGAAATTTGCGACGAAAATTTAATTCGTCGCAAATTTTTGCAACGAAAAAAGAATTCATCGCAAAATATGGTTTTTTGCGACGAAATTTGCGACGAATTCAGCGACGAAATTTGCGACGAATTTGTATCAGTCGCAAATTTACCAACGAAATCATTATTTCGTTGCGAATTTTATGTGATGAATTTATTTTTTGGCGTAAAGTTTTGCGACGAATTTTTTATTTCGTTGCGAAAATTAGCAACGAAAAAATTAATTCGTCGCAAATTTGCGACGAAAATTGCGACGAATTTTTGAATTCTTCGTAACTTCTGCAACAAAATTAGCGACGAAAATTTAAATTCGTCCCTAATATTCATCGCTAAAATCCGTCGCAAAAATTCGTCGCTATTTTTGTCGCTAATATTTGCGACGCTTTATCCGCAATGAAAATATTTTTGTCGCTAAATTCGTCGCTAATTTATTTTGCAACGATTTTTTTTTAAATTCGTCGCTAAATTCGTCACTAATGACTATTTTTTTTTAGTGTTGGAAATCCACTAAGTATACGTGCATTGCTCGATCAACTATGGAATCCGAGTTTATAGCACTAGACAAAGCAGCACTGCGAAATTTCTTGAAAGATATTTCGAGCTGGACGAAACCTGTGCCCATCGTACTTATACACTGTGATAGTCAATCGGAGATTGGAAGGACATAAAATAGTATGTATAATGGTAAGTCACGACATATACGTCGTAGACACAATACCATTAAATAGCTGATCTCGAATGGAGTGATTGCAATCGACTATGTCAAGTCCAAAGATAATTTGGCAAATCCTCTTATGAATGGGCTAAATCGAGATCAAGTATACTGCTCGTCAAGAGGAATGAGATTAAAAATCTACAACTAAAACGAATGTAGTGGTTACCCAACCTTGTTGACTGGAGATCTCAAGATCTTGGTTCAATGGGACAACGAAGTTATAGAAGTTATGTTACAGCACACGAGATATATTATCTCTATCTCAATCCTAGGATGAATATGTGCTAACCTACCACATGTAGTGAGGTCAAGCTTATGCTTTTAATGATTTCTATACTTTTATAAGGTGGAGTATGGTAGGATACTCTTGATAGAAGTGTCATCTATGAGAGTGTGAGGATAGGCCACTTCAATGAAACACTTTTGAATCCAAGATGGTGTCCATGACCAAAACGGAACCAACCATGAGAACCAAAAGTAGGTGAGATAAGTCTCTATGTGGGTGTCATTGTCTTAGTATACACAAACAGCTGAGTAACATCATGTTCACTACGCAGCCTAGTATGCTCGATAGCATTCCACTACGGAAGATTCAAAGCCACAAGCTATCTCTCTCAATGCATTGACTTATTGATTGGACTCTTGTAAAGTGTCAGCATGCATACATGCATTAATTTCCATTCATGTAGGGGATTGTTGGATATTGGGTCTTAAATGACCAATATGATTTTACAAAATCGAGGTGCTATCAATCGATGAAAGTTTGAATTGACTTCAAAATCAAAATCTATGTTTCGCGTAGATGAATC
Source organism: Wurfbainia villosa (assembly GCA_025175895.1). Lineage (NCBI taxonomy): Eukaryota > Viridiplantae > Streptophyta > Magnoliopsida > Zingiberales > Zingiberaceae > Wurfbainia > Wurfbainia villosa. Next base: position 143,735 of record JAKLTH010000268.1, on the reverse strand, counting down.
TAGACTATTAATTTGCTTAAAATCGATTACGGGTGAATGAGAAATTAATTATTTAAAGTCAGTCTAAAATAGCATTAATTGCATATTAATGTTATAAAAGGAAGTAGATGGGGAATAGTCCCACATCGGAAATTCCAAAAGAGATTTGCTTCCATATATGTGTTGTTGTGCTAATGAAGTTAAAACAAAAATCACAGATGCACTCTTCTAATGGGCGAGCAGGTGCGCTCACCTGTGAGCCCGCAGCCCATCACTCGTCACGCGCACGTGCTCAATGGGTGCTTTGTTGGCACACTTTGCACTTTGTTGATAGCAGATGGTAACCGTTGGATTGAAGAGGGATGATGGATCGCAAGTGACGCGATCTGGAGCGTTGATCGCGAAGAGTTGTAATATGATCGTTGGTGATGAAAGTTGATCTGGAGCGTTGATCGAGTGGATCGCTGCAGATCAAACACCCCAGATGCATCCTGACCAAAGAATACAGTCAATCACCAAAAGATACCTCACCTCTTCACCTTGTATAAATATGACCCTTTAGATAATGAAAATCACTCAATAAAAACTCAATCCATTCATTCAATCAATCCCATCTTCTGCATCCAGAGTCCAAAAGGCCTACGAGAAAGTTCGTAGATCTCGAAATTTATAGTGCTGCTATTTCGAGACGTCGTCGTTGTATTTTGGGAAACAAATTACTGTTATCTGTAAGCACCTGTAGTGGAGCAATATCGTTTTATGGAGATAGTGTTGAATACTAGCCTCGACGAGCTCATATCAATTTGCATCTTACCCGACGACAATCACTGAAGAGCTGAAGTTTTCCTTACAGAGATTATTACTCAAGGATTATCAAACTAGGATTGATTGTGGGTGGATATTATTAGAGAGATTATTGGTATAATCGACAATGAGTTAGCTAGATTAACCATGATAGATGAAGGTTTCGATGGGAAATGGTTGAGCGAGAAGTTAAATAGATTAAGAATGATCAAATACTTGACAAATAGAAAAGTCTAAATGGATCTTAGAAGTTCGGGCACTTGATGTAAAATAAAAGAAGTCCAAGTGAATAATAAAAGTTGGACACTTGATATGAATGGAAATCTTACTAGATTATGTGGGATTGAATATTAGACAAATATGGAAAGTCTTAACAGGTTAAAGAGGACTGAATGTTAGGTGAGTGTGGAAGTTCAAATAGGTCAAGAAAGATCAAATATTTGACAATGAAGAAGCATAGACAAGTCACGATTGACTAGATGCTAAGCACGAAAAGCAAAGTCCAAATAAATTAAGGAGGATCGGATATTTGATGTATAGAGTTTTGACAAGTCAAATGTAATCGAATGTTAGGCAGATATAGTTCTAACAGGTCAAGATGACCGACTAGATGCAGGCAAATAAAATCATGAAAAATCAAAGGTGATCGTATGTTAGGTGAATGAAATCTTACAACTCAAGGGTGATCGGATGCAAGAAGAATGAAATTCAAACAAGTCAAGAATAACCGAAATGTTAAGCAAAAAAAAAAAGTCATGGTAAATTGAGAATCATCGGATACAATATGAAATGAGAGTTTCACTTTGGTTAGTGAAGCAAAAGTATTTGTCGACTGATAAATCTTAAATCTTGTGTTTAGGGGTTTGAGGAAATTTACGAGTATTTAAGACATCATCAGTTAACTGATAGACTTAGCAGTCGATTGATGTTATTATTCGAGTAAACAAAGAATTTGAAACTCGATTGTCCAACTTGAATGATCGTAATCAATCGACTAATAATACTATAACAATACATAATAAATTTAGAATTTGACTGTGGCACTTGACTATTTAGTTAACAGTCAACTGATGCTAATTAAAAAAAATGGAATCGTTGAGCTGATAGATCAAATTAACATTCAAATTTATAATAAAATAGTCAATTAATGAGAGATACCAATAAATTGATCGGTGAAAATCAATCCGACAAATAACTCTTTAATATAAATTTAAAATAATTTGAATTTTTGAATATTAAGGCAATAAAAAATTTAGAAACAATATTTTTTGACTCGTTAAAGATATCCTGCTCGCTTTAAATATGACAAAGACTTCCATGACGTTACCTAATTTAATATAAATTCATTTTAGTTTTATTTTCTTAACATTAAACCAAAAGAATTTAAAAATAATATTATTTGACTTGCTAAAAATGTCCGTCTATTGCATCCCTCCCTCCCGTCTTACAATTATATTATTGTCATCAATTTACCCTAACTAAAGGATATGAGAGGACAATTATTGCTTGTTCGTTTTAAATATGACAAATCCTTCCACGACGTCACTTGATTTAATATAAATTTATTTTAGTTTGATTTTTTAAACATTAACCCATTAGGAATTTAGATATAATATTTTTTGACTTGTCTGAGATTTTTGTCTGTTGCTTCCACGTCACCTAATTTAATTAATCGATCAATCAATTTAATTAATTAATTAAAAGCATAAAAGCTACGAGAGTGAATAAATGTACAGATAATATTTGTTGTATTTAAAAAATGTCCCATTAATGAGATGAGAAGGGTGGACATGAATTTGGTCCAATTAATTATCGTATTTAATTCAACTGCCATGGGTTAAAGTATTTGAGAGAATTTATTAAAAATTCCTTAAGCCAAAAATTTGTGAGTTGGATTGGATGACTTTTCAATTTTTAAGGTTGTTTAGGAGTCTTGAACGTTTTAGATTTCTTTTGAATCTTATATTTCTAAACTTATTGAAATAAAATTTTATTATTGTATATATGTAGGTGATTGGAGACTTTTGGAACTCAAAGAAATTCTTATTTTAGTGAAATGGTTGTTGAAGTGGAAATTTTGATGGCTAAGTTTGCATATGAGATGGATATTAAAGTAGAGGCATAATCTAATTTGTATAGTCAAACCTTGCATACTAAGTAAACATTAGAGGGTATTGAAATTTTTTTATTGTGATCCTTCTTTGATGTTTAACTTACTAAAGGTGCAGACCTGTACGTATCCCACCGAAGTGAACATTAGAGCGAGTCAAGAGTTATTTTCCGTGAGAGTATTTTAATTTGATACTTAATTGGTCAGAAATTTTAATTGACTTTTCTGATTAAATTGGAAATGAAAGATTAAATTAATTTCAAATTACTATTTAGCGTTTCATCTTTTGATTGGATGAAGTTCTTGGTTGGTCAAATTATTAGGTAAATTTTTTAAACATAGACAATAGGACGTTATCAAGAATTACATCTAATTAAACTTATCTAATTCATTTTAGTTTGATTTTTTGAACATTAAGCCAATAGAAATTTAGGAACAATATTTTTTGACTTGTTAAACATCTGTCTATTGCTACAGTTATCACAACCAATGTACAGCTACCTTAAGAACAGGGCAAGATAATTATTATCTATTTGATTTAAATATGACAAATACTTCCATGACATCACCTGATTTAATATAAATTCATTTTAGTTTGATTTTCTGATTATTAACCCAATAGAAATATAGAAACAATATTTGTTTTTTTTTTTTTTGACTTGTTGAAGATAACTGTCTATTGAGTTCTAGCTAGAGGTAATAGCTTTGATTCCATAAAAAATTTGTTATCAAAATAAATATGAAAAGTACAGTATACTTATCCATCCATCACCTTGCATTTACATTTTCTTGATGTAAGCAAATTCTAGGAACAAATATCTTTTTTCGTGTTAGATCAAATTAAAACTCAAGAGAAAAACAACACAATTTATTAGAGCAAATAGAACTAGCAAACTTGAAAACACCAAACATATATCAAATTTGATTATTGATCATCCAAATTTATTTAAAACACATTTTTTTTTTAAACATAACTATCAAATTTATTTAAAGCACTCCCACGATACATCGAAGGTGATTGATCATCCAAATTTATTTAAAACACAACTGCCCAATTTATTTAAAACACTCCTCGCGACGAAGCAAAGCGAAGCGAAGATGATAGAATATATAGATGATCAGATTTCGACGTACCGAATAGATAGATGGTCAATTATTTAAAACTCTAACACATAGACTCCGATGGAATTAATATGGCGGTCATACTGGCCAAAAAATCCAACAACTGGACCTGACAGTGACACAGTGAACTTCTCGCCGCCTCCTGGGCCATAAGGCCCATACTCATTCCCCAAGTTGGTCTTAAATTCGAGCTGAGAGAGACAAGTTTCGCCATCATAACCTCTGAAGGACTCACCCATCCAGTTGATATATTCATTACTCTTTAGTGCGAACTGCATGCAACATCTCAAAATCGATATGTATATGTATATAGATAATAGTTAAGACTAATTAAGATACATGTATATATATAACTTGTAATGAAAATCCATATATGTTATGTAGCTAGCTAGAATATATATATATATATATATATATATATGTTTGTTGGCCATGCATGCATTTCGCCTACCTCGTGCAATTCACCAACCAACCTGCCTGCTCGGTATGTATCGCCATCTTCATAGGTGACCTCCAAACCGTTGACGACGTTTCCGGTGTAGACTTTGACCTTTACGATAGGGACCCATTCCCAAAAGTTAAAGCTCTGGGATCCATGGCCTCCCCATGGCCCAATTTTGATGACCTTAAGCCAAGCTAAACATCAGAATGTAAATTGTGATTAGTATAGAAACAAGAGTACGGCGTCGTCCCATTAAATTGTGCGAGAATGTTGAAAGTTGAAAGAGTAAAATTATTAAGAATTAATAATGGTACGGTGGATCTATGCTCGTACATAATATATGGTGAAAAGCATGCATGCATGCCTAGTTCTAAGTATTTTTCTAAAATCCATTAGAGTTTATTATTGAAGTTTTATTATATATATATCCGATCCAAGATATTGTACTTGAACTTTCCTTTCCTTTTCTTCTTCTTCTTCTTCAAAAAAAAAAAAAAGAGCACTTAGATGCATCGGCAATCATATTGGATTGACGTGGAAGGATGTAAATAATTAAGAACAGAAAGAGAATCTGTATACTCACAGATGCGTTTGATATTCTCAAGGATAGAAGCTGCTTGGACTTCCAACGAGTCCAGGTCACTCAGCCACTGGTTGACTTTGTCAGTTGCGACTCTTCCCTCGGGCTTGACTTTCAGCTTTTCGATTTCTTGCTTGAACTTGTTAATGGCGATTATGATCTGTTCGCAGGATTCGGATGACCCGCTGAAAGACTTGTTGACGTCTTCATTGAGAGGCAAGCTGCGGGCAGCCATGTAGCGTTGGAGGATTGAAAAGGCTGAAGGAGAGGATGGGAGAGATTATTGCATGTATTGAGGAGCTAGTGACACCCATTTCCTTCTTTTATAGACTACTAGAGACACCGAGACAAAAAAAAAAAAAACTAAGAGAATTAAAGGGAGAAGATGAGTGAATCATTACTTCTATTGGCTTAATCATTGGCTTAATCAGTTAGCGATTTTAACTGGTTCGATTAGATTAGATACAGTCAATAGTAATCCATGACGTAACCTATTCAATGACGTCACCTAACTTACATGATCAACACAAAATCAGAATTTTTTAATTAATATAAATTTATTTTAGTTTGATTTTCTGAACATCAAGCCAATAGGAATTTAGAAATAATATTCTTTAACTTGTTAAAGATGTCTGTCTATTATAATAATATAATTAAACTCGATTAAGTTCAAATTGAATTTTAATATTTGAAGACTGAATGATATTTTTCAATGGAAAGATTGTTGGTCAAAAGTGACCAAGATATAGTTGATTGTAGACAGAGATTATTAGAGAAATAGATTAATGGTGCAATCGACTTTGAATCGGATTGACCATAATAGATGTAAATTTCGATAGAAGATAATTGAGTGAGAAGTCGAATAACTCATGGATGATTGAATTTTTGACGAGTAAAAAATTCTAAGCGAATCATAAGGGATCGGACACTTGATCAACATAAGATGAAGGAACTCCGAAACTCCAAACACATCAAGGTCGAATAACTAAATGTTTGGCATTAGAGAAGTCCTGATAGGTCAAAATCGACTAGATGCTAAACACAAGAAGGAAAGTTCAAATAAATAAAAGAGGATCGGATGTTTAGTCTAGGTAAAGTCCTAGCAGGTCACGGATGACCGAATGTTATACGGATAAAATTTTGATAGGTTAAGGGTGATCAAATGTTAGGTAGATGAAGCCTTGCAGATCAAGATCAGTAATCAAATGCTAAGCAGATGAAATCTTGACAGGTCGAGTGACCAAATGCTAGACAGATTAAATCTTGATAGGATAAGTGTAATTGAATGCTAGACGAATAAAATTTCAATAAGTCAAAAGTGACTGGATGTTGGTAAAGAAATTCTTAATAGATTATAATATATTGGATACTATGTGAAACAAAAGTTTGACTTTGGTTATGAGTTAAACTCAAATATCTGCAATTGATAAGCCATAAACCCAGTGTTTAGGGTTTAAAAAAGTTTACAGGGGTTTAGAGCGTGATCAATGGACTGACTGAGTTAGCAGTCAACTGATATTATTGTTCGAGTTAATAGAGAATTTAAAATTCGATTGTTCAATTTGAATGATCTTAATCAGTCAACTGATAATATTATAGCAGAGTATACAAAGTCTAGAATTTGACTGTAGTATTCGACTGTATAGTTAATAGTCGACTAATGCTAATTATGATGGATGTAGTCGTTGAACTAATAGGTTAGAGTAACATTCGAATCTAAAATGAAACAGTCGACTAATAAAAAATACAAATCGATTAATCAGTAAAAATTAGTTCGACAATAATCCTTTAATACATATTCATTGTAGTTTGATTTTCTGAACATTAAGCCGATAGGAATGTAGAAACAATATTTTTTGACTCGTTAATGTTGTGCTAGCTGCTCGCTTTAAATATGACAAATACTTTCATGACGTACCTAATTTAATACAAATTCATTTCAGTTTAATTTTCAAAACATTAAACCAATAGGAATTTAAAAATAATATTCTTTGACTTGCGAAAGATGCTAGTCTATTGTATCTAGCTAGTCTTGCAATTATTGTCACCAATTTACCATAAGTAAAGGATAGAACAGGACAATTATTGTTTGTTTTAAATATGACAATACTTTCACAACGTCACTTGATTTAATATAAATTTAATTATTTTAGTTTGATTTTTTGAACATTAGGAATATGAAACAATATTTTTTGACTCGTCACAAATATATTTGTCTGTGGCATCCAGGTCACCTGATTTATTTAATCGATCAATCAATTTAATTAATTAATTAAAAGCATAAAAAGCTACGAAGAGTGAATAAATGTACATATTTATTGTATTTTTAAAATGTGCCATTTAAGACGAGAGGGGTGGACGTGAATTTTGTCCCATTTATCCTAGCTATTCAATTCCACTGCCATGGGTAAAAGTCTTTGAGATAATTTATTAAAAATTTCTTAAGCCTAAAATTTTTGAGTTGGATCGTATGAGTTTTCAAATTTTAAGTTTGTTTAGGAGTTTCGAACGTTTTAGATTTCTTTTTATTCTTTCTAAACTTGTTGAAATAAAATTTTATTACCGTATGTACGCGATTAGAGACGATTGGAACTCAATGAAATTCTTATTTTGTCCTCAAATTTTATATTATTTTTAAAAAAATCCTTTAGATTTTTTTAAAAAAATTAAATACTTTTTAAATATTTTTAGACTCACGTCGCTTCCCTCCTTATTTATTAGGCCTCTTGATGCAACTAAAGAATATAATACAAGTGAAAAGAATAACAATATGTATAATTGTTAAAATTGTTTTCATCAAATAAAATAATAAAATTTAAAATAATATAAAATTTTGCAAGAGTATTCTAACTAAATTCTAGGGGCAATTCAAATTTTTCTCGTAGGATTATCAAATTTTACTTCATTATATTTGCTCTATGTCAAATCAATGCCCTAAAATTACTTAATGCTAGTTTAATTGTTCATTGAAACAAATGGTTTTCACTACGGAACCAAACCAAACCTGATCCTTTGCTTATTTGATTGCTTATTTGTCTTCCCAACCAAACAAATTGATACGAGCGTGATTAATTGTAGAAATAATAAATTATGAGAAATTTGTTATCTAAGATTATTCATCGAAATAGAAGGAAATTTAAAATACAATTGAAAAAATATATATATCAGTGAACAACTAGAATAAAGGGACAAAATAACTAAAGAAAATCTATATATGAATCTAAACATTGACAATGGCAAGAAGGATTCATTTATATATCCCAATCATTGTGACATTTGTATTCCAAATAAATCATCAAACATTAATAGTTATTAAAATCAGTTATCACAATCTTTAAATTTTATTCTAAATTTATTTAGTAATCAAATCAGAGAAAAAACCATCTAACTCTAAAATTAATTAATTCAAGCAATTGCGAATTTCACAGTCACGTAACTGTAAAAAAGCTTACAATTAATGACCACCATTTTGAGGCTAGACTATGAGCATTCACGGCCACAAGCTCGCAGTCGGCTGGCTGTGATTTCACGGATCGTCTCTGTATTAAAATCTCGTGGCTGTGAAATCATGGCTAGCTAGCTAATTGGCTGTGAGCTTCAGTTGCTGCCACATATATTATATATATGCTTAGGTTTGGTCGCAAAATCACCATTGTTGCGAGCTCACAGCTGCAAATGCTCGCTGTTTGGCTATGAAATCATAGCAGCCACCAGCATTTTGAAGCCAGGCAACTGTCAAATTACAGCCAACGGGCTCTTTAGAGATGGGCTATACCACGAGCTCGTGGCCGTGAAATCGTGCCTAATTGTCTGTGAGCTTGCTGCCACATATGCTTAGGTTTGGTCGCAAAACCACGACGTACGGTTGCGAGCTCACAGCTGCAAATTCGCGCTAGCTGTTTGGCCATGAAATCATAGCAGCCACCAGCATTTTGAAAACAGGCAACTGTCAAATTACAGCCAACGGGCTCTCTAGAGAAGGCTACTACGGAGATAACGTGGTGGTTAAGATACGACGGTATTTATAAAAGTGATATGGATCGATTCCGGAGAAAATCTAAAATTTTTTTCCGAATTCAAATGACCTTTATGTATCTTGGTTACCATGTCAAGGTCAATAGAATTCTCCGTGATTTATCTCTTACAATGACCGTGGAATAGACCGATAAAGACTACTAGATTGACGATTCTAACCTTTACAGAGAAATAGGCTACTACGAGCTCGTGGCGATCTTAAGCTCGTAACCATGCGGTCGTGAAATTGTTGCTAGTCGGCGGCCACGAAATCATTACTGTTTTATTTTCAGCCACGATCTATATTTTTTTTCCCATGGAAAAGGATGAAAGGAGAGGCAAAAAGTTCCATTTAGTTAGGATTAGAGAAAACAAATGCAATGCAATAAATTAAAGGGCTTTTAAGAAATAAGTAAGCTCTTAATAAATATTAAAGTTAGATATACATTATGAATATTTTTTAAAAAATTGAATATGAGATATGGTAAATTAAATATATATATTTTAAACATTTTAAATTTACCATCTAAAATGAAGGTCACGCCTTGCGTGAGGCTGCCGTGCGCGCCTCATCACAAGGCCGCGCCGATAGAGTGCATATATGAAGCCTGAGAGGGAAGAAAAGAAATAAATTTTCGCCCTATTTTAAATGGATGACAAATTTGAAGAAAAATAGATAACAGATGGATTTGGAATTCATACCTTTTTTTAAAAAATTTTATGTTAAGTAAATAAGAGAAAAAGGCCTCTATTTTTTTGTGCAATCCCTTAATTCCCTTCATCCATCCTTAGAAGTAAACAGAATGTTAGTGTTTCCTTACAGCGTTTAAGCAAGATACTCATTTTGTCATAAGTAGCTGCAGTGCCTCATAATTTTAGTTCAAGTTTGATTATAGTTGCCCTCTTCTTCCTTAGTGAAGTTTCCTGATCACTCGATGTTAGGGTGAAGTAGTGGCAAAAAGAACATCTAATTGAATTTGTCCAAACCACATAATAAAGTTTTATAAATATTAATGTAAATACATCATGTAATAGGTTAATTAATAAATCAGACCATGTCACTTACTTACCTGCATCATATTACTTAATATATGAAATACAACTATGACATTATATGAAATAAAACTACCTCAAGTGATGAATATAATTTATTTTTTTAATAATTCAGATATCTAAATTTTGTGATTCGATTAAATAAGAAGCTCGCGCGCTAAAGCTCCAAATGTGGCTGCTGCAAATTAAAGTGTGAGTTTGTTGCTATGAATGCTCGGATTTCAAATTCTATGGTTGGAGTTCTTTTACTAAGAGGGAACAAGGTATTTAGATTTTATATTATGGTAAATTTGAATGTTATACGTGCTGTTTTAAATTTCGTCTTCTTTTTTTTTTTTAATTGAGTAGGTGATATGGTAAATTGCCTTTAAGAATATTTAAAGGATGTCTAAGTGTCCTAATTTTACCTACTCCATAAAATACTAAATCAGTTTTCAAATATTCATTTATTTCATATAAACTGAGTAAATAATAAATGACTTCGTATGTAAATATACATCACAAAGAAATATTGCCATTGAAAAAGAGGAATAAAACGAGGGGTGAGGAAATTCTTATGATCGCTTTCGTCCCACTTTAAGTTGTCCCACCAAGATCATGCACTGTGAATCTTTTTTAATCTGTTCTTCAATATTTTAACTCCAAATGGACATTTTTTTGGGCTTTGGGCAACCTAGAACACGTATGTATTTCAAGTAGGGAAAATACGTACAGTGGTTGGTTTGCATTAATGCAAGTGAGGTTTGGCAAGTCACAGCAACTCAATCTTTGAATGCTTGAGATAGAGTTGGAGTTCCCTACATCACTTATTAGTTCCTTCATTTTTGGAAAATCGTTCATCTGTAGGAGATTAAGGCGAACACAAAAAATATCCTTCTGAATGGGGCATTTAAAAATATCTAGTAGTACTGTACATAGGTTGTAAAGCCAACTTTATTCAATGAAACCTTTACCAGTAGTTGTAGGTAAAATAAATGTAGTCTCTTTAAACATCTGAAACTTGATTCCCCACTTCATTTTTGGACAATCGTTTATCTCTAGAAGATTAAGACATGGCAGTTGTAGAACCCAAGAAATATCCTCCAACACGGAGCAACTAACAATATATATCTAGTGCACATAGTTTGTAGAGCCCAACTCCATTGGAAGCTTTATGTGATTATTCCCATTCCTCCACTAATTGGAGGCTAGCTAGGGGATGATATAAATTAATTCTTAAAAATTTAATAAATTATTCATCCACATTCATACAGAGAATAAAAGTATGCTTTTGATTCTTGATTCTTGATTCTTGTTGTCTCCTAAAATATTAAAATCGTGATCATTATATTTCATAGAGAAAGTGGGTATGCATGAGTCTAGTTGGATTTATCTAACTCAATTTCATTACGATACATTAAATTTTTTTTAGCAATTTTATTAAAAATTGTTTGAGTTTGATTGGTTAAGTTTTGAGTTTTTATGGTTGTTTAGGAGTTTTAAATGTTTTGAGTTTGATAAATTAATCATAAATGAAAAAAAAAATTACGAGAGAGAGCGCGGAGAAAAGGAACACCTTGTTGCAACGAAACTCAGCTCATCCTAACGGAGAACCTTTAGGGAGCCAAATAGTTAAGGCATTGAGCCTCGGATAAATCATAAGAAGATTATCATAATAGGAATGCAAGTGAATATGCATATGTGATAGTAAGCTCTAGAGTCGAGCAGCATACATACTCTTGCTATTCAAGCTCTCTTGAAGTCGATTGGAATCATTTATACAATCCCTCTAAGAGATGTGCTAGTCGTAGACTTCTATTAATCTCAGTGTATAGCATCTCCCAAGATCTTATCTATGGTTCCTCGAGTAGGATAGTTCTTAATTAGCATCCAACATTCTTCCAAAAAAGAAGATATATTGTTATATCATGTGGAGAGAATAGACGTTTCCAACGGCGAACTTAACAATTTTATCATTCAAAAGAAGCTTTCCTTCTCAAAAATAGTTCTTGAAAAGTTTACCGGATCTATCATTTTTGTCCCCTTCAAACTACGAAGGCTTTTCGTTCGTGCTAATTAATCTTCCCATAGAGTTTTTTTAATTATGTCTTAGTTAAAGGAAGATTTTCAGCATGATCGATGCCCACCTCTATTGCAATTGAAGGAAATGAGTGGTTTGCCCATTCAAAAGAAACCTGATGATGCTCAGTGCAATGGCCGTGATGGGTCTCAGATGACTGAGTAGCTCGAAATAGGCATGGAAGATAACCAAATTAAGCAACTTGGTGATAGTTTAGCTGCTCATAATATTTGTGGTTCCAATAGATTCCTAGATAAAAATAGTGTTCGAAATAGACAGAATTACCAAAGAAGCAATATTTTCCCCAAGGATCTAAGGCTGAAGAGGATTTAACCTAAACTCTGATAATCATTTTTGCCAAGGAATATTGCATGGTTTAATTGTTTTTATCCATGTAAACAACACTGAAGCAACCACATGCAGAAGTACGTGGTTTCAGAATTCATCCTGTCTTTGCTTAAGAAAAATGGTGCAGATCAAAGTTGAGATAGTAAACACTGAAGGGAAATGGTAAAGCTAAGATGCTGAGTTACTTCTGTGACTTTCTTGCTCTAGAATGACGCAATGGTATTAGCGCTTAACTTGCCCTCAATGGTCCCATCTTGATGCAGCGTGCAGTGGATAAACGAAGCCACAATCTTTACGAGCTAAATGTTGTCAATTTCGTCTCAGAGAAAAATAAAATAAAATTGTATCAAATCAAAATTTATTCGTTACATGGGATATTGATCCCTTTTTATAATTTAATAACAACTCATTCTTAAAGAGCTTTTCTAATAAAATTTGACTGGTTCTTTTGAAAAAGAAATACTTTTTTTAAAGAAAAAAATTCTAACACAACTTTATAATGAAATCTTAATTATCTTAACTTGACTAACTGTTTTAAAAAATAAAAGATAAAACACCTTTTAAAATTGTTCATAAATTATAAAAATTAACGATTTCAATAACTTTTAATAAAATTAACATATTGACTACCTTGCATCCTCAGTCCTTCTCTTTCGCATGTTCGTCCTGATTAAGAATCTTGAATGATACGCTGTCTAATTTACTTACCTTTGGGCCCCTATTTAGAACCAAAACGGACCTCATTTGGGGATGACACACTCGATTTTCTGGCCGAATTTTTAATAGTCCTGATTGGTACGTTAATAATTGTGATGAAATAAGCAAAATAGATAGGTTAGATGGAGATTGCTTAATTAGGTCCTTCTCAAAAACTCAAGGGTTTATAATTAAGTTGTTAATAATTGTTTATCAAAAGTTATTGGTGGATCTAAAAAGTTGATTTAAAAAAAAAAACATGATAGATTCAAGAGGTTATTAAGAGTATAATTAAGGTTATAAATGAATTTGGATAAAAATGCCAAGTTTTTGAATATTTTTACTTTTATTCGGTTTGGTTCAAACTAAGTAAGAAAAATTAGAAGACATTTTACAAAAAGAGGTAAATCTTTTGGTAAATTATAAAGTACCGTGCATGATTTAGAAATTTATGACATTAAGATGGGTACCCTTTGTTAAATTGACAAAAGTTATTGTGATCAGGTATTGAATTTTAGTGAGTTGGTGGAATAATTGAATGAATATAAGACAAAAGCAAGATTTAATTAAACCATTAAAACATATTTTTTAATCATAAATTGATTAATATTAAATAATAATATATATTATATTTGTTTTTGGATAGAAAATGTTAATATATGCTGTAAAGATATTTATTCAAAGTCAGTCCATCATTTTGCTTGCGTGTTATGTATACCAAAAAGAAATACTGATTTTGAAGAGTCCCATTAACTCATGCAGTGGGACATGGCACGAACCCAACATCATAATTTTAAAATAAGAGAAATAATATTATTCTATATAATTTATATGTAAATATCTATAAATATCTTTATTATATTCATCATCTGATCACTTACGTATTATAATTCAATTATTGAATTCTAAAAAATCGGAGAGTGAATAATAAAAATATTTATAGATATATAAATGAGCTATGTAGAAAAATATTTCTATTTAAAATAATAGACAATTAATTAGGAATAACATAGACTCCGATCTCATTTAGATACTTGGTGAACTTGCCAAAGAATCCGACAATGCGACCATCCTTGATCGGAACACTGAATTTCCTACCACTTGATCTCCCAAAAGGCCCATAGTGCATCCCGAAGTTGGTGTTGAATTCGAGCTCAGAGATACAAGTTTCGCCGCAGTTTTCACAGACGGACCCAAACATGGAGTTGATATATTCACCAGGGCTCAGTTCAAACTGCAAGATCGATCCATGTATTAAGAACTAAGATATATATAATTTGTAAAACTTGCATGCAATGATCGATGTATAATCCGTATAGCTGCTTGAATGTTGGCGATCGACTTCACTTCGCGTACCGTGCGATGGGAGGAACCTTTATCGCCGCCTAATTGACGCGTTTCGACGATCTTCCCGTCGTCGACGTAGGAGACCTCCAAACTGTCGACGACGTCTCCAAAGATGATTCTGACCTTTGTGATTCGGGAGGCAGATCGACCGATGTCAAATTCTTTTATTCCGCTGCCTCCCCATGCCCCAATCTTGATATTCTTATAAAAACCTAATTGACATCAGAATTTTAGTACTTAATGAACCGGTTAATGGGGGCGTTATCACATGTATTCGTCTAAGTAATTAAGAGAAAGGGATTGGAGACTATATATATATAATACTCACGGATGCGTTTGAAATCCTCAAAGATAGCAGCTACTTGGTCTTCCAATAACACCAGGTCACGCTGCCACTGCTTGGCTTCCTCACTTTCAAGGCTTCCCTCTTGGTTGGCTTTTTCGATCTTACTTTTGATATCATTTCGTTTAGCTTTCAGCTTTTCCATGTCTTTCTTCATCTTTTGGATTTCGGTTTTGGGCTGCCCGCTGGATTTCCATAAACCGCCGAAACACTTGCTGACGTCCACGTTGAAATTCAAGTTGGGGCCAACCATGGCTGGCTAACTTGCTAGCTGCAGGCGGAGGCTCCAGTGGCGATAGATGGAGGATTGAGAAGGCTGAAGGAGAGGAGAGATTGTTGGATGCAGGATAGCTCAAGGATTCACTTCTGAGGAGATAGAGGCAAAGAAAAACTAAGACTAGAGGGAGAAGAAGAGGTCCGTCTATCATTATAATGATTCATGATTGGTTTAGTGAGTCACGTGCTGGCTAGTTTAGTTTGTTGAATTAGATGTGCAAAAGTCAAAACGACCCAATACAAATCAATGCGAAAACGCGTGCGTTCCCTTGTGCGTTTTTATCTATTCAAACTAGCTGGGGCAGCATTTGTAATTAAATGTGCACGTAGACCGCGGAGGTTGTAGGACCCAACTCCATTATTTCGACGAAATCGCTTTCGATTTTTCTAAGGCTGCGTTTGGTAATCTGTCTAATTCAGATTATTAATTATTGTTTTTGTTATTGTCATTAAAATTTTATAATTTTGATTATAAAATAAAATTTATATAATCCTATTACATTACAAATTATAATTTGAAAAGTCATCGTTCATCGTCGTCATTGTCCGACGTTATAGTTCGTTGTCGTCACCACCACCCACCGATAGTCGATCGTCATCGCTTGGCCACCAGCGTCGTCATTGTCACTGTCACTGTCACGGCCGCTGCCCGCCACCATTGTCGACCGACAACCACTGTCGTCGCCGACATACGATCGCCGTCGTCGATCGATGATCGTCGTCATCGATGGACGAGCGCCACCGTCGACCGACGACCGCCGCTATTGAATTTGAAATTCTTTATAAGCAAAATTTTTTGTATAATAAAATTTGATTCTAATTCAATATTACCTGATACAATTACCTTAAATTTTCGATTATTTCCAAAGGTGATCGTCGTCGTCGGTCGACCGTCGCCGCCAACCGACAGTCGTCGATCGACCGATCACCGTCGTGCCCGTCGACTGATCGCCGACCGACCAACCACCACCATCGGCCGCCCGACCACCACCACCGGTCGCTCGGCCACCATCGTCGGTCGGCCGACCACCGCCACTAGGCGACCGGCCACCGTCGCCCCACGCCACCCGCCAATCGCGCCTCGCCACTCAACACCTACCGTCTCGTTCGATCGGTCGAGCGCCGCCACCGTCCGCGCCACCCGACATTGCTCGCCCGTCGCTCGACGCCTACCGTCAGTCGCGACCGCCCACCGTCGCCCGACGCCAACCGCCCGACACTGCTCGCCTATCACCCGACGCCTTCCTTCCACCGCTCGCCGATCGGTCAGTCCATCATCGTCACTCGTCGCTGTCGACAGTCGACCATTGTCGTCTTTGTAATGAACATCAAACAAAAGAATATAATAACTCTTGTAATCCAAATTTATAAGTAACTTTGTGATCAAATATAGAAATATAATCAAGATTATAATTTTATTTCATTACAAATTTAATTATTATATTACGTCCTGTCCTACCTACCAAACTACCAAACGTAGCCTAAAAATCTATACAAATAGAGAATCTTAGAACATCTGAAACTTAATTGGCGGCCCATACTTGCAGTCACCGTTAGATACTTAAGGTCGTCACTCCAATATATGGAACTTACTTAAAGAAGTTGGATAAATTAGATACTGTCCCATTGCGCACAGTCTCAATTGAGCTAGGCAACCAAACTCGATCGGGTGGTAGGCTCGTAATAGGATTGAAGGACAAGTTTAAATATTGAAGCTCATTTAAGCCACCAATCTCGTTTGGAATGAAGCTCTTTTAATTCCAAAAGTTGAGAATCTGTTCAAATGATTTTACATCCGTCGTCAAAGCTGCGGACGAGAGAGGATAAATCACGGAGAGATTATATCTGCGGGGCGGTAATAACAGAGGCCATCGTCGACACCAAGAGGATTTTAGATCCCTCATCCGAAATCGATCTCAATTCGTTTCCAAAGCGATCCTCCTATCTTACTATCGCGCCATCTCCATAGAGACAAGCTCTTTTAATTATACGACTTGCAAAGAATTAATCCAAATATGTTGAAAGAAATTAAATGTTTTGGAAAAATGAGAACTTAATGCTTTGGTAAAGATGCGATGTGATTGTGCATGAACGATGTTCGCTGCTTTGTCTAGGCAAATCCTTCAGCCCAATTCCAGCTTTTACAATGCGTTTCCGTTTGTCCCCCTCAACCCAGGGACCATCGATAATGTCATGTCTCGGATGACATCGTTTATCTTTACATATTTGACCTTTCAATACTGCTCGAGAGCTTCCAAATGGGAATATCCTTTGGTGAATGAAGATTATGCCACAACCTATCCAATACGGTGTCAACTTATTGAATTTGTCGATCTCATAATCTTCAGGCCACAAAACTAGCGAATCATGTTTCTATTTAATGAAATGCCAAAGATCCAAATTCTTTACCTTGTGTGATGATATTGGAGATGCCTCAGAAAGCTTGTTAGCTAGGATCTCTCATGCACGCTCGCTGCCACGAGATGCAACTCTTTCTCGTCGATGTTCGGGTCAGCCTTCAGCCTTTCGAGCAATGTTTCCAAGCCTGCAAGATCTCTCCAAGCACCCGCCCCAGGAGACTCATCATCTGGAAGTGCATGCACCCTGTCGGAGAAAACACAACCTAATTCTTCCTTCGTCTCCTGGTAAACGGCATCAGCCCTATCGAACTCCTGCAACTGTTCATAAGCATTTAGAACGTAACTGTCTTAATCATCTCTGAGTCGGGAAAGTATCCCATTGATCGAGCTTTTATTTTTCTTAATTTTAAAGGATAACACCCACCCAGTACAATTTATCAAATCGCTTGTTCAACCTTAAAAAAAAAATGCTCAAAATGCATATTTAATTTATCAAATAACGTTTTTGTTTCCTTTAAATACTTACTCTCCCACATATTGCATTGTTTTTTTAATCTGAATCAACCCGAATTTTTTCTCTCCAATCCTCTCCATGCCAAAGAGAAAATTCAGTGTTGCGGCCTAAGCTCATAGCTAGCTAGATGCAATGTCACGACTAGGCATATATGCTTAACGGATAGGTTCTATTTGAAATTGAGTCGGAATCAATCTGTTAAATTCGGAATTGAAATCAATTCAAATGAATCAGTTCCGGAACCGAATCAGAACCGTTCCTGTTCCGGTTCAATTCGATTCTAATCGATTTTGGAATCGATTCGAAATCCGATGTATATCTGGTTCCAATTTCTAATTATATTTAAAGATGGAAATTTTTAGCATGTTAACATGTCTACAAAATTATTTTATGACAAAAAAAAAAGAATAGAATCACTAGTGTACGTGATATATAGATGAATTTGGAAGCTCAAGTTCGAGGAAGATAGTCCGAAACCGTTTCGAAATTTGTCCGGAACTATTTCCGAATCAATTCGGAACCGATCCGGATTAAATTGATTTCAAAGTTAAAACTTTAGAATCGGAACTGATTCGGAATCAATTTTGTCGACGAATCTAAAATCGATTATAATCAAATCGCAATCAAACTAAGGAACC
Source organism: Wurfbainia villosa (assembly GCA_025175895.1). Taxonomy (NCBI): domain Eukaryota; kingdom Viridiplantae; phylum Streptophyta; class Magnoliopsida; order Zingiberales; family Zingiberaceae; genus Wurfbainia; species Wurfbainia villosa. Next base: position 125,050 of record JAKLTH010000268.1, on the reverse strand, counting down.
GATAAACATGCTTAGTCACGACTGCTTAGCAATGAGTATGTGATCGTCTTGCTGCGATTTCGTTATCACTTAGCTCTGAAGAGCTAGGAATGAGCATGATTTTAATCATTTTACGGCTAGACCGTAAGCTTTTGGTGATCACGCTATTGAGAACTTACAATGACCGAGATTTTATAGTTTCCTAACTCTTTGAGAACTTACAATGACCACTTTCTTTTTTTTTATAGAAAGGAAGAGAAGGAGGGGAGAAAAAATTAAAATTAATTTCAGGAAATAAAAAATCACCGAGTATTTAGAAAATACATGCGTTCTTAATAAATGTCAACTTAAATATAAGTTTTGAATTTTTTTTTAAACTGTTTTAAATATACATTTTAAAATTGAAAATGTCAGTCTGCTGTCTAGCTATGAGGCCGCCAGGGCCGCCTAAGCAAAGCTACCGGAGACGAATTAGAAATTCATTTTTTTTAATTTTACTTCAAGTAAATGAGAGAAAGTGTTTATTTTGATGTAACTCGTCTTTTTTTCTCGTTCAAGGTACTATATTTTTCAGTTTTTATTTTGTTGATTAAGCAATACCTAAATATGAATTAGAGATAAAGAATTTCTCCCGAGCTATTAAGTTTTTCGAAGTGTCTATTCTTATACTATATTAATTTTTAATTAGACAAAAATATTTATTGTGATTTATCTCCTTTTAATCAGTTATAAGATCGACAATAAAAAACGTATGAGATGATCAGCTCATCATCTTTTATCCCATGAGATAAAAGAATTTGCAATCCCTAGCTGCCTTACCACACTACTTGGCCATATCGTCGAATCCAATCAAAATTTAAAACAAAATCTAAAATAGAGATAAGAAACAAAAAGGGAGTATCTATCCATATTATTTTACTAAGATTTTATTATTAATTCTTTTATTTTTTTTTTACCCAAATCTAATTTGTCACAAGCAATTTGTGCTTAATTAGAAAAGTGATTTAACTATCCTATACAAAATTGATCTTCCTGTCGAACCTGTAAGTACCATTGAAAAAAAAAGACAAGTATATTTTTAAAAAATTACCATATGCCTCATTTGACTCTCGATCGAGTGGCTTTCAAAGAAAAAAAATTGACTGATCATCCAAATTTATTTAAAATAGTACTCCCATGACACATCAAAATTGACTAATCATTTAAATTTACTTAAAACAGTACTCCCATGACACATCAAACTTGACTTATCATCCAAATTCATTTAAAACACAACTACCAAATTTATTTAAAACACTCCCACCACGAAGACTTATCAACGCGAAGAAAAAAGAATGGATGATCAGATTTTGATATATTGAATAGATATGGCCAACTAATTAATAAGCCAAATAGACTCCGATGGCATCTATATATTTAGTGAACTGAACAAAGAATCAAACAATTCGACCGTCCATGATTGGAACAGTGAACTCCTTGCCCAAAATCCCTATGCTTCTTCCCCAAGTTGGTCGTAAATTCGAGCTCAGTGATACAAGTTTCGCCATAATTAGTATTACCGATCGACAAACCCAACCACCAGTTGATATATTCATCAGCCAGTAGTTCAAACTGCGACATCTCACAATCGATCGATATATATTATGGTTTAGACTAATTAATTAAGGAAATGTTATCCTGCGTGCGTTATTGTGCGCGTGCAGTGCGCGCCCATGCATTCCTAAATGAAAAGTAATGCACATTGTATAATACTGTACCTTTTAATTACTATGTATTCATTCATGATAAATTGTCCAGGATAATATTCATTGGAGTAAAAGATGGATGTGTTCATCTCATATATTTTTCATCATAGATCCTATCACGAAGAGAGGTAATTCATAAATGATATTTTTATCCAATCAAAAATTAATATGACAGAAAAATAAATACTTTTATAATTTTTTAGAATTGATCTTTATTCTTTGGAGCAATTCTATCATTGATCTATTCTAGTCATTTGATATTCGAAGACAACATTCCTCTGACTCATAAAACTGGCAATGAAAATCCATATAGCTAGAATGTTGTTCATTTCACATACCTCGCGCAGGCTGCCACCAGAGTCGTCGCCTGCTCGGAATGTTCTGACTTCATCCCGGTCAACTACACAGTGATCTGCAAACTGTCAACGGCGGTTCATGTGTAAAGTACGACCCTTATATATGATTCAAGATTATGTGGGATTGACCGTCGACGACTATTTAGAGTTGCTCGTGAAGTGAAGTGAAGTGACTGTATATAAAGCGATTAGCAATCGCTCAGTGAAGTAGCATTTGTCTCGTGAGTGGCTGATATTCATTTTTTTTTCATCGACAATGAAATTTTTTTTATTGAATAAATAAAAAATTTAGATTTTTCATCACCTAACAAAATAACATCCATTTCACAAGTGATCGTTGTCTCATCGACTACCTCTTGAGAGCTGAATGCTCGTTGTTTCTTTATCCGCAATATTTTTTTTATTAAATAAAAAATAAAAAATTTAGATTACATTCGAATAGTGAATTCTTTACTTGTTATAGAGAAGAAAAGAGACAATTCTACGTAGAGAAAAGGAGCGAGATAATATTATAGTTAAAAAAATTAAATAAGTTATAATTAATAAATTTATTCATTTATAGTAAATGATATTTATAAAATTTACCATTCTAATTTGATATTTTGTTTTTTAAATTAATTATTTTATATTTTATATTTTAAAAACAGTAAGACTTGGATAAATAAATAAATAAATCATTTTTTTTTATTTTTTTTGTGAAAAAAGGTGGGCTGGAGCCCTAGTCCAAGGATAACTCCGCTCACTGCTCCCCATGGTTCAATCTAGATGTTATTATGAAGAACTAAATATCAGAATGTAAATTGTGGTTATTGTAGAAACAAATGTCGCCTTAAATTGTGCGAGAATACAGGGAGTTGAAAGAGTAAAATTAAGAAGAATTAATAATGGTACGTACGTTGGATCTATGCTGATAGATAATATATGGTGCAACTCTATAAGTAATTATCTAAAATCCATTAGAGTTTAATTTATTATTGAAGTTTTATTTTATATATATATATATATCAAATCCTAGATATTGTACTCGAAACTTTCCATTCCTTCTCATCAAAGAAAAAAAAAATAGAACTTTGATGCATAGGCTAGCTATTGGCCATTGACGTGGAAGGATGTATATGCTTACCCAAGCCGCGGGATCGACGTCTTCATTGAGGGGCAAGCTGGGTTCAGCCATGGCTAGCTATGGAGGATTCAAAAGGCAGAAGAAGGAGAGGAGAGATTATTGTATAAATTAAGGAGTGACACACCATTTCCTTCTTTTATAGACAGTAGACTACTGAAGAGACGAGAGACAAGAGCCATGGCGAGTTGATAAAGCTGGATATTTTATTATGCATCACAATCCACACAAACTACAAGTTAGATCAAGAGGCGGATTGGTAAGAGGGTCTTTAGGTTGATGAATTTCAATTTTTACATAATACAAGTTAGATTTGTAGATACAAATAAGATTCATATATCTCCATATTAATATGATATTGTCCATTTTAAATCTAAGTACTTCTGATTTTATTTTTAAGTTATATATAAAAGATTTCATTCTAATGAAAATATTTTTTTATTTAAACTTTGATTGTATTCTTAATACTTCTAATATAAATTATTGAATACACAAGTCAACTATTACTTTTTTTTTTCTCATAGCAATTCGAGTAGCTATTTTAATAATGTTATCTTTTATTTTTCTTATCCCTCTTTGTATACACGGCAACAAAAGGGAAATCATTTTCTCCAATTGTTTTCTTTCGTCGAGTCCACATCAAAGATAAAGAGTAAATCATGATAGACCTATAATTTTATCAACACCTAATACAGTGGATAACAGACACTCTACTTTTAGCAGAAATTGATCTTTATCCATCAATAATTTTATATTATATTAACTATCTGATTTTGTCCGTAAAATTAAATAAGTAAATAATAATGCATAGTATTGTGTGACTACAGGCAATAGAAGAGCAAATTAGTCTGTGCTGCAAAGGAGTCCCCATTTTAATCTTGCACAGAGATGTAATCGCCCCTCTTTATACACGATGACATACAACTAATTATTATATGATCATAAATTATTCTAAATTCAAAAATAATCAAGTTCTCTGAACTAGTCCGTTGACATATGATTTCTTTTTTTTTTTCAATTTAAAAGTACTTTAGGTGTACAAAATAGTTCTATTTAAAACTTCTATAAATTATTTTAAATTTAAAAACAAACACTTTTATAAATTCACTAAATCCTTCAAAGCCAACTATTTAGCTATGGATTGTGCTATGGGTTGTGAACAATATGTTAAAAATAAAAATAATATAAATTTCATTTATTAAATTAATATTTTTTTCTAATTTTAATGTTAGTTGAGCTCTATAAAATGACCTAGATTCAATTTTTAATAAATAAATTTGAACAAGTTAGATAAATTTTTTTTTAACCATTTCACTCCCTGGCCATAATTCAATTATTGTAATTTAGTAGCTTCCATCGCTCATTAAATTTATAAAATTGTGATTTAATACTTAAAACCTTAATAAGTTTGAACAGTCGGCCATTGACTTGGTTCATTAATTGCACGATCAATTTAATTAGTCATAAGTGTTTTTAAAATCTGACACTGCTGTCCATTTCATCTGGTTAACTTATATAAAGAACGTGAATACATTCGCATGAATCAATAGAAAACTTCCCACCAATCCAGTTTCTTTTTTTTTTTCTTTTGTCTTCCCTTTCTGAAAGCTTCCATTTCTATGACAAATAATCTCTTTGCTTATAGAGTATTCATTCTACATAAAAAATCGTAAAGAATATAAAAAAAAAAAACATCAGGTTGTATGAACGTAATTAAAGAAGCAATACTTTTATTAAATGATATAAAAGAATATAACTAAATATTTATTTTAAAATAATGAGTTTACTAAACTAACACGACTAACAAACTCACCTCATGCACAACAATAAAATAGGAAAAAAACTAAAATATCAAAGTACATATATAACAAACAATGCTAAAATGGAAATAAACATAATGGATTTGATAGAAGAAATAAACTATCTCTAAAATTATCATTGAGCATCTCTGAACAATAAAAATAATATTAATCGAACTTTAACAATCACTTCAAAAGTCTACAAACATGAAAATTGAAGTAAAAGAGAATGAGCATAAAGTACAATATAAAATAAGAAAAAACATATATGAATATATAATCCAAAAGGTAATAAAGAATTTATATTTCTTTACGTTTTAAACACCATTGATATTACTCCATTCTTTTTAATTTAACTTTTATTCATTCTTTAATTAGTTTTAATGGTTCTCCTCAATTTTTTATTTTCAATATTAAACACATTATACTCTTACTTAAATATATAATTCAATATAATAGTAAATGAGTAAACGCCTGCGATCCACCATTTTAGTATGCATTATATATGTCAAAGTGAATGACCTACAATCCACTTACATTATATATACATATAAGATAAATATGAGTGACTTGCAACATATCTAGTAGAGATGTATCGTATATATATCGGGTGAACAATCCGTAATTCATCTAATATTAAATTCATCAAATGTATGCACATATATATGCATGTATATGGGGTGAATGACCCATAATCCACCAGTAATGTCTGACATAAAAATAGAATGAACAATTTACAATCTATCCCGTGAGATGCCTCATATGAAAATAGGATAAATTAAACCATCGTATCTAAAATTTTGATGGTCTAAATTAAACTTTAAAAAACATATTAATGAATTAATTTTTAGGTATCTTATATTAATTTTTAAGTCACTTTTGAGAGTGATTTGAACTATTAAAAAAATGGATCTAAGGCGATTGCTTCTTTAGTCTTTCATTAGGTATAGTAAGACCCTGAATAGATGACTCACAATTCATCTTGGAAAATAAAATTATTTATTTATTTATTTTTAAAGCGTGTAGCAAAATCTCTATATTTATAGAAAATTACTTTATTACTAACTTAGTATAAAGAACCTCATAATTTTTTTAAAACTTGTAACTGAAATTCTATGACAAAGATTACACTCATCTCTTCACTTGTCTAGTTGAGAAACTAAGTAAAATTTATTTATTTTTACTAGAGTTGGGCCAAAACCTTCTCATTTTTTTTTCCAGTTATAGGAATTTTATTGACTTATGATATTGGTCCACTTTTATTTCTCATAATAATTCAAGTTATCATCGTAGTTTCATTAATCATTTTTTTTTAATTTGGAAGAGTAACAACCAATAGAATATGAAAAGGACAAGTAAATATGAATGACAAGATCAAATAAAAGGTAGATAGACGCATGCAATTTATACATTTTTTTTAACGATATAATGGAATTTTTAAGAAATTCATCTCTACTATTCCCCTAATAGAGACCTAATTTAATACTCAATGCAATTATTATTTATTTATTATCATCCAGCTCTAAGATGATTTATAACAACAATCAAACCTAGACGTAAATAAGAATATATAATGATTTTTTTCTTCTAAAAAGACAAGAAATAAACTTTAAAGAATCTATCCCTAATTTTTCTAACAAGTATCTAATTTATTGGCTTTCAATTTAAATTTTTTTATTCATTTACCAACATCATATACTAAAAATAAATTATAAAAATAATCAAACACATATATTGTGACTATAAAATATTCCTGTCAAGCAAATTTTTTTTTTTTTTTTTGTTCTTTCGGAGTATTTTAATCATGCACAAGTAGTTAAAAGGGAAAAAGAAATAGAAAAACTTCACCTAAATTGAAGACCTTTATTGTGAAGCGTCGATAGCATGACAACAACAACTTTGACGGCAAACAACAACGGTGACAACATGCGATGGGGTTGGCAATGACAATTGAGACGGTAATGTGAGGACACACGACAAAAAGAAGGATTTAGAGTTTTTTTTTTTTGTTCAAAGGGAACTAGTCTAGTTGAATAAATATAGGAAGAGAAGGTGGAAAGAAATATGATAGACTTTTATTTTTATTTTTGCCACTTTTGTAAAAAAGACCCATAATGTTTTAGAATTTACGATTACGCCCTTTTGAATTTTTCAATAATATAACATCCTACCCCCTAAAAATAAATTTGGTCCTCCAAATTTAAATGTTTACTTGAAGGGAAGAGGTATGGAAATCATTTTCGCATGTCTTCTTCACTTTCCCAAGTAGCCTTCCGATTAGAGTGATATTGTCGTGCTATTTTACTAGACGTATTTTTTTCTTGTAAAGTTGGTGTTCTTTGTACTCCAAGATTTGAATAGGATACTCTTTATAAGTAACATCAGGATACAAAGGTATCGCTAAACTCTCAAGCACATGAGATCTGAAATATATTTTCACAATATCAACATATGAAACACATTATATACTTCTGCTAGTGAAGGTGACAAAGTAAGCCTATAAGTCACTGGGCCCACCCATTTAGCAATCTGAAAGAGTCAAATGAATCTAGATACTGACTTTTCTTTAACTCTGAATCACTTCATGCCCTTAATAGGTGATACACGAACGAATATTGTCTCCTTCAAAGAACTCTAATTCTCTTCATCTCTTGTCTGTATAGTTTTCTTGTTGGCTTTGTTCTATCAATAATCTTTATTCAATCATCTTCACCATCTTTGCTTCTCTTTGAATGCACTATGGACCGTGTAGTTAATGTCCACCTACTTCATTCCACAATACAGGTGATCTACATGCTCTTCTGTACAATGCTTTAAAAGGAGCTATTTGAATAGTTGAATGAAAAATATTAATATAAGTGAATTCTATCAAATGAAGGTGGTCCTTCGAATTACTCCTAAAATTTAATACAAAAGCTCGCAAAATATCCTCTAAGGTATGAATAATGCACTTTGATTGACCATTCGTTTGAGGGTGGAAAGTAGAATTGAAACATTACTCAGTACCTAGAGTCTTCTATAAACTTTGCTAAAATTTAAATGTGAAATAACAATGGTTCCAATCAGATATGATGTTTAATGGAATTCCATGTAATCTCTTGACAATAAAGCTCTGCTAAGAGACTCAATGTATCAATTTGATAAATGGGTAATAAGTGAGTTGATTTAGTCAATTCTATATAAAACCACCAAAATAGCATCATAACCCTTTCTGGATCTCTGTAGTCAGACAACAAATCTATGGCGATGTGTTCCCATTGCCATTCGGGGATACAAATCTTTGGTAGAAGTTCTAAAAGTTTCTGATTTTCCACTCTAATTTGTTGATAGACTAAGAAATGCACCATGAACTTGGCCATATCTCTCTTCGCATTTTGCCATTAATAATTTTTCTTAAGGTCTTTGTATATCCTAGTCATACCTGAGTGTATAACAAATCAAGAATGATGAGTTTCTCATAAGAGTCCTTCCACATGTCATTTTGGAAGATATAATCTATCACAAAATTAAAGAACCTCATAATCATTAAGAGATAAATATGATTTTGAACTATGTGTCAATTTTGCAATAATAAAAAATAGATATTTATCCTACACTTGACTCTCCTTTATCTGCTCAACAAGTGGGGATTGTGTCATATAAGTGACTAAGATACCTTTTATATGTATGACCTACTTTAATTAAGTCTACTTGTGAAAATTAATGAATTAAGTCTATAACTAATACTCTGTAATGGGCTAAGACACCCATAAATTTACAACTCAATGCATCTACTATGATATTTGTCTTTCCCGAATGATAATTTATTTTACAATCATAGTCTTTCAAGAATTTCATCCATTTCTTTTGACGTAGATTTAATTCCCTTTATGTGAATAGGTTTTTTAAGCTCTTATGATCAGTGTAATTCTCAAACGTAACACCATACAAATAATGTCTCCACATTTTGAGAGCAAATATAATACTCATGGTTCTTTAATTGTCTAGAGGTGTAAATCACTACTTGATTGTGTTGCATCAAAATTGCCCTTATTCCTTGGTTTGACGCATCTATGTAGGGGACAAAACCATCTTCCTTGAGGAGAATGATGAAGATGGAAATAATAAATAGTCTTTTACTAAAGTTTTTGAAAGTTGGCTTCACAAACTTTATTCCATGAATGCTCTTTTTTGGCTTCACAAACTTCATTCCATGTGTTTTAATGACTACACACACACACACACACCCCAGCTAGGTATATGTCGATGCTTCTCTTTGTCAGGCGGAATACAAAACTTCATATGTAGCCGCTTCTTCTTATTGAATGGAATACAACACTTCATATGTCTCTACTTCTCCTTGTCGGATGGAATACAACACTTCATATACTTAAGTCGGATCAAGGACTTACGAATTGTCTTGGTTGGACCAAGCTAAAGTACTTCGCTCCTCCCCTCTTCGTCATCTCGGGGGAATAATAGCACTTTGGTCGAACTGAGAATTTATGAACTATTTCAGTTAGGTCGAACTCAACACTTCACTTTGCCCCGTTTCACCACTTTGGGAGAACACTAACACTTCGACTAGATCAAGGACTTACGAATTGCCTCGGTTAGGCTGAGCTCGACACTTTGCTCCTTCCTACTTCACTACTTCGGGGGAATATTGTACTTCGACTGCATCGAGGACTTACGAATTGCCTTGGTTAGGTCGAGCTCGATACTTCACTTCTTCCTGCTTCACCACTTAGGGGGAATGCTAGCACTTTGACTAGACTGAGGACTTACGAATTACCTCGGTTAAGTCAAGCTTGATACTTCGCTCCTCTCCACTTTGCCCTTTAGAGGAATATTGTACTTTGATCGGATCGAGGACTTACGAATTGTCTCGATTAGATCGAGCTCTCGCTCCTCCTCGCTTCACCACTTCGGGGGGATATTGTACTTTGATTAGATTGAGGACTTACAAACTGTCTCAACTAGGTTAAGTAGAACAGTTCCCTCTAACACCAGTTTATAACACCGCTTTACATGATAAAATCCGAGTTGGACTAAAGAATTACAAATCGCCTTGGTCTACATGAATAGACTACTTCACTCCATAACACTCCTTCATATGATAAAATTTAAACTAGACCGAGATCTTATAAACCATGTTGGTTGTATATAGCAACATTTAACCCCCGTTCAGTCAAACCAAGGACTTATGAATTGTCTTGGTTTGGAATAACAACCCTTCATATATCGTCATCTCTTCCTGTCAAGTAGAATACAATACTTTATATTTTATCGGGTGGAAAACAACACTTCATAGATAGCCGCTGTTGGATATTATCCCTATTTGGTGGACTTATATGTAAGTAGCACATGTAAATACAATCTGAGCCCTTAAAGTGATCTAACTTATGTTTATTGGGTTTCGGATTATTGTATGCGGGTTCAATGTTTAGAACCCTTTAGACCAATCTGTTATTATTTATGGGCTGATAACAGATTGGATTTCTATATAAAGGGGAGATCCCCAAGGGTTTAGGTGATCTATCTTGTTAATAGGGAACAAGAAACTAGGTCAAGATAGATCACCTAAACCCTTGGGGACCTCCCCTTTATATAGAAATCCAATCTGTTATCAGCCCATAAATAATAACAGATTGGTCTAAAGGGTTCTAAACATTGAACCTGCATCTAATAATCCGAAACCCAATAAACATAAGTTAGATCACTTTAAGGGCTCAGATTGTATTTACATGTGCTATTTACATATAAGCCCACCAAATAGAGATAATATCCAACAATCTCCCACTTGGGCTATATGTGAGTTGTATGTTAAATACAAGCAAAACTTTAGTTGATATCAAACTTTATGGGTATAAGATACCCCTATAAACAATCTAGTCCATTAACTTCATTGGTATAGGACTAAAGAGGTCATAGCTACTATATATGATTGTAACAAGCCCCAACAATAATCACAATACTAATGTCATTAACGACATAGATCAAGATGCGAATGTATAGAGTGGAAATTACATGAAATGTGATCAGTACATACCAATTTCCAACTGGTCCAAAGTGACTCAAAAGAGTCTGATCATATTTGCAAATACCTTATGCTAAACTGCAATAGTAAATCATTATCCAAACTTTATGATTCCAAAAGGAATCTGTATCATATTTACAAACACCAAATGCTAAACAACAGTAGTAAATCATGATATCTTATTCAGAGTGTCAAACAAACATATGAATTCCCATTAATATTTTGAACCTTAAGTATGTACAATAATCAAAATAAAAAAAAGTTTGTCTTTATTAACATAGAGTAATAAAATAAATACAGACTCCCACTAGATGAGTTTTTCTTCCATAAGAAGAACTTCCATATCCACAACATGCGCATGAAACACCTTAGGCACCAAGCCTTTGGTGAGTGGATCGGCCAACATAGAATCTGTGCTGATGTACTCTACCATAATCTGATGACTCTGAACTCTTTCTTTAACCGCTAGAAACTTGATGTCGATGTGCTTGGACTTCGACGAACTGCGGTTGTTCTTGGCATAAAGTTCTGCGACTTTATTATCACAGTAGATCCTCAGTGGTCTGTCAATGCCATCGACGATGTACAATGCTGTGATGAAGTTCCGCAGCCAAATCCCGTGATTTGATGCTTCATAGTATGCTACCAATTCTGCCTCCATAGTAGAAGTGGCTACTAGCATTTGCTTGACGCTCTTCCAAGATATAGCCCCTCCAGCAAGCATGAAAATATAGCCTGAAGTGGACCTCCTGCTATCTAAGCATCCAGCAAAATCGGAGTTTGAATAACCAATCATCTCCAGGTGATCTGACCTCCGATACGTGAGCATGTGTCTTTTAGTTCTTTGTAAATACCGCATCACTCTTTTAATTGCTTTCCGGTGTGATGGTCCTGGGTTATTAACATATCTGCCTAACATCGCAACTATAAATGCTATATCTGGTCGAGTGCAAACTTGTGCATACATGAGACTTCCCACTGCTGACGCATATGGGAATTGTTCAATCTCCTTTATTTCAAGTTCAAGTGAACTTGTCACCTCTTGACACAGGCGTGTCACCAGGTGTACAATTTTGCATGCCATATCTTATAAGCACCTTCTCAATATAGGCCTGTTGTGAAAGTCCAAGAATACCTCTTGAACGATCACGACATATCTGAATGCCTAGAACAAAAGATGCTTCACCGAGATCTTTCATTTCAAATTTATCAGATAGAAATGACTTGGTTTCATGTAGCAAACCCTTATTATTGCTCGCAAGCAATAAATCATCCACGTACAGAACAAGTAAAACAAACTTGCTCCCACTGAACTTGACATATATGCACTGATCAATGGGGTTTTCTCTAAATCCAAATGAGGTAACCACTTGATCAAATTTCCGGTACCATTGACGGGACGCCTGTTTTAAACGATAAATGGACTTCTTTAATCTACATACTAGGTGCTTTGAGTCTGAGGACTCAAAGTTCTCCGGTTGCACCATATATATAGACTCCTCTATGTCTCCATTGAGGAATGCAGTCTTTACGTCCATTTGATGTAGCTCCAAATCAAAATGAGCTACAAGTGCCATGATTACTCTTATGGAGTCTTTCGTCGACACAGGTGAGACAGTCTCCTTATAATCAATGTTTTCCTTCTGAGTGAATCCCTTGGCAACAAGACAAGCCTTATGCTTTTCGATATTGCCCTTCGAATCCCGCTTGGTTTTAAATATCCATTTACAACCAACGGGTTTCAAACCTTTAAGCAATTCGACAAGTTCCCAAACGTTATTGTCTGCCATGGACTTCAACTCTTCTAGCATGACTTTAATCCACCTTTCCGGGTTAGAGCATTGTTTGACTTCTTGGAAAGATGTAGGATCACTTTCCAACCCTATATCAAAATCATGCTCTTGGAGATAAACATAATCACGAGAATTCGTGCTTCTCCGTTCCCTTGTGGATCGCCTCAAGGGCACTTGTGTTGTAACGACCTGGCCCCTATTGGCGGAATTCGGCGACCCCTATTGGTCGACGACCGTCGCCCCTGTTGGCCCGTCGTTACTCACTTGGACTTCCCACCCCTGGAAGTGGTTTTTGCCTTTCCCAGGATTCGAACTCTAGACCTCCAGGCTAAGTACTAAAGTTTATGAATCCTGGTAACCAAGTGATCCTGGATCACTTGGTTACCAAGATTCATAAACTTTAGTACTTAGCCTGGAGGTCTAGAGTTCGAATCTGAAGGCAAAACTCACTTCGGGGTGGAAGTCGGTGAGTAACAACGCCAATGGCGAGGTCACGACTAATAGGGCAGCCAATCCGCCAATGTCGTTACATGTGTTTGAGGTGGTTGAGGTACTTGCTCATCAATATGAGGCAATACTTCAATTTCAGTGGTAGGCTCCTCCAATTGCATTGGAGTTGTTATGGGAATATCTTGGTTCACTACACTCACTGGATATGCAATATCCATAATGTGTGGAATGGTAACCATACCACTACTGATCGCGCTAGTAGTGACTATAAGAGGATCGCCAATGCCTTCCTCAAAAGATACCTCCCTGATTTTATCGCTCCCACTGTCCTCGATAAATTTGGCATTTCCCGTTTCAAAGAAGGATGTATTAGAGGGATCATAAAATTTATACCCCTTTGATCTCTCAGAGTAACCTACAAAATTGCAGCTAATAGTTCTTGAGTCCAGTTTCTTTTCATTAGGCTTGTAAGGCCTAGCCTCAGCTGGACAACCCCAGACGTGTAAATGCCTAATGCTAGGCTTCCTACCCGTCCACATCTCGAATAGGGTCTTAGTTACTGTCTTACTAGGTACTCTATTGAGTAGGTAGACTGCAGTCTGGAGTGTCTCACCCCACAAAGACTCTGGTAGAGAAGTGAAAGCCATCATACTTCTCACCATATCTTTTAGGGTTCGATTGCGACGCTCAGCGACACCATTCTGACTGGGTGTACCAGGCATGGTATACTGAGGCACAATTCCACACTCAGTAAGGTAATTTGCAAAAGGTCCTGGACGTTGTTCACCTGATCCATCATATCGACTGTAATATTCTCCTCCACGGTCGGATCAGACAGCTTTAATTTTCTTACCTAGTTGAAGTTCAACTTCGGCTTTGAAATTTTTAAACATGTCCAAAGATTGCGACTTCTCATGAATAAGGTACAAATAGCCAAATCTGGAATACTCGTCTATGAAGCTAATAAAATATGTGTGTCCATTCCAAGATGCCTTAGGAAATGGTCCACAAATGTCCGTATGTATTAGCTCTAAAACGTCACTACAACAGCTAGTCCCTTTGTTCCTTTTGTTAGTTGTCTTCCCCTTAATACACTCTATGCAGACATCAAAGTCTGACATATCAAGGGAATCAAGAATTCCATGTGACATTAACCTTTCTAGGCGTTGTTTGGATATATGTCCTAAACGCCTATGCCACAACATAGAAGAATTCTCGTCGGCCAATTTACGTTTCGTACCTATACTATGCATTATTACGTTGTCAATCGTAGGAGTAAAGATATTCAATTTATAAAGCTTATCAACCAAGGAACCATTGCCAATCAAAATTGAATTATAAAAAATACTAAACATTCCATTTCCAAATGAACAAGAATAACCTGATTTATCCAAACAAGAAATTGAAATTAAGTTCCGTCTGAAAGACGGTACAATGAATGTATTCTCTAAATCCAAATAGACATCAGTTCCTAAATGAAGCCTAAAACACCAATAGACTCGACTACAACCTTCTTCCCATTCCCCGTATAGATGTATCTTTCACCATCAAGCGGAAGTCGGCTCCTGAGACAACCCTGCATAGTGACACTTATGTGAGTAGTAGCACCAGTATCTATCCACCAAGTGTCAGTGGGTACAATAGCTAAATTGACTTCTAAACTAACAAAGTTGAGAAATTTACCCTTCTTAACATGCCAGTTGGCGTACTTAAGGCAGTCTTTCTTCATATGCCCTTTCTTCTTGCAAAAGAAACAAGTGGATTCCTTATCCTGCTTCTTGTGCTCCTTATGGTCATTGCCTCCCGAATCTGCAGTTTGCTTTCCTTTTCCTTTGTTATTGATCCTCTTTCGCTTCTTGCTCATACTTTGAGAACCAGATGCTAAGTGAGCACTTTCAGATGTCTCAATCTTCAGTCTCCCCTCCTCTTGCACGCATTGAGCAATAAGCTCTTTCAATGTCCACTTTTCCTTTTGAGTATTATAGGATATCTTAAAAGGAGTGAACTGTGCAGGCAGAGACATCAAGACGAAATGCACTAACATACTCTCAGACATATCGAGTTTTAGTGCTTTCAGACTTATCACTATATTGGACATTTCCATAATGTACTCCCTTATGTTTTCGTTACCACTGTACCGCATGGTTACCAACTTCGTAAGAAGTGTGGTAGTCTCAACCTTTTCATTTGAGGTGAATCGGTCCGCCAACTGGTTAAGGAAACTCCTAGCATCTTCTCTCACTGTGATTGAGCCCTTTATACTCATGATGCTTAGACTCATGCGATTTGATTTCTCCCACAGCTGAAATTCAGCCCTCTGCTCTATAGTGCTAGCACTAGTCAAAGGTGCGGGACGATCATTCCTCAATGCATAGTCTAAGTCCATGCAACCTAAGACTACAATTACATATTCTTTCCATTCAGCAAAATTCGAACCAGTTAATGTTGGGATGTTATTAATCTTTGGCGATTCTGATTACCTTTGAAATTTAAAAGAGAAAAAAAAATTATTTAAGCTCACGATTTAACTAAAGCCAAGAACATGAAAATATATATAATAAAATTATGCAAATAAAACAAAATTTTAAATGCATATGAATGGGCTCCTTATGAGATACCAAATACAACATTTTATTTTAATCTATAGACTAAAATATAATTTGTTAGTGATACTCTCTAATATAACTCAAACTTTAATTGGTCACACAATGTGTCTTCCTTTGGGCCGATCCATTGTGCGCATAATATAAAACTTTATATGAGTTATATATTTTGGTCCATAGCATACAACAATTTTAATCTGCCACACAATATGCCTTCCTTTGGGCCGACATATTTTGTGCATGATCAGAACAAAAAAAAAATTTGGTTCAACAGTTGTAAGCTATCTTGAACATATATCTGGCATAAAAGTAACCTTCCTTTGGGCCGATTACTTTTAACATAAATATACATTTACCAGTACAAAATACACTAAATCTACCTAATTAAGGTGCCTTCCTTTGGGCCGACACAATAGTTCAATTTAGTAGCACGTTGTGTAGATAGACCCAACTTGAATTAATAGTTAAATACTTGATCAACTTTTCAATCATTATTGAATTATCCAGTAGGTGTTGCACGTCGATAGATAATCAATTGGGAAAAAAAAAATTCCACGTACATGCAACTACCCACGCCGATTCTTTTTTTTTATCACAACAGCCACACCACGCATAACAACATCATGAGTTTTTTTTTAAAAAAAAAAAATAATTTTGGCATGCAATTTTACGGAATGATCTCATTAATTGTCATGCATTAATTTTATATATATATATATATATATATATATATATATATATATATATATATATATATATATATATATATATATATATATATATATATATATATATAAAGAACTCCAATGCAAAGTAAGGGTAGGCTCAGTTTTCCCGATTCATTATGGGGAAGAAAATGGATGCAGACGAAGGCATTAATTAAGTTGGCATGCAATCAATGAAATCAAAAAATCACATTCAGTAATTTGCCACGCACTCAAAAAAAAAAAATTGTTAACCCTAATTTGCCATGAATCGGTGAAACAGAAATCCTTATGAAACAGAACCTCGCTCTGATATCAATTGTAAGTGCTTATAAGATCCCGTATATATCTCTACTATGGTATGATATTGTTCATTTTGGATCTAAGGCCTCATAGTTTTATTTTTTTGGGCTTCACCCAAAAGGCCTCATACCAATTGAGATATCTTTTGATCTTATAAGCACATGATCTTTTCCATGTTTTGTCAATATGAGATTTTGATTGTATTCTTCATACTCCAACAACACTTCATAGATCGTCATCTCTTCCTGTCAAGTAGAATACAATACTTTATATTTTATCGGGTGGAAAACAACACTTCATAGATAGCCGCTTCTTCCTATTGTACAGAATACAACATTTCATATGTTATCGCTTCTATCTGTCAGGGGGAATATAATACTTCACATGATTATGTCTGCGAATCATGTTGTATCTATTCGATTTCTTGAATACAAATCTTAGATTCGTGATTTCTGTTAAATCAAAGAAAGTAGACCTCAAACTGTCTATTTGAGATGGGGGCTTAGGGGAGGTGAATCGATTTGGATCGGGGACTCAATTCAAGTAATGAACTTATGATTGAACTCAATTCTAAAGAGGCGACTCCCAACCGAGTCTCATGTAGGTCATTCTAAGTAGTTTTTAGATTCGACAATTACAACAATCAAACGGACGCAACCACTACCTTAAGTATTTAGCAATTACAGCAGTTCAAAGGATGCAACTGCTGTCTTAAAGTACTTGATAATTATAGTGGTTCAAGGAACACAACCGCGCGTTGCCTTAAAGTACTCGACAATTGCTATAGTCCGAAGGATGGGACAACTTGTTCAAAGGATGTGACAGTTACAATAAATCAATAGCCAACAGTCCAAGAGGGACACGACAATTAGTCCAAAGGACTCGGCTGTTACAACAAATCCATAGGGAGTTAAGTCATTGCTATATAAAAAGGTACGAGCAAACATATAAACACATAAATTAAACTGTTTTCCTTTGTATTATTCTCTCTCTTCTTTGTGAATCTAATTTGAACATAGAGAGGTTTAACCAAAGTACCTCTTAGGCCTCGTCTAACCTCTTTCTAATCTTCTCGGTGACTCAATGTCGGAGATCTTCATCCAAATCCTTATGATTACTCGGGAGCTAGAGCAGTAGCCAACCCTATCATACCATGACTCTGCAGAACTAATTGACGTAACTTGTAGTGCCACCAATTCTGTAAAAGAGATTTGACCATGAACTTACAAGAAGACAATCCATTCTTTGATTTTTAGATCGGATCTGGATCAGTGTGAATATAGATTCAATGGATATGGAATCGTGCTTAGAAATTTTAGACTCAAAAATTAACTATTTAATTATATAAATGAGATATCAAGTGGATGAATAATTTATTAATTTTTTTAAAAAAATATTTTATATTTTTTTTAGAAAAAAATATAGAATTATTATATTAACGATCTCTACGACGACTGTTCTACGTCTGAAGGAGAGAGAGCAGTCTCACCTTTTCTTAATTTGTTATTCTATTTGGAAGAAAATTCTATAAATTTATCGTAGTTGAGAATTAAACAGTGAATATCTAAGAATCGAGCGGGAAAGATCATCAAGTATTAAAAAAATATTTTTAATTGTGTTTTTGATTATGTGAGTCTCATTGAGTGCGTAGTCAACAATGTTTATCAAATGCATGCTCATTCTCTCTCATAATTTTTATGCTTTTAATTAATTAACCGATTGATTTATTAAATTAGGCGAAGTGGCTGCCATATATAAATAATACAAAGCAAAGTCAATTACCGACCAAAGGCAGCATCCAAGGCATCTACAAAACGGCAGTAACAGTAATTGTGCTGTCCCATAAAACCGGTGGCGATATTTTTACTCTGATTGACGTCATGGAAATGAGGTAAATTTGGTGGTGTTCGCTCTATTTAAAACGTCAATAATCGTCCTTTTTGTTAGCTCACTGTGCAAAATTGGGATTTAACTATTAGAATTAATTTTTCATATTTAATTAATAATTGATTAATTAATTCGGTCGTTAATTAATGACGAATTATAAATTTTCATCGTTAATTTAACAATCAAATTTTATTCCATCGTTAAATTAACGATTAAATTTAATTTTGATCATTAAATTGTGATGACAATATTATCAGTCGCTAATTAACGACATATATTAAATTTTCGACGCTAAATTAGCGACAAAAATAGCGATAATAATATCATCGATCATTAATTGACGACACGTATTAAATTTTCGACGCTAAATTATAGCGACAAAAATATTTTCTATCACTAAATTACTAAAAAAAATCATTGTTTAATAATTGAATTAATGGAGAAATAGAAATTTTATTCCATTGTTAATTTTTCACTTCAGCATCGTTAAAGACAAAAATATAATTGATTGATTAGCGACGAAACCATTTAATTTCGCCGTTAATTTCTTTAAATGTCCATTGCTCCACCCAGGTAGTCTGCCTACTAGATGAACGGCGCTGTCGGCTCGACAGTGACGCCTGGCTGCGGCAGCGTTCCTGTCGCCACCTCCACATACCGGCGTTCCTCCGCAAGCTCAAGATCTGCACCGTGGTGTTCGACTTCTCCGAGACGCTCAGGTCGGCCCGTGAGAGGGAGGTGAAGCGGCAGATCTTGTCGAAGCTCGTCAACTTCGTGAAGTCTGGCTCCGACAGGCTCGCTGAATCCGTGCAGGAGGAGGTCATCCGCACCGTCACCGCCAACATCTTCCGATGCCTTTCGGCGCATTCTCACGAGAACACCGGCTCCGAGGTCACCGACTCGGAGGAGGAAGATCCTTTCCTCGACCCCGCTTGGCCACACCTTCAGCTCATCTATGAACTCCTCCGGCGCTACATCGTATCCTCCGACATCGATGCTATGTTTTTCCAAGCGCTACATCGACCACTCCTTTGTGCTTCGCCTTCTCGACCTCTTCGACTCGGAGGACCCTCGCGAACGCGAGTATCTCAAGACCATCCTCCACCGCATCTACGGAAAGTTCATGGTTCACCGCCTTCATCCGCAAGGCCATCAAAAATATGTTCTACAAATTCATTTTCGAGATCGAGAGGCACAGCGGCATTAGCAAGCTGTTGGCACAAATTCATTTTGAAGTATTGGCCTGTTACTAATTGCCAAAAAGAGAGGCTTTTCCTCATGGAGTCAGAAGAGGTGCATGGTTCCCTTATTCAAGCAGATTGCTTGCTGTCTCAGTAGCTCTCATTTTCAGGTTTGAAGTTTGGATCATCATTTGCTCAATGAGTGGAAATGTTAAATGTTGTTCAAATTATATATTTTTCCACAATTCTTCGATTGATAGTAATTATTTAGATGATTTCGATCTTCGTTATTGAAACTATGTAATTTTGGTGATATTCTTGTGGTGAATTGCTGACAATTTTGATCATCCTGGTAATTGTTCTATTATCTTGTGTTACTCATCACCACGGGCGGAGCTAGCTCCGGGCGACTAATCCCAAATTAATCATCCGATTAATTTTTTACCCCTGTTTAATCATTAAAAAAAAATTTAAGCGTGGTACAATGTAAAAAAAAAAAAATTCCTCCGGACTAAAGCCGGGGTAACGTCATACCTCCACCCTTGCTCATCACTTGCTAATTCCAACGTAAATTCTTAGGATATTATCATTTAAATGACTGTCTAATTGAGCATCCATTGTTTCTTAATTTAATATTCATTGGTATGGAATATCTGGATATTCAGACTCAATCATTGTTTCCCAGGTAAATGCATCAGATGTCCTTATTTTGGAGGGTATCCTTCTTTTTCATGATTAATTCTCCAGTCCGTGACTTGATGAACATGAAGATATTTGTTGACACAGGTAGATAATTTGTTTTCTTTGTTTTCATATATGTATGAAAGGTTGCTTCTAAACACAAGAACCCAGTCCAGTTCTGATTTTCAGCTATTAGTTATAGGTTTAATTTCTCATATATATATATATATCCTCAGAATTGACATATTCTAGAGGAATTATATAGAACTCAGAGTTGATCATGTTTATACAGCAGCCAAAAGTTTTATGGATTCTTTAGAGGCCCATGGATCCTTCTACTACAAGTTACCCATTTTTTTTGTCATGATTGAAGATTTTATTTTGTCATTTTCCTTTTGCTGCATTTAGTAGAATATCATTGCTTGTATAATGAATATGTTTTTCCATGGGAAATATGTTTATTAAAAGTCAAGGTGTCTCAATCAAGTAACTTGTTCATCATGGATTAGCGTATTATTTTTACAATATGAAAGGCTTGCAGGGTAGAGAAGCAATAGGGGAAAAGAGTAGAAGCAAGCAGAAATATAAGTAGAGCAAAAACAATTGCTTGATATCCTAATAAAACAGCCTTTTTCACTACTTATGACATTATGTTAGCCTTTTTTTACTTATGACATTATATTTACTATTCCTATAGTTTTTTAATAACTACTAGACATCATTAGTTTGACTTTGGACTCAATTTTTTAATACTAAGTATATAGCTACCAGAAGAATTGTTGAAATCTTTTGTATATCTGGACTTGTTGAAAGACACTAAGAAGAATTATATTGAAAATGACCCTCAGTTGTCTAGAGTTTAGCATTATATATACTTTAATATCTCTTACTTAATTATAGTTCAATGAATATCGATGTCCAACAAACTAAGCGAATTTTGACATGGATCTATAAACTTAACTGTCATTGTTTTATTTTGATACCTAAGTTTTCCTTCTCTTATCTTCAATGCATTGTTTAGATCCTGATATAAGGCTCGCTAGAAGAATAAAAAGTGATATACTGTTGAGAGAGGCAGAGATGTTAACTCAGTTCTTCAGCAGGTACTTCCTTTAGTTGGTATTTAACTTTTTTACTTGGAAATTTACATTTTATCTTCTTTGCTTCCTTTCATGACACCCATAGTTTACTTCTTTGTTTCCTACATGCATTCTGGCCTATTTTCTGTAGCATCATTTATTTAATGATACAATATAAATTATTTGAAACATTGCAATACACTGAAATAAATATGTTAATTTTTTTACCAGTATATGATTATCAAACACAATGATGCAGGGGGACCAGGGGTTGCCTATCCTTTTTGAAAATTAGATATTCAAAATATTCTCTTTTGTTTTAGCTAAATAGAATGATTCCATTGACAACTTGCAAACATGAATTCCTGAAGGATTTCTTTCTTTCAACAGGTCGACGTCATGGACATGTATTGACTCTATCTAATCTAATTAATCAAATTGAACTACGCCAGCCAATCATGGTAATTCACAAATATACACCTCTTCTTTGTCTCGGTCTCTTCAGTACGTAGTCTATAAAAGAAGGAAATGGGGTGTGTCTCCTTTATACGATAATCTCTCCTCTTCTTCTGCCTTTTGAATCCTCCATCGCTAGCCATGGCTGAACTCAGCTTGCATTCCAATGATTACAAGGGTGAGTGTATATATATGTATATATATACTCCTATGCCATTCATTTCTTAATTATTTCCATCCTTCCACGCCAATCCAAGAACTAAACTTCAATAATAAATTAAACTTTAATTGATTTTAGAAAATTACTTAGAATTGCACCATACTAGCTCTTGTTTCTACACTAACAACAATTTACATTATGATGTTTAGTTCTTGCTCAGAATATCAAGATTGGACCATGGGGAGGCAAGGGAGTATCCAGCTTTGACTTTGGTCAATCTTCCACCCGAATCATAAAGGTTGAACTTCACGCAGGACTCGTCGTAGACAGTTTGAAGATCACCTATGCTGTTGGCCGGGATAAAGTCACAACATACAAAGCAGGTGGCCCTGGTGGTAAACTGTACAAGGTACGTGAAATGGGCAACATTCTAGCTATATGGATTATCATTGTCAGTTTTACAAGTTATATATATACACTTGTATCTTAACCATTAATTATATAAATCGATTGATCGATTCTGAGATGTTGCAGTTTGAACTACGTGATGGTGAATATATCAACTCGATAGTTGGGGAGTTCGGTCCTTTTAACGGCGAAACTTGTATCACTCTGCTGAATTTTACGACCAACTTCGGGAAGATATATGGGCCTTTTGGGAGGGGAGGTGGCACCGAGTTCAGTGTTCCAGCCATAGACGGTCATATTGTTGGATTCTTTGGCCAGTTCACCAAATATATAAATGAGATCGGAGTCTACATGGCTTCTAATTAATTGGCCATATCTATTCAGTATTTAGAAATGTGATCATCCATTATGTCGTCTTCGTACGTCATGGGAGTGTATTAATTAAATAAATTTGGATGATCAGTACTCAACTTATGTATCGTGGGAGTATTTTAAATAAACGTGATATATATAGTTGTGTTTTAAATAAATTTGGATGATTAGTCAACTTTTCTTTGAAAACCACCGGAGATTCAAACGAGGCTTATGGTAATTTTTTAAAAATAGATTTGTCTTTTTTTATCCGATGGTACTTAAAGGTTCGAAAGGAAGATCAATTTGTATTGGAGAATTAAATCATGCACTGTTGTAATTAAGTACAAATTGTTTATGGCAAATTAGATTGGATAAAAAAAATAATAGAATTAATAATTAATAGAATCTTAGTAAAAGAATATGGATATATATATACTCTCTTTTTTTTTATTATTATCTATTTTAGATTTTGTTTTAAATTTGGATTGGATTTGGCAATATGGCCAAGTGGCTAAAGGCAGGGCTCGCAAAATAAACAACTTCTCTCATTTACTCGACGTAAAATTAAAAACAATGAATATCGAATTGTTTTGTTGCATTTTCTTCTTCTTTTTTTTATCCGCTTCATATATAATTGAATGAAAAATCTATTTCTTTCGTTTCTTCTTGCGCTTCGTATGCATTCTCACATCTAAATAATGTTCGCAAGTCTAATTGATCCGTGGCCACAAAGAGACGACTTATGGCTTCGCGGCAAGGTGCTAGCGGCCTCACAACTAGACGACTGGGACCTTCACATTTAAAACAGTTTAAAAATTATTTCAAAACTTATATTTACTTTGACATTGATTAAGAGGGCGTTTATTTTCTAAAATAGTTAGTGATTTTTTATGCATGAAATTAATTTCAATTTTTTTTCTCCCCTTCTTCCCATCCTTTCAAGAGTTAGGAGGCCCCGTGGAAAGGACTTAGTGGCTAGTACATGTGATGTTGTATTATAAGACAATGGATCAATTTCTCGCAAATATGAGGGTGTCATCCTTTATGTACTAGTTACTAGTCTCAAAGGTCAAAGATCTAATGTGAATTACTTCCTTTATAATGGTCTAGGAGGTAGGTTAGTGGATATAAAATATCGGTGATTTTCTTATGGTGAACTTATTATCACATATGCATATTCACCTTCACTCCAATTTTGATAATCTCTCTGATTTTTCCTGGGCTCAATGCCTTAATTATTTAGCTCCCTAAAGGTTCCCCGTTAGGATGAATTAATTTTGTTGCAACAAGGTGTTCATTTTCTCCGGTCTCTCTCTCTCTCTCTCTCTTATTTAATGGTTAATTTATCAAAACTTCAAACATTTAAAACTCCCAAGCAACCATAAAAACTCAAAATTTAACCAATCAAACTCAAACAATTTTTAATAAAATTGCTAGAACTGTTTTTAACGCATCGCAATGAAATTGACTTAGATAAGTTCTAATAGAATATTCATGCCCACACTTTCTATGAAATATAATAATCGTGATTTTAATATTTTAGGAGACATCAAGAGTCAAAAGCATACGTACTTTTATTCTTTGAATGAAAGTGAATGGATAATTTACTAACTTTTGAAGAATTAATTTATATTATTCCCTCTCCTCCAATTGGTGGAGGAATGAGAATAATCACATAAAGTCAAAATTTAAAGAAAAAAAAAAGAAGAAACTTCTTTAATTGTTCTTTGATCATGTGAATCTCATTGAACGGGTAGTCATTCATATAATGTATGGAAATGGTTGCAACATATAAAGCAATAATACAAAGCAAAGGCAATTGCCCTATCCTTTGCTAGTGGTAAAGTGGTGCATTCACGTCGTGGAACGTCAAAGTCATAGAACAAAGTACTGTTGATCCATTATACACTTGAGGAGACAGCTTTGGGCAAAGAATAATATTGTTTCTTGATTCGCATTAGCTTTATATTATTTGCTAGTTGCTATAAACGAGTCAATCTCTTGATTATGTTTTGTATTAATATTTGTTTTCCTTTCCTTCCCTTTCTCTGCAAAAGAAACAAGTTGCTCGTTACTAGCACTATAAAAAAAATAGTATCTAGCGACTAGTGACAAATTTTTTTCGTCGCTAATATATTATATTCGTTGTTAAATTATATTAACGATGATAAAATTTCATTACTAATTTCGTCACAATAAGCTTATCGCTAACAGACTTTAACGATGAAACATTAATATTTCGTCGTTAATATTAATGCTGATAAAAAATAACGTCACAAACAAATGAAAAATCGCCACCAAAAAAATTTAATGTTAGCGACGAATAATGATGGTTTCATCGCTAACACTGGTGACGAAAATAATTCATGTCATTGCAATTCATTAGTCGACTGCCCATAATTTGACCGACCACAGAATATTTTTTAGTCAACTAATCAGTCGATTGAAAAGTTAGCAATGAATATTTTGAATATATCGTTGCTAATATCATTTATAAGTCAATTGCTATTTTTTGACAGTCGACTGATACACAAAAATTTGACCTGACGTAAAGCAACAGTCACTTGGTTGAAGATACCAATCAACTAAACTCTTCGCAACGAAATCTTTAAAAGTCGTCGCAAACATCTACGGTTAGCGACGAGTTATTTAAAAATCATCGCTAACTGTCGAAATATGATTTTCCAGAAACCCATTTATTTGTATTCGATATTCTATAATACAAAATCAATCATGTAATTTATTTCAAAAGCTAATTTAACAACATACAAATCAAATAATTTAACAACAATTACATTTAACCACAACTGATTACATAACATAATCGAAATACATCATTAGAAACCTACCTTCAAGTCCAAAACATCCAATTTCACAAGTTCAATGCATCCAAATTCAAAACATTCAAGTTCACAATTTCACTAGCTCAAAACATAAATGTTCACAAACTCTAAGATGGAGGAGATGGAGTTGAGAATGACTCTTGTATCAATGATTGTAATGTTTCAGGTGCAAGCCAATTCAAAATTGCTTCAAATATATCTTGTTTTGATCTCATTGATGTCAACTCATCTTAGGTGCTTGCTAATTGAACTCGAGTGTTTGCTAGCTCCTCTTGGATGGACTCAAGCTTTTCACGCAGTGTTGCATTAGTTACTTTGGAGGAGGAGGTCGTATATGAAGAAGTGGATCTCACTAGTTTTAGCTCACTTCCAAATTCTCTAATATATCTAGAACGAACACTGAGGACCTGGTCACAAACTTGATCTGTAATTTGGACTGCATCGATATCATCTCTGATTTCTTGTGATTGAATATACTCATCTCGCAGTCTCACCATATCACCCTGAGAATAACAAATATAATAATAATATATTTAAAAAGAATTATGTAAATTTAAAAATAAATTAACAAAATTATATCTATCATATCACACATATGCAGACTCGACCCTCTCACCAAGCCACCCTTTTGATAAGCTACAATGAGTTTTATTAAAGACAGTAATATGATCTTTTCTGTGTGACTGATCGATCTAAAAATATTACAATATGTTAATATACTATAACTATAAAGTTTGTACTTACACCGTCGTAACTATATTGAATGAATGATTTTGAACCACCTCGATAGTTAAATGGGAGTTGTGATCGATTTTGGGCATTTGTTGTTGATCATATCTACAATACAAAAATTTATTAAATTAAAACTTAAAGCATTAGTTATAGAATAAATATTTTAATTTTTATATAACAAGGATAATTGGTATAGAATAAGTTACTTGAAATTGGTCTGATTCAAACAGATCGCACATATAATCCCAATCTTCCTGTGTCTCACAAAACTCGATCGACATATGATATCGACGCTCAGTAGGAGGAAGATGCAATAGACTCTTATAATGAGTGTGCATCTTATTTATATTGTCTCTATACCTCACACTCATTAACCTATCGATCTCCTTTCTTACCGACGTTGTCTCATCCTCAAAATTGATATCGAAAGTAGTCTGAAAAAAATATCGATATTGAAATTTATTAACGAAGGAGTGGTTGATTATTTAAATATCAAATTACTTGTACTTATTGATAATCTATAGTAAATCAAACTTTTATTGCCCGCCGAGACATGCTTCCAACTCTTAGCTTGACAGACCTAACTCTGTCATAAAAGAAGTTGCATTATGCTCAATCAGATGGTCATCACTCTTATGAAAAGTAATAGGTAATCTGCCTCGTTCCTTGATTTGGCGGTGGAGTCAATCAGAGTGTGTGCCTCGTATCTCCCTACATGTCGGACGAACTATAAATAAAAAAGTGTTAACAATTAATAAGTCAAATAAATAGCAAACTAAATATACATATTTAAAACTAAAAAACTAACCAGTAGATGCACTATCATCGTCAAGTGTAGACACAACTTGGGGGGGGGGGGGGGGGCCCACAATTCTCTTAGGCGGCATAGCGGTGACATAAACATCACATATAGATTAACAAATAATGAAAGATTATCTTAAATACATGAATTATAAATGAAGAACAATATAATTACCATATAAATAAATCTAATCGCTATCATCATCTGAAAAGGATAAATGATCATCCACCTCATTGTCAATTTCACTATCTTCATTCTCATCATTACGATTACTTTGAGCGCCCCTATCCAACTCTACTTGTGCATTTGTCATATTTATTTGTTGATGCTCAATATCTAATCGACATAGTTGAGTTATCTCTAAATCTTCACTGACTACTGAAGTTGAATCATTGGATGAAATCTCTTGGTTTGACTCTATATTCAAAATATTACCAACTTCAAAATCTTCAAATACTTCATCAACTTCAATTACTTCATATATTTCTTGGCGGTTAACCCTTTGCACTACTTCCATTGACCTCCACGCGTGATATCATTCAAATAAAACACTTGACTTGCTTGGTTTGCCAAAATGCATTGTACCATATTTTAGAAGTGTCAATACACAAGATCGATCATACTCTTCCACCAACGATTTTTTTTTTTTGGATTACATTAGAACCATTCTCACCAAAATAATTGGACTTTATACCTAAAAAAGTAACATATTTGAACCACACATCCTTCAACACTCTAAAAAAAATCTAAATTATCCCCATCGTCAGGGGATGGTATGCTCACCCTACTATTCTGAGTAGTTCTGTGTGAATCATGGGACCTTGTATGATATCAAATACCATTTACAATGCATGCATCATATAGTTGAACTTCAGCATCAGACCTCATTGCTAAATAGTACAACTCATCTGTGATCTCGGAATTTGTACAATTTTTTAGCATTATAATTTTATCCCTAAACCACAGTGAAAAATCTCGCTCATGATATTACCTAAGTTGATCTGAATAAGCTTTTTGTGACATAAGTTAAAGATGTTCGCTGCATAAAAACTTAATCAATTTACAATTTATTAATGAAATATAATTAAAATAATCACATAATGTAAATACTTACTTTCGATATTGATTGACTTCTTTACAATTGTTGAGAATATACCAATGTGGTTTTTTAAACAAAGTCAATGGCAATTTCAGACTTTGTTGGTTGCCAAAGACTTTTATTTGTTGTGAGAAAACACTTAAATTGCATATTGCTGGTTGAACATATTTATTTAGTTTCGACCTAAAAAATTTAGTCTCAATTTGACTCATATATAACGAACTGAAAGTCAATGCCTTATTTACAATGTACTCCTCTGCAATAGATCCTTCAGGCCTTGCTTTATTACAAACATATTTGTTTAGTTTTCCCAAATATCGTTCAAAGTGATCGCATCTGTGGGTACTCCATTGAATTTCAAGGTTGAGTAGATTTCTAAGAACGTCTCTAGGTGTTGGTTGAGGTCCTCAGTTGCAGCTCCTCCAAATTGACTCTGCTGAACCATGTGTATGAGTGCAGGCTTCAATTTAAAATTATTAGATGTGATTGATAGTCTAGTTATGCTAGGTCTATAACCTCTAGCACTAGGAGCTGCATAATCTAGCAAGGGACGGTTACCTAGGTTTGCTAAAGGAGCATTGTGTTCCTCCATATCTCTCTGTTCGGCTCTCCTTCAATGATAGGTTATGTCTATCCTTCTCGTCCAAAGCGTGCCTGTGTCTTGGGAACACGACTAGAGCATGCTTGCCCTTCTTGAGCTCCTTTTGTAGCGCCATTTTACCTTTAAAATGTCATCCTATGCGAAAAAATAGAAAAAGCAAATCTCCAAACTAGAAAATAAAAAATAGGTGCAAACTAAAGGAAATATGCATGAAACAAGTATTAAATGCAATGAGATGTGTGCTAAAACTACTCCTAAAATCCTATATGATTTGCATACATCACCATGTTCCCTGCTGAAACTTCTGGTTAAGCTCCAAAATGGGGCGCGAGCATGGAAGTGGCCACGACCTGCTCGTATTGACCTCTGGAAATCCTTTTCTGCTCTGTTTTGGTCCAAGATGATGCACACTTGTGTAAAGGGACACAAACATGTCGTGTTGTGATGGATGCACCTGCATCAGACTCTCGATATTGAAAAGAACTCACCCTCGAGTTCTAATTAGGTAGACTTGATCCTTGATGGAGAAATCTAGACTTGAGTCGAAGATGTTGCTCGGATGAATTGATAGGACATATACGACTAAACACCTGGACATAGAAAGAAGAGGAGAAATAGAAGATATCAAAAGAGGAGTGAAATCCTCTTGTCGGGGTGCTAGCACAATATTTTATCCTCCAATATGGGTGCTCATCGTCGTCAACCAATCATCCCTCGTTTCATTCTTGGGCGAGAGATCAAGCAATATCTTGTGTCCATCTTCGCAAAGTACCTCATCATCATTGTACTCATCGTAGATGGGGCTGCCCATGACCTCGTCAATATCATTATTGTCGTAGACGGGGTCTTCCATGTTTTCTTTAATTTCCTCATCTATATCATCATCATCACAGACGAGGTCTTTCACATCTTCTTTGAACTTGGTGCTCTCAATGTCGTCCTTGTTATAGGTGGGACCTTCCATGTCTTCTTCAATAATCTCATCAACATCATCTTCATCATAGATGGGGTCTTCATACCATTCTTTGCAACCACAATATTCTTGATGATGTAGAATTTTAGAGCATCGAAGACTTGCCTCAAGTTCTTATAGTGTTACATGTCGAGTTAACGCTCCGACTTTTCTCCGTAGATTCTTGATGATCTCTTGGGAACTTCGATCTTGGGGTGAGGCTTCCTTAATCGGAACCTGCCTTTCACGACAATGATCACAACAACGACGACGTGACCATCTATGAATTGCAATCATTGATATAACTCCGTGATTTGTCTCTATAGATCAATAAGCTTGTGAGTACTTCGATCTTGCGGTGCGACTTCCTCAATTGAAACCTGTCTGTCACGTCCATGACCATGACCACAACGTCCCTCTATAGATCTAGGACTCTTATACCAACTGACGCAGGTGGGGTAATGGGGTGGGTGCATCCTTCCACACACGGCGATGCTAGAAGAGAGGTGGGCAGAGAGAATCGAAGGAGAAGGGGGAATTTGCAAATAAAAGAGGTTCCGCCTCTAGGTTTAAATGAAACCAAATAACTTTCGTCAATCCAAATATAATCTATCTATTACAAGAGTCTAAGCTCATGTTTAAATAGGCTAGAGAAAGGGAAAGTTTAAACAAAAGAAATATAACAATTTCTTAACGAAACAAAAAAAGTAAATATAAAATTTTTAAAATTAAATAGAAAATTCAAATAAAAAATAATAAAAATAAAATATTAATAAAACCTTAAATAGCGACGGTGACACGCCATGGCCATGGAGGGATCCATGGCCTGGCCGTGGTCTGGACCACGATCGTGGAAGGGAACACTGCCAGGTCGTGTTCCCTGTTGGAACTTCTGGTTAAGCCTCAGAATGGGGCACGGAGGTGGAGATGGCGACAACCTATCCGTATTGCCCTTTGGAAATCCTGTTCTGCTATGTTTTGATCCAAGATGATGCATGCTCTTGTCAAGGAGCATGGGCATGCCGTGTTATACTAGATGCGCCTGCATCAGGGGTGAAGCCCCATTTGGGGTGGCTATAAAAGCTTTCCAAGGGATTTGTTGTTAGGTATCTCTCCCTCACCTCTTGAACCACCTCCACTGCCTCTCCCGATCGGGAGAGGCTCCATCCGAGCCTTCTTCCTCTCCTTCTCCATCCGCTCATCAACCTCCATCTTATCCTCCCTTCCACCGGATTAGGAGGAAGGGAATCCACCTCTCATGCTCAAATTACAGGGGAGAGTCCGCCCATCCCCAAAGAAATTTCAATGATCTCCATCGGTAACTTCAACTCTCTTTTGTCATATTAGGAGAGGAGAGTACATCCCATTTTCAATAACATTCTCTGAGTTTGAATGGATTAGAGATAGCTTGGATTCTCCACCAAACTCTCAGATTACAAAACTTGTTTTTTCCATCTCCGTTGTCCTTCGTTCGCGAGAATCTTCTTTAGCACCAACAACCCCTTGTCTGGATTAAGAGAGGCACTTTCATTTTCATCCATCTGCATCCACTACCAGAGGGAGAGGTCTCCACTTATATTTTAACCTTAGCTTAGTTTATTTTCCTGCATATCATATGTTTGTTAAATTACCTCTTGCATTTGTGTTAACTTTACTTAGTGTTTTTAATTGTGCTTGTTAGTGTTTGTTATAATTTCTTTTACATTGTTGATGCACGTAAACTATTTGATTTACTTCCTACAATGCTTGTTTAGTTTGAATGCTTTTATTTTGATACAGTAGGTTAGCTTAGATTAGATTTCATTAATTGCTTGGTTGTTTTGTTAATTTACTTCATGTTTACGTTTATTTCATTGCCCTTGTAGGTTTAGAATCCGAATTCCAAAACCCCCATTTACAACAGAAAATCAAATCCAAGTAATAAGAAATGATCCTAAGACTATCATTCTACTGATTACATTAGTTGAGAGTCATCTCTATACTACATTAGTGTAGAGAGGGGTTGATAATTAAATTGTTTCATACCATGGTACGACACATATGGTCCGTCAAAAATGGTGTCGTTGCTAGGGAGTGTTAACAGTGTTTGATAATCTTAGGAGTATTTTTCTAACTTTTTGAGAAAAAATTAGAATAAAATATTTTTGCCTAGGCGCCTTAATGCTTGTGAATCCATGTATTTTATCATGTCTATTTCCTTTATTTTTTTATTCTTTTTTTGGTTGTGTTTCAAGATAAGAATAGGAAATTTCTTTTGACAGTAAACATGAATCCTTATTCTTTGTGATTTGGAGGCTTTAATCAAGTTTATGATTTGGGGATTGACATAACAACCCACACTCTATAGAGATCTTAGAGGGATTTTTTTTTTTACAATTATGTGTATAGTTCTTCAGATCTTGTGCGCGACATGAAAATTAAAAATAATAGAACCGTCAGGGAACTCACAACATCGGATGCAGCTTATCAATCTTTTTGCATTCAATATCTTGAGTTAGATGTTGATTTTGGACTATCTGGAATCATACATTTGCTTCTAAAATTCCATGATCTTGCAAGCGAAGATCCAAAAGGCACTTACAAGGATTTCATATTGAATGCTCAACAATGAAGCCGCAGAGTATATCAGAGGAGGATATTATGCTCAAAGCATTTCCCTTGAAATTTAATGGAGTACTCACAGATGCAATCCGTTTGAGCCTTTTCCCATTCTCATCAAGATAACACATGATGATCCTCCCACAAGATCATAACTAGAGATCCTAGGAGCATTAAATTGATAGCATGTTCAAAAACACACAAGTGAAACTAAAATCTTGGAATCCTTTAAGCAACTTTGAGCCCCATTCGCTTTCTCCAAATGACACCGTGTGGCGTCAACGCAACTTATGTAAATCAGGGTTCACAGGCAATTAAGGAAAGCCGAGATGCACCCCTATATAAAGAAAGGCACGCCTAAACCTAGGAGGGAGGCTTTTACGGCTGGAACATCAAGAAGATGCCCTAAGAAGCACCGGAGGCTCGTAACGAAAAGGAAGGAAGCGGCTCGAAGACCAAGATCAATGCTCCAACACCTTGAAGAGTGACCAAGGCACGCATTGGATTCAACTGAGCATGCTACTCTTTCCTTACAACTATTTATATTGTAATGATTCATAAAAAGATGTCTTGTATTTGTTCTTCTTTATTTATGGAGTAAATATTTCGATTCCAGAATTAGAGAGTAGCTTGTTTATGTTGGACATGCTAGTTCAAATATTTATTCATTGTTTTTTAATATATTTGCAATTTATGTTGTTAGTTCAATGAAAGTTATGTTTTGATTCTATTTCTACTACACGTAGTCGATACAAGGGTGAAAACCTTTGTATCGAAATATAGGAGAACCAAGGAGGAACCTCGTGGTCATCCTCCCTCCCATAACCGTAGGAAATAGGTTGTGAAAGAGTAGGATATGAAATATCGTCCACCTCTTCATAGGGATCAATAGGACATCCTAGAACCCCAAGAACCTATTCTAGCAAAAGGCCCAAAGTAGGAGACATCAACTCTAGAAGGGTTGAGGGACCCCAGTGATAGGGGGCTCCCAAAGATATCAACCCCCTGAGCTCTGACGATCCAAAAGGGAAACTTGACTAGGAATAGATAGTTCCTAATAGAAGCAAAAGTTCATCGGGATAATACACGATAATCCTACCGCAAGATAATAACTAGAGATCCTAGGAGCGTTAAATTGATAGCATGTTCAACAATGCACAAGTGAAATCGAAATTCTAGAATCCTTTAAGCAACTTTGAGCCCCCTTCACTTTCTCCAAGTGACACCATATTTGAGTTAGGATCGTCATCGACCTCACTTCTGACTTGCAAGAGATTTACTCCGAACAACAACCTTCATTGGACAAACGATACTCTAATCGCAGTCTCTGAGGGATCGATACATAAATTATTACTTGACGACAACCGTGCACTTGCGGGCATTGAGTGCGAGAGCGCACTTCAAGTCATTGGCGGTCTCGACCGGAGATTTAGAATCGTGCTCGCATGCATCAAATTTTTGGCGCCGTTGCTAGGGACTGTTGATTTGATATTGATTGAAAGTGAAAATTTTGGATCGAACCTAGATTAGATTTGCTTTCTAGTTTGCTTCATTTCAGTTTATATAATTTTAGATTTTTTTTTTGTCATTTCCTTTCAGTTTAGATTTCTTTCACTAGTAGTATTTTATTTTCAATTTAATTTAATTTCAATTCAGTTTTTAAGTTTCCTTTATTTAGTTTATTACTTTCAGTTTATTTAATTTCCTTTCAATAAGTAGCATATACACTTCTATAGCGTAGCCTGGTTTACCATATGCATAGATGCATAAGATCATAAAATCTGCTTCTGATAGACTTAGAAATAGATAGAATCGATCATCGAAGGAGAGCCGAACAGAGAGATATGGAGGAACACAATGCTCCTTTAGCAAACCTAGGTAACCGTTCCTTACGGGATTATGCAGCTTCTAGTGCTAGAGATTATAGACCTAGCATAGCTGGACTATCAATCACAACTAATAATTTTGAATTGAAGCCTACACTCATACACATGGTTCAACAGAGTAAATTTGGAGGAGCTGCAACTGAGGACCCCAACCGACACATAGAGACGTTCTTAGAAATCTGCTCAACCTTGAAATTCAATGGAGTACCTACAGATACGATCTGTTTGAGCCTTTTCTCAATATACATCAATGGGGCATCTACCACGAAGAATGGAGTCATGCACGTCTTCTGACTCGGCTTCTTCCCCAAAGTAAGAGGTAAGACTATCTAGCCTATCGACTATACCATGTGGCCAACAAATCCAAAGAGGGGCATGGCCACATCTTCCAGTTGTGCATTCTCCAATTGCATTTGACTGAAGGCTTCCTGAAATAATATATTGATAGAACTCCCCAAGTCCACTAGTACTCGTGCCACTTCATAGTTAGCAAGATTAATTCTAACTACTAAAGCATCAGTATGAGGTAAGAGAATACCTTGTAAATCTTTTGGTCCAAAAATTAAATCTGGCATCTCTTGTATAGCATAGTCTTCTCCAAAAGCTTGGCTTTCTATGAGCCGAACATAAGACTTCCAAGCTCTGTTGGAATCCCCATCAGTGGGTCCTTCAGCAATAATATTAATAACATCCCTAGTTGGGTCATTCTCAAGAGCAATTGACGCTCACCATTAGTACTCTCCTCCTGAGGGATGAAATTCTTATTCAACTGAATTTGTCCTGGAGAGGGGAGGGCAGGAGGTTTTTTGACATAAGGTCCAAGTCAAACGACAGGAGGTCTCCGACCCCTTCTGGCACCCCCTCTCCTTTGGGGTTGCAAAGTAGGATATTCCACTCTGATGCGCTCCAACTCCCTCTACCAATCGAAACACCTCTCGCTGGAATGCCCATACTCCATATGATATTGGCAGAAAAGTGGATATGGGGGATTATGAGGAACTCCTTTGTATCCCCCAAGATGTTGGAGCACGCCACACCTCTCATATATTTTCAGCTCTACCTCCTTCGAGGTTTGGGGTAGAGGTGCAAATTTAGTAGTCATAATATGGAGGGGGCGATGAAGAGGAGCTTCCATCTAAGGGTGACCACGGTTCGGTTCGAACGGTGTATCAAACCGGAACCGATGGCTCAAAAACCAAACTGGAACTGCTTTTTCGATTCCGATTCCGATTCCGATTCCAAAACTGGAACCGGAACCGGAGACATATTGTTCGGTTCCGGTTCTTAAATTTTTGGAATCGAAATCGAATCGGAACCAAATCGAAATCGAAATCGAAACCGAACCGTACCAGAATCGAAACTGAGTATTTTTTTATTAAAATCGGAATTGAATTTTTTTAAAAATAATTTGATATTTACTTTTGAACAAAAACTAAACTTATTCAAATTTGTATTAGTGTGTCACAATTATAATAGTAAATATGTATAAAAATCAAAATTAAAATCATTTAAAATTCATATTTTGTATCATTGCATCATAACAATAAACCTGCATAAAAATTAAAATATTCAAAATTTAAATTTTCCATTGTTGCATAATAATAATAATAATAATAATAATATATTCTTTCTTTTTAATTTATTGATGTAAATTTATTAATTAAATATGTTTCAATGATAATTTTTTATAATAAATATTTGATTTAAAGAGTTATATAAAATAAATAAATCGACATAAGTTAAATCTCCACGTATAAAACTTAAGTTTAAATATAATTTAACTTAAAATAAATCAACCGAATTAATGAATTGAAAAATAATATACTTAAATTGCCTATTAAAGAAATCAGAGACTTAAAATTAAATAATTTAAATTTCGGTTTTAAACGGTTCGAACTAAATTCGAATCACAAGGAATCAAAACCGTCGGTTAACGGTTCGATTCCGATTTCGGTTCCAGTTCCGATGGATGATGAACCGGAACCGAAGGTTCCAAAATCAAAACCAAATCATAAAGAATCGGAATTGATAGTTCCAAAATCGGAATCGAAACCGTTGATGAGCGGTTCAGTTCCGGTTCCATTGGATGATAAATTGGAACCGACGGTTCCAAAACCGAAACCTGTGGTTTTGGAACCGTGGTCACCCCTACTTTCATCATGAGAGACCGGGAATAAGGAACTTCCGACACAAAATGTTTTCTTGGAGGGACTCGAGAAATGACAAGTTGACTCTTCTCCATGGGACTGGCAGTATACTTCTTCTCAACTTTTTGTACTTTTAGGATCTCTTCCTCGTTAATATACTCTTCAACTCGTCCTAACAATTCATCATAACTAACAGCAGATTTCCTTAGAAGAGAACTAAGGAAAGGTCCTTCCTTCATCCCGTGAGATATAGCAACCATCAAGAAATTCGGGCTTGCCGAAGGTACCCCGAGAGTAGCATTGGTGAATCGGTGGATGTAACTACATAGCAACTCCATAGGTTCCTGTTTCACATGGAGTAAACTGGAGGCAGTGTGTTTATACTTCTTACTAGTGGCAAAATGCTTTATAAAAACTTCCTTCAAGTCCTTGAAACAAGTAATAGAATCAGGGCGCAACAATCCAAATCAAGTATGCGCTGAAGCCGACAGGGTGGTCCGAAAGGATCGACACTTGATGGTATCAGAATAACGATGAAGCACAGCTGCACTTTCAAACTAAGATAAATTCTCTTTAGGGTCGGATGTACCATTATGTGACCTAATGTTAGGAGCCCGAAAGTGAGGAGGTGGATCCTCTAAGGATACGTCTTCGGTAAAAGGGGAAGGTTCGTATGTCTCCACAACTTTAGTGGAGTGACTCTCTCCTTGCCCTTCCCTTCTTATAGGTAACACTGAAAAGTGATATCGATCCCCTCCTCCTAGTATTCCCTCTCTAGGAAATACTTCCGTCTCTTGAGGACCAGGTGCAGGGATGTGAGAAGGTCCTCCCTGCAATAACTCTCTTCTAGAGGGTTCACCAGAATGAGGTTGAAGATATTAAATCTTCTTCCTCTCCTTCACCAACGCCTCTGATACTGCATTATCTATCAAGGCATTCAGTTGAGAAGGTAATAAGGTGAGAGGAGTCTCTTCAGCGGAGGAGGTTGTCGGACGAGGAATCTCTTGGAGATGCATCTCAAATTCCCTCATCTGGCCTTGGTGACGATACAAATTTTTCTCCTCGAGATTGGATGGTCAAGGGCGGATTCTCTCCTACCGCAACAGTAAATGGCTCCTTGCTCCCTTCCTGTAGAAGTTAACATACGTTAGACCATCGTCGGTCTACCCGGCGGGGATCCTCCGATGCTTAAGTTAGAGCTTGTATGAGGAAGAGAAAAAGCAAGCAGTAGTAAGAACAGTAGTAGTAATGAAGAAGATGATGTAGTGGAAAACAATAGGCGTATGTAAAAATGAGATCCGATCCCTTTCTTCCTTCGTCTCTCTCTCTTGTTATCCTCTTCTTACCCTAGGGAAAGCTGTTGCATAACCCTTTGCGATGATCACCATTTACGTGGAAAAGCCACGCAGATCCAGACGAGGCTGCTTTTTAGGTTATTAGGGAATGATTCCTTCATGGGTTCCCTCAAGAGTCTCTGATGGTTATCCTAAAAGATGACATGCACACTCTCATTGTAAAAAACTGATAAAAGAATATTCTATGAGGTCCCCACTTTCTAACAAACTGAACACCTTCTTCGTAAAGAGACCCCCTATTGTTGATATATTGTTCCCTCTTCCCATTATTTCCCCCATGAATCTTCATAATCAAACATTTATCCCAAGTAACTCTTAATGCCCCACTCGACCTACTTTCTAAGTTGCTCTCTTGCCGATATATCATTCACCCTACTTTCCAAGCTATCCCCCCTAAGCTTCTCCTTTATTCTACTTTCCTAGCTGACTTTACCCAGCTCGACTCTCAATTTATTCTTCGAACTGATCTACTTTAGTTTAGCTCTCTATTCATTCACCAAGCTAACCTACCTCAGCTCGACCCCCGAACTAATCTATCTTAACTCGGCTCTCTATTCAGGCACCGAGCTGATCTTCCTCAGCTCGTCCCTTGACTTATTCACCAAGCTAACCTACCTCAGCTCGACTCTCTATTCAGGCACGAGCTGATCTTCCTCAGCTCGGCCCTTGACTTATTCACCGAGCTGATCTACCTCAGCTCGACTCTTTATTCATTCATCGAGCTGATCTACCTCAGTTCGTCCCTTGTCTTATTCACCGAGTTGACCTACCTCAACTCGATCCTCAACCTACTCTTTGAGCTGAGCTCACTTGGCTCAACTCTCCACTTATTCTCCGAGCTGACTTATCTCAGTTCGACCCTCCACTTATTCTCCGAACTCAGCTCCTCCTCACCTTGACCTTCAGTCCACACACATCGACCTCTTAACTCCTCACTTCATACACTTAGCTAGATTATGGTAGTATCATATGCTAGCTTTTGATTCTTGATTCTTATTGTCTCCTAAAATATTAAAATCATGGTCATTATATTCATAGAAAGAGTGGGCATGCGTCTAGTTGGATTTATCTAACTCAAATTCATTACGATATATTAAATTTGTTCTTAGCAATTTTATTAAAAATTGTTTGAGTTTGATTGGTTAAGTATTGAGTTTTTATGATTGTTTAGGAGTTTTAAATGTTTTAAGTTTGATAAATTAATCATAAAGTTAAGA
Organism: Wurfbainia villosa; assembly: GCA_025175895.1. Classification (NCBI taxonomy): domain Eukaryota; kingdom Viridiplantae; phylum Streptophyta; class Magnoliopsida; order Zingiberales; family Zingiberaceae; genus Wurfbainia; species Wurfbainia villosa. The sequence goes on along the minus strand of JAKLTH010000268.1, from coordinate 85,741 downwards.
GAGAGAGAGAGAGAGAGAGAGAGAGCTAGAGAGAGCGGAGAAAAGAACACTTTATTGCATCTAAACTCAGTTCATCTTAACGGGGAACCCTTAGGGAGCCAAATAGTTAAGCCATTAAGCCTCAGATAAATCATAAGAAGATTATCATAATAGAAATGCAAGTGAATGTGCATTTGTGATAGTAAGTTCGATTTAGAGTCGAGCAGTATATATACATACTCTTGCTATTCAAGCTCTCTTGAAGTCCATGCATGGAACCATTTATACAATCCCTCTAAGAGATGTGATAGTGGTAGACCTCTATTAATCTCAGTGTATTGCATCTCCCAAAATCTTAATTATCTATGGTTCCTCGAGTAGGATAGCTCTTAGCATCCAGCATTCTCCTAAATGTCTTTTTTTCTTCCAAAATATATATATATATAAGGTGAATCTCAATTGTCCCATCTTATGGTGCAAAGGTTGGAATTCGTCAATCTAGCGACCCCTACTAGATCGTTTCTGGATCATCGTGAGGTAAATCGCGATAGGCCTTTGACCTTTGAGACTAGTAACTAGCGCATGGAGGGACGGCACCCTCACATTTGTGAGGGATTAACCCGTTGTCTTGTGGTGCAACGTCTGCATGCGCTAGCCACTAGACTCTTCCCATGGAGCCTCAGTTGTCCCATCTTGATGTGTGCAGTGGATAAACGAAGTCACAATTTTTACGAGAAAAGTTGTCAATTCCGTCTCAGGCAAAAATAAAATAAAATTGGAATAAATCAAATTTATTCATTACATGGGATATTGATCCCTTTTTATAATTTAATAACGACTTATTCTTAAAGAGTTTTTTTAATAAAATTTGACTGGCTCTTTTGAAAAAATAAAATAAAACTTAAAAAAAAAAAATTCTAACACAACTCTATAATGAAATCTTAATTATCCTAACTTGACTATTGTTTAAAAAAAAAAAGAAAGATAAAATACCTTTTCAAATTGTTCATATATTATAAAAATTAAAATATTAACTACCTTACATCCTCAGTCCCTTCTCTTTCGCATGTTCATCCTGATTAAGAATCTTGAATGATATGCTGTCTAATTACTTGCCTTTGGCCCCTCTTTAGAACCAAAATGGATCTCATTTGGGGATGACGCACTCGATTTCCTGGCCGAATTTTTAATAGTACTGAGTGATATGTTGATAATTGTGATGAAATAAGCAAAATAGCTATAGGTTGGATGGAGATTGCTTAATTAGGTCCTTCTTAAAAACTCAAGGGTTTATAAGTTGTTAATAATTTTTTATCAAAATTTATTGGTGGATCTAAAAAGTTGATTTTTTTTAAAAAAAACATGATAGATTCAAGAGGTTGTTAAGAGTATATTTAAGGCTATAAATGAATTTTGGATAAAAATGCTTCCCGAAATAAGTTTTTGTAAATTTTTACTTTGGTTCGGTTTGGTTCAAACTAAGTAAGAAAAATTAATTTTTTATTTTAATTTGGGGTTGAAATAGGTAGAAAGGCATTTTACAAAAAGAGGTCAAACTTTTGGTAAATTTTAAAGTACCGTGAATGATTTAGAAATTTATGACATTAAGATGTGCCCTTTGGTAAATTGTCAAAAGTTCTTGTGATCAGGTATTGAATTTTAGTGAGTTGGTGGAATAATTGAATGAATATAAGACAAAGCAAGATTTAATTAAACCATTAAAGCATATTTTTTAATCATAAATTGATTAATATTAAATAATAATATATATTATATTTGTTTTTGGATAGAAAATGTTAATTAATATGCTGTAAATTAAGATTTTTATTCAAATTCAGTCCATGATTTTGCAAGCGTGTTTATGCATACCAAAAGAAATACAGATTTTGAAGAGTACCATTTGATTAAAAAAAAATAAGCACTCTATTACAGACGGCGAATGAATTGAGCTCAAATTTATTTATTTATTTTATCAAGTATGTTCAAATTTATTTATTAAAAAAAATCAAGATTGAATTTTTTTACCGAAGGCAATTAAACAAACTAAGTTTATCAGTGTTCAATTTTTTTTAAAAATTTAATACTTTTTTTTATTATTGAATGAACACAAATAAGGTTTATGGAGTAGAATACAGTCTATTTAGCTCTAACTCTGGTCCATTGAAATTAATAGAAAACTTTTAAATTAAAGTATATATTGAACTAAATAATTTAACTCATGCGGTGGGACATGGCACAAACCCAACAACATAATTTTAAAATACCAAATAGATAGGCAATTAATTAGGAATCACATAGACTCCGATCTCATTTAGATACTTGGTGAACTTGCCAAAGAATCCGACAATGCGGCCATCCTTGACCGGAACGCTGAATTTCCTACCACTTGATCTCCCAAAAGGCCCATAGTGCATCCCGAAGTTGGTGTTGAATTCGAGCTCAGAGATACAAGTTTCGCCGCAGTATTCACAGACGGACCCAAACATGGAGTTGATATATTCACCAGGACTCAGTTCAAACTGCAAGATCGATCCATGTGTTAAAGAACTAAGAAATATATAATTTGTAAAATTTGCAATGATGTATAATCCGTATAGCTTCACTTCGCGTACCGTGCGATGGGAGGAACCTTTCTCACCGCCTAATTGACGTGTTTCGACGATCTTCCCGTCGTCGACGTAGGAGACCTCCAAACTGTCGACGACGTCTCCAAAGATGAGTCTGACCTTTGTGATTCGGGAGGCAGATCGACCGATGTCAAATTCTTTTATTCCGCTGCCTCCCCATGCCCCAATCTTGATATTCTTATAAAAATCTAAACATCAGAATTTTAATGGGGGGCGTTATCACATGTAAGCGTCTGAGTAATTAATTAATTAAGAAGAAAAAGGAATTGGAGACTATATATATATATACTCACGGATGCGTTTGAAATCCTCAAAGATAGCAGCTACTTGGTCATCCAGTAACACCAGGTCACGCTGCCGCTGCTTGGCTTCCTCACTTTCAAGGCTTCCGTCTTGGTTGGCTTTTTCGATCTTACTTTTGATATCATTTCGTTTAGCTTTCAGCTTTTCCATGTCTTTCTCCATCTTTTGGATTTCGGTTTTGGGCTGCCCGCTGGATTTCCATAACCCGCCGAAGCACTTGCTGACGTCAACGTTGAAATTCAAGTTGGGGCAAACCATGGCTGGCTAACTAGCTAGCTGCAGGCGGAGGCTTCAGTGGCGATAGATGGAGGATTGAGATTAAGGCTGAAGGTGAGGAGAGATTGTCGGATGCAGGATAACTCATGGAGGGAGAAGAAGAGGTCAGTCTATCATTAATTTTCATGATTGGTTTAGTGAGTCACGTCTTGACTAGTTTAGCTTGTTGAATTAGATATGCAAAAGTCAAAACGACACAGTGCAAATCAATGCGAAAACGCGTACCTTCTCTTGGTCGTTTTTCTCTATTCAAACTAGCTGAGGCAGCATTTGTATTTAAATGTGTACGTAGATCGCGGAGGTTGTAGGACCCAACTCCATTAATTCGACGAAATCTCTTTCGATTTTTCTAAAAGTCTATAAAAACGGAGAATCTTAGAACATCTGAAACTTAATTGGCGGCCCATATATACTTCAGTCACCGTTAGGCACTTAAGGTCGATTATGGAGCTTACTTTAGAAGTTGGATAAATTAGATATTGTCCCATTAATGCGCACAGTCTCAATTGAGGCAACCAAACTCGATCGGTTGGTAGGCTTGTAATATAGGATTGAAGGACAAGTTTAAATATTGAAGCTCATTTAAGCCACCAATCTCGTTTGGAATGAAGCTCTTTTAATTATACGACTTGCAGAGAATTAATCCAAATATGTTGAAAGAAATTAAATGTTTTGGAAAAGTGAAAGCTTAATGGTTTGGTAAAGATGCGATGTGAGTGTGCAGGGAATGATGTTCGTTGCTTTGTCTAGGCAAATTCTTTAACCCAATTAATTCCAGCTTTTCCAGTGCGTTTCCTTTTGTCCATCGATAATGTTCATGTCTCGGATGACATCGTGTATCTTTACATTTTTGTCCTTGTAATACTGCTCTCTTTTACTACAGTGCTCTAGCAAGGTTGCAGCCATGAGAGCTTCCAAATGGGAGCATGCTTTGGTGATTGAAGATTATGCCACAACCTATCCAACACGGTGTCAACTTATTAAATTTGTCGATCTCATAATCCTCAGGCCACGAAGCGAATCATGTTTCTATTTAATGAAATACCAAAGATCCAAATTCTTTATTACCTGTGTGATGATTCGAGATGCCTCAGAAAGCTTGTTAGCTCTCTCATACACGCTCGCTGCCACGAGGTGCAACTCTTTCTCGTCGATATTCATTCGGGTCATCCTTCAGCCTTCGAGCAATGCTTCCAAACCAGCAAAATCTCTCCGAGCACCCAGGAGACGCATCATCTGGAAAACACAACCTAATTCTTCCTTCGTCTCCTGATTAACGGCAGCATCCCTATCGAACTCCTGCAACTTTCTATAAGCGCATTTACAACCGTCGTAATCATCTCTGAGTCGGGAAAGTATCCCATTGATCGAGCTTTTATTTTTCTTAATTTTAAAGGATAACACCCAGTACAATTTATCAAATCGATCGCTTGTTCAACCTTTAAAAAAAAATGCTCAAAATGCATATTTAATTTAACAAATAACGTATTTGTTTCCTTTAAATACTCTCCCACATATTGCATTGTTAATCTAAATCCGAATTAAACCGAATTTTTTTCTCCAATCCTCTCCATTACTAAGAGAAATTAAATTGTGAAAAAAACAAAAAATCGAACAGCAGTCAGCAGCCACAATGCTGCGGCCTAAGCTCGTAGCTAGCTGGCTCCAGTTTCACCACTGCTTATAAGCAATGAGTTTGCGGTAGTCTTGCTGCGATTTTGTGATCACTTCAACCCTAAACACTAAACTCTAGAGATTAATTATCGCATAAAGCAGTGACACCCCATTTCCTTCTTTTATAGACTACCGAAGAGACAAGAGACAAGAGCCATGGCGAATTGATAAAGCTGGATATTTTATTATGCTTCACAAATGAGTTGAACCGAGCAAGCAAATGAGACGATCTGCCACACAAACTATAAGCTAGATCAACTGAATTATTGAATGCACAAGTCAACTATTACTTTTCTTTTTCTCTCATAACAATTCAAGTAGCTATTTTAATTAATAATGTTATCTTTTATTTTTCTTGTCCCTCTTTATACACGATGACAATCAATTATTATATGATCATAAATTAAATTAATTATCCTAAATTCAAAAATAAGCAAGTTCTCTGAACTAGTCCGTTGACATATGATTTCTTTTTTTTTCTTTCAATTTAAACGTACTTCAGGTGTATAAAATAGTTTTATTTAAAACTTCTATAAATTATTTTAAATTTAAAAACAAACACTTTTATAAGTTCACTAAATCCTTCAAAGCCAATATTGAATATACTATTTAGCTATGGATTATTGTGCTATGGGTTGCGAACAATATGTTTAAAAATAAAAATAATATAAATTTCATTTATTAAATTAATAATTTTTTCTAATTTTAATGTTAGTTGAGCTCTATAAAATGACCTAGATGCAATTTTTAATAAATAAATTTGAACGAGTTTGATATAAAAAAAGTTTTTAACTATTTCACACCCTGGCCATAATCCAATTATTGTAATTTAATATCTTCCATCACTCATGAAATTCATAGAATTGTGATTTAATACTTAAAACCTAATTAATAAATTTCCAAATTTGGAAGAGGATGCCACAATCAAATACGAGTTTCCAAATTTGGAAGAGGAAATTTCGAGCCCAAGTCTAGAGAATTCGATCGCAATCCGATCCCTGGAAAGCTTAATATTATATTAAAGTTGTTTATTAGGAATTCTCAAAAGTAAACTTACAAAGCATATTACCACAGCATATGCCACCACTATCACTGCTCATTTCTGCACCTCCCTTTACAAAGCACGCAGAAAAGAGAGATATATATGACCCACATAACATAACAGAGCTAAGTCTCCTTCGACTACATATATATATATCTACTCTTCATTATTCACTCCCTTAATCTCAGTAAAAGATACACATTAGCTGCCCAGCTAGCTAGCAAAGTTCTGATACAGACCCATACTTATCGTGCAGTTAAGCAAGAGAGAATAATCTGAAAGGAAATCAAATGGCATGGGAATCAGGAGCAAAGAAAGAAAAAATAAAATAAAATAAGGAGCGGTCAATGTTGTTGGTTGAGGAATATGTATTATATATATGATTATATCCTCGGTATAATCTTTCAGGTGCTTGGCATATGCCATATATTTCTCCATTGATACTTTCTTTTAATCATTCAGTAGCTTGCCTTATAAAAGGGCCATGCAATGTAAAGCTGACTAACTAAGAAGGGAATATACATGTATAATTTAGCTAGGGTTAACTGAGCGAGCCAATCTTAGGGCTTCCTCTCCCTTGGCAGGCTACGCGGGATCCAAGTCAGATGCATGCATCAGCATGGTTTAATAATTATTAATTTCTGATATCAAGTGGCCTGCCAAAGGAGAGTTGCCCTGTGACTGCCTGCAGCTCATGCATTAATTGTCCATGGATCCAGCCAAATGCAATTATTTTTTATATGTCAGGTAATTAATTGTGCATTCTTGTAAAAACTTGGATCTATATCCATGCATCCATATATACCGATACCTACAATTTTTCTAGAGTTTGTTAATTAAGATATATCCTTCACTTAGGGAAGGTTTAGTTCTGCTAGCTGTGGTTGTCTCCAGTCTGGAGATTAAGGAAGATGTGTTCTTGAAAACTTGCTATTTAATTAATTATGTTCTTTGTTTTTTCATTTCTTTTTTGCCTTCTGATTTCTTAAAAAGAAAGACCTTCCTCTTGCACGTCAGCACGTATAATAATAGCACTACTAATAATAATAAATTAAAAGAAGAAAGAGTAGTTTAAGTAGTTCTGAGATGCAGTTGAATCCACTTAGGCTATGTTTCTCTAATTCGTCTTGTAATTTAATTCATATTACATTATCATATTGATTACTTTGTTTATTATCATTTTAAAATTATAATATAATATAATCTGGATTACAACATGCACTAAAGTTTTATAACCTAGAATACAAGATAAAATCTATGTAATCCGATTACATTCTAAATCGTAATTTGAAAAGCGTTGAACGTTCAGCAATCGACATCGATCGTCACCGTGGCTAGTTGTCATCGGTTGGGCATCACTAACCACTGACTATCGTCATCGGATGTCGGTCGCCACCGCCTGCAGCCCGCCGTCGCCACCGGTGACCGTCGTCGACCGCCGCCGCGATGGCGACCACCGCCTGACTGACAATGATCGCTATCGGCCTGCGCCGCTGCCAACCGTTGGCCGCCACTGCAGTTGGCCATTTAGTTTGTGAATGATTGGCCATTTAGTTAATGTATTGGTCACTATGTAAAATGTAGTTATATAAAATATTTTGATATACAAACCTACGATTATCGTCCCTTTTTTTTTGTTTGTTTGGAAAATATGTGTCGAATATGACCACTCTTTTACTAAATCTGTGCGTCCCATTCTTCGAGCTAATTTTTTGGAAGACATTTGTGCTAAATACACGAATAGATTGGAAATTAAATAGATTATTGGAAATGAATGCTAAGTTTCAGAAGATATATGTACTTTTCAATGATGTGTTTGGTTTGCACAATGCAATAGAGAAGGAAACTAATGATAATTTATGAGGAACAAAGTAAATAAGGAATTGAGTTGGAATAATTATTCTTTAGCTTAGTGAATGATTGATTCGTGCCTCTACAAGAAGTTTCGATATTCAACAAACATTTAAGTTTGGATTAATAAATTGGATATCATGTGTACTATGAGTATACAGAAAAAGTCCAATATGATCAAAGACTAAATTTTTGGGTGAGAAGAAATCTAAGCAGGTAGGAAGATCGGATGTAAGGCATTGAAGTCCAAAAAGGACGAGGATCAGATTCTTGATAAAGAAGAAGGCCGAGCAGATCACGAGATCGAATGCAAGGGTGGATGAAGACTCAGAGATATATGAGGAAGCTTCCGGTACTAAAGTCCAGAGAACAAGAGGTTCATATGGCGCGAGGTACTCGTGGAACGAGGGTAAAGAAGTTTAGGTGCATTTTGACATTAGAATTGCTGAAATCTGTGTATCAGTTGACTTGTGTTATTTACCAATCAACTGATATCCCATAGTTCCAACGGGCACTTGGGAAGCACGGTCGAGACTCAGGGGTGCTTGGGAAATGATCGGGCAATCGACTGGCCGAGGTGCTCGAGAAGCAGCTCAAGACTCGAGTGCTCAGCCACTCGGCCAATCGCGAGATTGGTACTTAGGAAAGTTGATGCTCGGGAGCGGTGCTCGAGCAAGCAGAGAACGCGGTGCTCGATGCTTGGGACTCAACTGTTTAGGAAGCCAATTGACTGATGAGTTGATCAATCGACTAGGGAAGGCGCTTGGGAAAAGTTGATTCTCAGGATAAGAAACCAGGAGCTCAAGTTGCTCGCGATGCAACAATCGATTGATGAGATACTATAATTGATTGTTGAGTTAAAATTTGAGCATAGAAAGTCTCCGAATCGATTATCCTGTTCGACTACTGGTGATCAATCGATTGATTGCAGTATTAAGCCAACATAAGTCTTCTTAATCAAATGGCCGGTTTGACTATTTCATAATAATCGATTGGGAAATCAAGGCAATCGATTGATGCTCAAATCCAGGGATGATCTCAGCCCTTGATCCGCTTTCAGTAACCATTGAACGGTAAAATGACGGTTAGCAATCGATTGGTCAAAGTGATCAATCAACTAGTAGCAGCAAATGTAAAGAGAAACAGTGATTCTTAGATGCTTATAAAAGGCCACTACCCCTTTGGAGATAAGTAACCATTCCATTACCGTGCTTAAGGCTCTCAAGCTCATCAATCTTCAAGTAACAAGAGAAAGAGTGTGTTAAAAATATTACAACAATCGTTTTCTTCTTTCTCTTGTAAGTTTCTTTTCTTTGTTGAGATCTAAAAACTCTTTGTGAGAAACAATTGCAAGAGTGTTATAAAAAGATTTCTCCACCTTTGGATACGGTCTGAGAAAGATAAAAACAATAGAAGTGGTAGAACACTAGGTTAGCCTTGGATATAGTCACCCTAGGTGTGATGAACCAAGTAAAATCAACTGTATCAACGAGTGCTATATTTTTACCGATCTAATTTTAAGTTTTCCATTGCAAAATCTCACAGAAAATAATCAATGCTATTTAACCCCCCACCCCACCCCCCTCGCCGCAGTCCTTACACTTTTTCCTTAACATGTCTTTATACATCATCATTTGAGGTTCTTTGAACACCTAGGTGATCTGCCAGTAACATCTCCTACTAGGCGGTTAGAGGACAACCCCTGACCGAAATCCCCTTGTGGCATGCCATGTGTACCATATTCATCATCAAAAGAGGTCGTTAGGGGACCAAGTATCACCACATGAAACAAAAATCTTCTCTATAGTCCCCGCCTTCCGAGTCACCCCGCCCTCGACTTGACTTACTTATGTCTTCTATCCTTCCCTAGTCACCCTGCTCACGACTCAGCTTACTTATATCTATTATCCTTCCTGAGTCATCCTGCTCCCGAATCGACTTACTTATGTCTTATACTCTTCCCGAGTCACCCTGCTCCTGACTTGACCTACTTCTGTCTTCCACCCTTCCCGAGTTACCTTGCTCTCGACTCGGTTTACTTCTGTCTTCCACCCTTCCCGAGTCACCTTGATCATGACTCGGCTTACTTCTATCTTCCACCCTTCCAAGTCACCTTACTCCTGATTCGACTTACTTTTGTCTTCCATCCTTTCCAAGTCACCCTGCTCCTGATTCGACTTACTTCTATCTTCTATCATTCTCAAGTCATCCTGCTCTTGATTCAACTTACCTCTGTGACTCTAAGTGGGGGATCTTACCTCATGTCTTTGAATATTCCCTGTATTCCATAGGCTAAATTATATCCACATCATGTATTATCATACAAATAATATCTTCACATTTTGAGAGCAAATATAATTAATGGTTGTAAACTCTAAATTGTGTATTACTATATTGGATAATTCTACTCATGATTCTTCAATTGTCTGGAGACGTAAGTCACTACTTGATTGTGTTGCATCAAAATTGCCCTTAATCCTTGGTTTGACGCATCTGTATAGAAGACAAATCCGTCTTCCTCGGGAAGAATGATGAGGATGGCAATACTAATTAGTCTTTTACTTCAGTTCTTGAAAGATGACTTCGCTACACAAATTGTTTTCCATGAGAATTTGATACATCAATTTCTATGATTAAGGACATGATTGCATTAGTAGGGTGTTTTAAACCATTGTACTTTCACCTTAATGGCTTGATTTGAAGGGAAACGAAAAAAAATTGCGAGTTAATTGCTGAGTCAAAGAGACTTGTGTTTTAGCTCTTTTCTGAAGGGGAAAAAAAAAGAAAGATAATTTTGTTGGTTTTTTAAGGTTCAAATCGACATTTTAAAAATTGGTCAGAAATTTTAATTAACTTTTATGATTAAATTGGAAATGAACATTAAATTAATATCAAATTGCTATTTTAGTGTTTCTTCTTTTGATCGGACGAAATTCTTGATCAGCTCAAATTAATAGGCAAATTTTTTAAACATAGACAATAGGTTAACAAAAAAAAACATCTAATTAAACTTATCTAAAACATATAATAAAGTTTATGAACATTAATGTTAAATACATCATATAATTGCAATAGATTTTACGGAAAATTCAAATAATTATACTTTAAATAATATTAAAGGATGTCTAAGTATATATTTGCATTGCTTAATTTTGTCTACTCCATAAAAAATTAAATAAAATGAAAATATGAATCATAAATGAATATTACCATTCATTTATAAGGAAGAAAATGAGGAATTTTCATTGCTCTCGTCATCCCATTCCAAGTTTGTTTTCAGCTCCAAATGATAAATTTTTTAGCCTTAAGCAATCATGCACACTTATATATTCCATGTAGGAAAAATGTATCGGAATGGTTGGCTTGCTTTGCAATTGAGGTTCCGCATGAAAAGTCAACTCAACCTTTTTGATGCTAGAGCTAGAGCTAGAGTAGGAGTTCCCTAAGGCACTTATTAGTTCCTTCATTTTATGCCATTCACTAATCCGTAGATGATTTAGGCATGACAATTGTAGAACTCAAGATGCTTCCATCAATGACCAACAACCATAGTCCAAATTCTTAAATCCTAAAGAATTGGACGATGGATAATAGAGATGTTCACAGATAAATCGTATATAATAACATTGCAAGACCAAGAAGATTGTAGAGCCCAACCAACTTCAGAAAAATGGTTAATCAATTTGAAGCAATTTGATGATAAACATAAGGTTGAGAATTGTGAAGCAACGAGCAATGGTTAATCAATTTTTGAAGCAAAAAATAGAGTTGAATTGTTCCGGCATCTGCCTCAATACATACATGGAACTCAGCTTCCAGATCTTAAAGCAAAATTTTTTCAACTTGATGCAGTCCACAAGGTATCATACACATTTTCAATTTTATGATCAGTAGAAAATTGAGGTTCTTTCTAACTTTGCCAAGGCCATGAGGAGGATAGTATTGTTCAATAGGGTAGTCAACATTGTTAAGAGCGTTAGGGTAATACAGTATTATGTAATGGCTTAATATCTCATCAACAATTCTAGATTTAGGTTTTATTATGAGTATATAAATATATGTAATGGTACTGATCTGATTTGTTTGGTTGTGGATGTTTGTTGCTGCAAGTTGTTGGGAAATTTCATTTATTTGGTTGGGTATGTTTGTGACTATTATTTGATTATGGAATACTTGTTTGTTTGGGGATGTTTATGGTTGTTAGTTGTTGGGATGCTTGTGGTTGTTTGTGGTTGTTAGTGTAATACTTGTTTGTTTGGGAATGTTTGTGACTGTTAGTTGTTTGGGGATATTCGTGGTTGTTATTTGATTATGAAATACTTATTTGTTTGGGTATGTTTGTAACTGTTAGTGGTTGTTTGTTTGTGTTTGTTAGAGTTTGATCATAAATTGTGTATTTACTATAGCTCTTATAAATAAATTGTTAGGAATCTGTGCAAAGTTTGTATTGATTATTTTAATCATAATGTAATAATTTTCTTTCTTGCAGATGAATGTGAAAAAAAAACTGAAAGTGCGTTTTTTGTTTTGTCAAGAATACTCATATATCCAGAAAGATTCAATCCAAGAAGCAAGATAGGTTGGAACTAATATGCATGTCTAGTATGTATATTTTTGGCTTAATTTTGTAAACTTAACTTGGATCCAAAGTTTGTAGATTATGGCTTCACATTTTTCGTTTTTCATTATTTGTCGATTATGCAATATTTATGTTTTAATTGTAAGAAGATTGATTAGTTGTACTTTAATGATATTTTAATTGATGTTATTTATAAGAGTTTAATTAAGTAGTTCATCATGTAATATATATAATAGCTAACATTTGTGTAGATACAAAAGAAAATGGTTTCTATTTGTTGATAAAAATTGATATTTTATTTCAAACGACAATGTTTTTTATTTATTGTAAAAAACGTTGTCTATGCTACAAAAGACAACACTTTTAATCCATTGTAAAACCGTTGTCTTTGCTAAAATCATGACGCTTTAAATTCGTTATAAAAGCGTTGTTTTTCTAACAACAACAACACTTTTTATCCGTTGTAAAAGCGTTATATTTGCTAGAAAAGACAACGCTTTTTATCTGTTGTCATTGACCGGGCTTTTAACAATAGTGCTTTTAATAACGTTTTTTCAACCACATAGACAACGAATAAAAAGCGTTGTCTATGACCTTTTTTCTTGTAGTGCGGAGTCACTTCACCAAATATATATGATGTGGCGGAAATACTCCTCATTAAGTGACAAAGTCAGGTCAACAGTCACTACTAGAAAAATGAAAAATAGTGGCTATTTTTTTCGTCGCTAATACATATTATTCACCGCTAAATACTATTAACGATGATAATATTTCGTCGCTAGAATTGTCATAATAAGCTTGTCACTAAGATACTTTAGCGACAAATTATTAAAATTTCATTGTTAACATTAACGACGATGAAAAAAACATCGCAAAATAAAGGAATTTCGTTGCTAAATCTAGAATACCGAAAAGAGAAAAATCACTGATATTGGCGATGAAACATATAAATTTTGTCGTGAATAAATAGTCAACTGTCTATTATTTGGCCAGCCACAAAATGTTATTTAATCGACTGACCGATCGACTGACAAGTTTACGACGAAATACATTCATTTTGTTGCTATTAGCAGTCAATGCTGATGGAGGAAAGCAGTCGACTGTCCATTATTTGGTCAGAGACAGAATGGTTTTTAGTTGACTGGGCAGTCGATTGAATAATTTGCGACGAATATTATATATAATTCATCGCTAATATCTTATAATAATTGACTACTTAATTTGAACAGTCGATTGATACACAAAACGTTACCGACGATATTATAAATTTCATCGCTAACCCTAAAAACCTGATGTCGTATATCAATGGTTAGCGACGAAATGGAACAAAATCGTCACTAACCATGCAAATACAAGTTTCTAGAATTCATTTAATTTGTATTCGATAACCTATAATACAATATCAATCACACAATTTATTTCACCACCTAACTTAACAACATATAACTCAAATAATTTAACAATAATTACATTTAACACAACTAATCGCATAACATAATCAAAATACATAAGTAGAAACAACTCTTCAAGTCCAAAACATCCAATTTCACAAATTCAGAGTATCCAAATTCAAAAGCATTCAAGTTCACAATTTCACTAGCTTAAAATAGAAATGTTCACAAACTCTAAGATGGAGGAGGAAGTGGAGCTGAAGATGACTCATGTACCAATGATTGTAAAGTGCAAGCCAATTCAGAATTGCTACAAACATATCTTGTCGTGATCTCATTGATGCCAACTCATCTTGGGTGCTTGCTAATTGAACTCGAGTGTGTGCTAGCTCCTCTTGCGTCCCTTCTAATTGTTGCTCGGTGGACTCAAGTTTTTCACGCAATGCTGCGTTAGTTAATCTAGAGGAGGAGCTAGCATCAGAAGAAGTGGACTTAACTAGTTTTGGCACACTTCCAAGTCCTCTAATATATCTAGAATGAATACCGAGGACTTGATCACAAACTTGATATACAATCTGGACTGCATCGATGTCATCTCCGATTTCTTGTGATCGAATGTGCTCATCTCGCAGTCTCACCATATCACCCTAACAATAACAAATATATTGTTAATATATTTAAAAAGAATTATGCAAATTTAAAAATAACTTTACTAAATTATATCGATTATATCTTATGTATGCAACCTCGACTCTCTCTCCACTCCACCCTTGTGACGAATTACAATGGGTTGTATTAAAGATAGTAATCTGATTTTTTCTCTGTGACTAATCGATCTGAAAAATATTATAATGTGTTAATATTAAAAATAATAAACAATATATTATAACTATAAAGTTTGTACTTACACCGTCGTAATTGTATTAAATGAATGATTTTGAGACACCTCGATGGGTATATGGTAGTTGTGATCGATTTTGGGCATTTGTTGCCGATCGGGTTTACAATATAAAAATTTGTTAAAATAAAACATAAAGCATGAGTTATAGAACAAATATTTTAATTTTTATATAACATACATAGATAATTAGTATATATTGAGTTACCTGAAATTTCTCTGACTCAAACAGATCACACATATAGTTCCAATCTTTCTGTGTCTCACAAAACTCGATCGGCATATGATGTCGGCGCTCAGTAAGGAGAAGATGCAGTAGGCTCTTATAATGAGTGTGCATCTTATTTCTATTATCTTTGTACCTTGCACTCATTAATCTGTCAGTCTTCTTTCTTACCGACATTGCCTCCTCTACAAAATTGATATTGAAAGCAGCCAGAAAAAAATACCAATATTGAAATTTCCACACTGATGACATGGTCAACGAATTTTCAATAAATTTAGACTGATCTTGTAATTCCCTGTCACATTTAAAAACTATTTCAACCCATTTATATATTTAGGACTAATCCGATTCTGAATCATTATCTAACTTTTATCTATATTTTAAAACCTGGTGAAACATATATTAGATGTCAAATTATTTAATAAATAAGTCTTATAAATAAGTTTGATGGTAACTTTTAATACAATTATTTTAGCAACTTAAATTTATTGATCACATCAAAATTAATCATAAAATTTATGATTTAAACATCAAAATGACTATTAGAATCAATATATTTAATAAATTATAATATGAGAATCAAAAAACCGTACCATTATCCAATAAACTTCAAAATAATCCTAAATTGATCATTTAAATATCAAATTATCTCCAAATTATCATCTAAGCAACAAATTAACTCTAAGTAACGCTTTTATCATAAGCATAAAAATAAAAATAAAACTATCATGAAATAAATTATAATTCCTACTTCCTTAACTTTAACCCTAAAAATATCTATCAAACATATAGACAAATCAAGTAGGTCATATACAATGGGTGGGGTTAGATGATTAGACCCTAAATTATCATCTAAGTATAAAAAACCCTAAATTTATCATCTAAGTATACAAATATTCCTAAATTTATAATCTAATCATAACAATAACCTAAAAAATATAAATAATTTTATTTTAAAACCTGAAACAATTGCTACAAATTTTTTTTTAAAGGCTTCGAAAAAACCTAAGTTGGAGGCTGAGCTGGAGATGGAGGCGGAGCAGGAGGCAGGAGCTAGCGACGTAAACGGATAGTTGGGAGAACATCGGAGTCGGAGCCAGAGCCAGAGGTCGGAGTTGGTGGACGAGAGGCGAGAGGCGAGAGGGAAATTGAGGGAAGGGCGACGAGCCAAGCACTTGACGGAGCCGGAGTAGGAGACGGAGGAATCGCATGAGCAGGAGTTGGAGTGGAAGAATCGCTGAAAGCAAAAGAATAGTCGGAAAAGAGGAAGGAAGAGTCGCGGGGAAAATTTGGGGGAATCTATTGAAAAGCAAACTTAATTATGGATAAAAATGATGTGGTAGCGATATGGATAAGATAAGAATTAGTGGAGATAGAGTAGATGAGGTGGAAAGTTGATGTGGTGGCGATATTAATAAGATAAGAATTAGTGGAGATAAAATCGATGAGGTGGAAAGTTGATAAAAATAAAATAAAATGGTCTAGATTTAATGTATTTGAGGATAGTGCTTATCGTTTATCCAATAAACCTATAAATATGTAATGTTTCTAAGAGATTGCAATAAATTAAGTAGTTCATCTATATCTTATTTGCCTTCTTCCACGAAGCTTTCTTTTCCCTTCTTTATTTTTGCAACAGAGTCGACGGCACGAGGGTTTTTTCTGCGTATATTAGCGACTAAATATTTATATTCTTCGCTAATATTTATTATCTTGGCGACGAACTTTACATTTTTGTCATTAATATTTATTATCTTGGCGACGAACTTTACATTTTCGTTGTTAATATTATGATTATTAGTGACGAAAAATACATATCGTCGCAAAAGAAGGCGCCATCAATCAGTGATATACACGATCGTATATAATTTGCTTGACCATAGTATATTTTTAGTCATTGACCCAATCATTGAATCTTTTGCGACGAATACACCATATTTCTTTCTTGCTAATCATCAGTCGATTGGAGGTATACACCAGTCGACTGCCCATAATTTGGTCGGTTACATATGTTTTTCAGTCGACTGTCGGTATTAGCGATGAATTATAGTTATATCATCGCTAAATTTATATATATTAGCAATGAAATATTAGTTTCACCGCTAATACTCATTTGGACGAAAGACTAGCGCCGAATATTTTTAATTCGTCTCTAATATTTTTTATTTTTGCAATGAAAAATAACTATTTCGCAACAAATATGACATTATTTCGACAATCAATATTTTTAATATCTTTATTTACAACAATCATAACAATCGTCGATAATTGTTACTGTTAGCGACGAATTATTAACTCGTCGCTAATATTTCATCACTATTTTGTTGATTTCTTGTAGTGAGTAATCCCGTGGTACATCCGAGTTCAGTTTGGTAATCAAGATCCACTACGGGAAAAGCAGGATTTATCCGCAAAACAAAATAGCCGGTAATCCTATTATTTTGGCTGGTAATATGGATTACCGACCAAAAACATTTGGTAAAAATTTGGCCGATAATCCATGGTCGGTAAATCTTATTTCTCGGCCATTATGTTGGCTGGTATTCTTTAAAAATATTCCAAACAAATGGCCAGTAAACTTTAAAAAAACGTTCAAATATATATTTGGCTGGTAAATTTATAAAATAAATGGCTGGGATTTATTTTTAAATACCGGGCCACCGGCGGTCATTTTTTTTAAATTTAGCGACCAATATATATTTAATCAATATTTTCAATTGAATTTCGAGCCAAAATGCATTCGGCTACTAAATTTTACAATAATACTGAATCATTTTTATTAATTTATCGATTATTTATACATAATTATAATTGATGAATTTTTAAAAACTAGTTAAATAACTGAGAAAAATGTGATTTACACATAGTAGTAAATTATCTAAAAATATCAAAAAGATAGTAAATGACAAATAATTAACTAATAAAAAAGTACTACAATAAAATATCTAAATGATGTATCAAGAAATATTTAGACATCTTATCCTTCATGGGTTGGAGTTGATTGACAATTCATGTAATCCATTAGGTTTGTGTCGCATGAAAAATTGTAATATTTTGTGTCTTGATTTTTTGTTGAGCTTATGTGTAAAATACGAAATATATATATATATATATATATATATATATATATATATATATAATATTTAACCCTTTAATTAATTGGGTTTAATTAGTAGACTAATTGGGTTGATTAGCTAAATGGGCTAATGGGGTTAATTATCTTGTTGAAATTTGAAAATTGGGGTTGAAATTTGATTGGGCTTGGTGATTGGGGTAGAACTATTGGTGAACCCAAATCAGGTTAGGTTTGGATTTGGCTGGGTTAACCGAATCACCCGAACCGCCTGTAAATCACCCAAATCAGATCGCGGAAACCATTTCTTTCTCCGCGATCGCCATCTTCCCCTTCTCCGTGATTCTCTTCTTCCTCTTTGCCGCGGAGTGGGTTGCTCAGCTAGATTCTCGTCGACTGGAGATCGTCGGCCTAGCGAGAGGAGGAGAGCTAACTGCCACCTACGGGGCAACGATTTCGGATCAGGGGAGAAACGGGGACGACGATGGGAAGCTACCGTTTATATCTCTGCCGGCGACGAGGGAAGATGGATCGGCTCCAATGACGTCGCAGCTGGGTAAGCACTGGTATCGCAATTTTTCCCTTCCTCTTCGTTGCGATCCCTTCACCGTGCGATTCTCCTCTCCCGGTCGCGATTCCTTTATCCTTTGTTCTCTTTCATTTTCTCCACAGCAGGTTGGATCTGGATCATCGACGTTTAGAGACAACCTCGCGTCTACAGCAGGAGGTGGCGACATTGCGGACTCTGTGAAGGTTCCGATCGAGTCAGCGCCACCGAGCCAGCTCTTCGTCGGCCGGTTGCATCGCCAACCCCCAAATCTCTGTTGCCTTTGTTTCCGGGCGAGCAGTGTCATCGACTCCTATTCGTCAGCCATGTTGACAACCTCAATTTGGCATCACCTGTTGTTGGCGACACCCCTAGTCTTTTTCCTTCAAGCTAGTTGTCGGAGGTATTCACTTGTGGTGGTTGTCGACCATTGCTTGATCTGCTGGTACTATCGACGATTTTGGCTATGTCATGGTCATCGTGAGGAAGAGGAATGCTACAGCTGTAGCTCATAGGGGATTGGGGAATTTTGTGCTACGATTTGGCTATGGTATGATTCTGCGTTTGTTGTTCTTGCAGGGTGAGCATTGATACCTAGATTTCAATTTGGTGGATGTTGATCGAGGTGTGTTCTATTGTGTTGATGGATTGTGAGGTGGAGAGTCAGCTCTATTGAATCGGCAGTGGATGAAGTGGAGCAGAGAATCTGAATTTGGTAAGCAATGCAAGGTGAGTTGGAATGAAGTTAAGAGGTTCATTGATTTAAATTTAATTGTATGTTGTAGGAATGGTGTGCTTGATTCATTTCTAGATCAGGGGAGTTGATTGGGACTTTGTGTTGGTGCGACAAATGAATCTTCATCAGCCGTATTGGTGATGATTCAATCGGAGCAAGGAGGGAGAGGTAAGGATATGGATGCTTATGGTATTTAAAATTGATGTTGTAATTGATTGTTGATTATTAGTTGTGAACGTAGTAGATGTATGTACTTGCTAATTAAATTTGGTTGGTATGTTCATGATGTTAAGGTGTATCAGATTGGGATAATCGAGCATCTAACTCGTAGACAAGGAAAGAATGCGAACATAGAAACGAGTAGTGTTTGGTTCGTATATTTGTCTGGTGATTGTACTTAATCATGGTTTTCTATTATGTGTAGGTTTGGGATACGAAGCAGCTCCACGACCAGGAGGGTTATTCGAGCTTTGTATCAAGTGGGTAATATCTACCTGGTCCGGTAGTTTTGATCAAATTCTAGTGCATGATCTTGGATTTATGTTTATACCTGTTTACCTTAAATCCACTCTTATTTAATCATATGCTTGTACTGCCTTGACCTTTGAGATATATACTCTGGTACTTCATTGATTATCTAGCTCGGATAGGAACTATAAACCCTATTATGTATTAGCTGATATATGTTCAGTAAGTACATGTGGTTAGGGTTATTTTTGTGACTTCAGATTGGGTTACTGTGTTACATCACTAGGGTTAGGTGATGGATTGGATTATGGAGTCGATTGTTATATCATACCCGTATTAGTGGTGCATCTATGGTGGATCTAGTTGTCTATGCATAGATAGGTGTGTGGTTGTCAGTATGTGACCATGGACTAGAAGTCCTAGTGTGATGGTATATCCATTATGGATTGTATGCCTGTGTATGTATGGTTATATGATGTCGATTGTATATCGCTACTGACTAGAGGTCTTAGCATGGTTGACTGTCAGATGAGTATGACTCTTTATGCGATAGAGAGAGTCTTATGGATTGTAGTCCTTCCATAGTTGACTTTTAGTTGACCAGGACTCCCCGTGGGATAGAGAGTGTTGCGAGGATACTTGTGTGGATCTATGCATCATTACATTTGCATGCATCTTGTGTTGGGTCTCCCTTGTGGATGAGTCGTCATCATCTACCTCCCGCCACTCGGGGTAGTGGTAGCTTGAGGTTGAGCGAGCATTGGATGTGCGCTTCGCCACTTATGGATGGTGGTAGGCTGGAGATGCGCACCTTGCCACGCAGTGGTGTTAGCACTCGCCCACTATAGACGTGGTTGTGTGAGGTGCGGTTGTCTGTGGCATTTGTCTACTCATGGGTAGGGACAGCGTGGCTTGCAGCAGGGGCCCCTAGGAGTAGTTAGCTTTTTACGCTTACACGCTACTCAGTCATACTACCCAACTCGGCCACTCGAGAGTGGTGGCAGCTGGAGTCGGGCTAGTTGTCATTTGTCGTGCCACCCTGGCCACTCTGGGGTCGTGGTTGGGCGGATCATGATGATGACCATGCATATGCATTGCTGATATATATGTATGCATGTATTTGATATATGTTTTACATATGCCTGTGAGATGCTGCATTTGATTGAGCTATGATTGTTGCACATGCTTGTACATCATGATACATGCCATTTGCATTTTATTTACTGCTATGTGTTGAGCATGATACATGCGTTGATTCAGACTGTTATATGCATTTGATTAGCATCATGTCATTGTGTGGTACGGACCGGGTTATTATACAGGTGATCATATACTGTTCATATGCTGGAGTATTGGTCAGGTATGGGATTGACTTGATACATTATATGGGTTATGTTATTGTATACCTGTCAGGATGATATAGCTTATGGTGTTGCATCGCCGTACGTTGGTACATTACTTTATGTTGATTGATCGATTTAGTATATACATTGAGTATGACTTTGTAGTTACTTGTTATTAGATATGGATATTTGTAAGTCTATTGGACTCATGCTGTATACCTGTAGATCTTCACATGTATACTTGTAGATCTATCCTTATATGTTGTTCATGCACTTTCTATATATTACCCATGAGTTTATACTCACCACCCCGGGACCTCGGCTTCCGTCGCCTGATAACAGTAGAAGATTTCCTTGGGCGTTGGACTCACGGTGATCTCATCTCACACCGGACGAATGGATATGTTTTCCGTGTTGTTGTATCCTTACGGATTGTTGATTTGGGTTTTTCCCTATATTGTTTCCGTATTTGTGATATACGGACATATTGTATGTATTTGGTCTTTGATTCGATTTCTGTTATGATTCTTGTTGTGTCAAGTCACTCCGGAGTGCACAGTTGGTCTTTGTATCTTGTTGATCTGTTTGTATTGTTTTCGCTGTGTTTAGTGCGTTTGATATGTTGATATCTGTGTATATCATATTGTTGTTGTGGGTCTACGGGCCTTGTATTAACCCGATATGTTGTCACGTACAGGGGAGATGTCGTCCGTTTGCTTTTCGACACGACATACTCTCGGGGCGTGACAATTTTATTGGTATCAGAGCTCTAGGTTGCGAAGTCCATTTTTGGATTTTATTTCGTTCGGACATCGAGTTTTGCTTTACTCGGTTTTGGTTTGTGAGTTCTGGGATCTGGCTGTTGCGGACATCTCCGAGCTACAAGGTTTAAGGTATGCTAATTGTTATTACATATCCTTCTATTGGTTATGCATTTAGTTGCTTATAACATGGATGACTTGTAGGATATTGGTTAGTATTCGTAACCGTGGTTTGAGTTTGACCACGGGAACGATATGTTGAGGTTATTAGATATGTATGCGCCTATCGAAAGGTAATTACCTTTGAGAGCCAGATACCGAAGTCGAGCGAGGAGTTAGGTAGTCACATCTCTTGTGGAGATCAAGGATTACGGTCCTAAGATTTTCACTAATTATATTAGTCAGATCATTACCTATGGGGTAATGAACTGCGCGAGTACACTATTGCTGATGCAGATAGTAGAGGATTATTTTGGTGATATTCATAGGGATTTTGATCCCTGAGTTGGTCGTTCTAGGTTGTATAACGTCGAGGGTACTTTTGAGTACTTAACTCGTATTATACAGAGGAAGCTAAGTATTAATTTGCATACCATTATCCGGATCTAGCGCAGACTTGGTGGAAGAGATAGAAATAACCTTGGGAAATCACACATCACTTAGTCCACGGTGTAGTGATGTTGTGAGATAGTATTTTCCCACGTCATTTTTTTGACTCATCGTCAGAGAATTCTTGAGCTTCAGGTTGGGTGATCGTCTGGTGACGAAAGTACCGTGTAGAGTCGTTAGACTCGTGAAGTTCTGACCCCCTAATAGCTCGAGAATGTGATTGGGTTGGTTTTGGCCACCCACAGGTTATCGGTTGACATCTTTATCAGGATGTTTGGATCTCCTACCAGATCCTACCGGAAGTGTATAGACCGAGTCATTTGTATAGAAATGACTCCGTAGTAAGTGTTTTAAAGAGTTGGAGATTTGATAAGCAGATATTGCGAGTCAAATTATTGGAATTCGAAATCTCCAAATGTTGGATAAAAAGGAGCAAGATTAAAGTCGTAAGTCACGAGCGACTATTGGAGAGTTTTCCGATCATAGAAGACCGATTGATCGTCAGATCGTTAGCATCTTCTCATGTTTATCAGTGAAATCAGAAGAAAAACTCCGAAAGGAGATTATGTGTGTGCAGTGCGGGTTACGACGAGACACAGAGCCAGATTATCCGATGGACCATTGTATCTGTTTCTACTATAAGCAGCCGGTATCTACGAGGAAAGTATGTATTTTGAAGACTCAGTTGAAGACTATAGATGATGCTTTCGAGCGAACGATCCACAACCTCGAAAGCTGAGATCATTACAGAAGATTTGGTTATCACATCAGCAGCGATCTACTACCTCAGATATAGTTGGAGCTCTTTGATACTTTCATCCGGAAGAAGTAAGTTACTCAGCAGTATCAGCCGAAGACCTCTTAGAAGACTCAGACGATCAGACAACAATTGTTACCTTCCCGAGGCAATAAGCGATTTACCTTCCCAGGCGGGATTATGATTTGTTCAGAGGAGAGAGATTCTACGACGATAGTCGTATCTATGTAGTATTCTCCAGTTACAGCTATACCTTTCACAGAGATGGAGCGTGCTACGATGTTGGCAGTTCTTCAGTATTTTACAGCCGGATGTGTATCATTTACCAGTACAACAGTGTTTACCATCTCCATTGTAGTTGTTTCAGTTTGTACCTCAGTTTCAGCAGTTGATTTCAGTTCCTCCATGATAGTCTTTGCATCTACATGAGCGCAGCCGTCCAGAACAGATGTTGGACAAGTTTACATAATTACTCGAGAAGAAGTATAGAAGACCGAAGGATCGGTCCTTCGGGGTATTACTTTAGATTATCCTATTTGCGGATATATCGAGAGATACTGGTAGTTTACAGGTATCTTTGTCTAGAACATTCTTGGATAGGGTTCGAAGGGTTCCTATCAACTTATGGATTGGTGGTATCTCTACTGTCAGGTGAGATGTTGACCAACAATCAAGAAGTCAAGGGATACCCTTAGCCTTTGCTAGACATACCTCCACTATAGACATATCCTTACGGATAGTTGGATTGTTGGAGCGTTGGTATACTAGGACTCTCAGATGTACGTATAATTCAAGAGTATTCGGATATAGTTTTGGATAAACTCTCGAGCTTGCCACTGCATGGGCAAGTAGAGTAAGCGATTGAGGTGATTTCGGGAATAGTCCTGATATTGGGGACCTCATACCGGGAGATGATTTTATGGGTATCAGTGTTGCTAAACACTATGGGAGATTTATCTGCCTTAGTGTTTCTTCTTGAGAAGACTTGTAACTCTTTGTTAGAAGAGAGACAGACCTTTGAGATTATGCATCGATTATCGATGATTGGAATGCATTAGTTGAGAATGAGTATCCTTTGTTAGGGATAGATGATTTGTTTAGATC
This sequence comes from Wurfbainia villosa, assembly GCA_025175895.1. Classification (NCBI taxonomy): domain Eukaryota; kingdom Viridiplantae; phylum Streptophyta; class Magnoliopsida; order Zingiberales; family Zingiberaceae; genus Wurfbainia; species Wurfbainia villosa. The sequence continues at coordinate 61,497 of JAKLTH010000268.1, read as the reverse complement.
AGCTAAATGACACCTGTGTATATTCTAGGGTTGGTCTACGACTGGAGGTTTGATATTGTAGTGACTTAGTGTCATACAATTATCATTGTCGGTGTGATGATTGAGCTATCTGTAGCTTAGAGTAAAAGGATGCAGGTGTGTAGAAGACGACATTTCATACTTGTTATGAATTTTAGGAGATGTTGATAATGTTGTTAGACTTATCGACGATTTGGTCATTCATGGATTTGAGGAATCAAGTACTCTTGGAGTATTTGAGATTGATTGTCATCATATATGTGGAGGATATATTTATGGATATATTCAAAATCTTGAGGGAAGTTGTGGTTTCCCTAGATTGATTTAGTATTTACCGTAGATGTGGATAGGATGTTACTAGAGATACTATATCGTCGACTTGTGGGACCAAGAAGGTGATGGCAATCACCTGGTCGGAAGTTTGTGAAGCTAGGTTTCAGGGCCTAGAAGGTGGCTGACTTTTGTGTCAGTGTTAGTTAATCCGTCCGATATGGATGGAAGGGTATTGAACGTAGATGCATCATTTCAGGGATTAGAAGCAATCCCAATGCAGTTAAATGAGACGTATATTATGTGTACGCTAGTTGAGAAACTAGCGAGATTTGTCATGTTATTCTTACAGGTATTTTCAGTTCTGTGTGACAGAGTGAATTTTGGACATTAGATTAATTTCTCTCGTGAGAATAAATCTTCGTCTCTGGGAAGAATAGTGGTTCCCAGAGTTGCATTAGAATTAGGAAGAGTTGTTTCAGGAGACTCTTCATTCGGGAGTGATGATTTATTCGGAGTGTATCCGAAAATAGTGAGTATTGAGACGTTCATGTTGGTGGAACGATATATTGGACACGGTTGATTTCGTAGTTTGATGTTGGGTATGCCAACAAGCAAAGGTGGAATATTGTGATCGGTAGGGTCACGTACTGTGATAAAGTGGGAGCTTAGTACGTTAGACTGTGTTGGGAGATTATCTAGAATTCGGAAAGGACTTGATCGAATTTGGGTAGTCGATGATCGATTAGCTGGGTCCGCTTATTTTCTTCCGAGCTGTAAGATGGACTCCATTGGATCGCTTGATGGAATTATATCTATGGAGTAACCTTAAGTATCATTTCTGATAGTGATTCATGATTCACCTTACGATTCTGACAAAGTCTCCGATCGGTCACGGGTATAGAGCTCCACTCTGGTACAATTATTGACCTCTAAATAGGTTGACGGAGAGCATATAAGAGTTGAAATATAATATTCGAACTCAGTACCCCACTTAGTCACTCGAGGTGTGTGACTTTTCTTCAGATACTTGAGATGATTGTGTGACATCTCGTACTCGTACATGAGTCGGAAATTTGGGGACCAAATTTTTATAAGTGGGGGAGAATGTAAAATACGGAAAAAAAAAATAAAATATATGGAATAACCCTTTAATTAATTGGATTTAATTAGTGGGTTAATTGATCAAATTGGATTGAATTGGAGTTAACTAGGTTAGCTTGAGTCAAACCGAGCTAGCCCAACCAAGTCGAACCCTAAAGCCGATTTCTTCTCGGGTTTCTGGATTTCTATAAGCCGATTTCTCCCATATCTATCCGACCGAGCCGATCGATTTCATCTTCATCGCACTCCTCCTTCCTTCAAGCTTTCTCGCCGAGCTCACAACGCTCCGCCAACCTCCGCCGCTCGCACGATTGATTCCTTCATCCTGCGCTCGCCGTCGGGCCGATCTCCTCCGACGCCACTCGACAAGAATCGCCTTGGATCTCGGCTCGCTCGCCGGCGACTCTTCTTCCTGTTCGCTGCTTTTATATCGCGGTCGAGCGAGCTCGTCGACTTCTTGCCGCTCTCTCCTTTCGACCGCACCGCCGAGTTGGTGATTTCAAGAGGAGAAGCTGGTGGCTTAGGGTTCTCGATGATGACCCGATCCGCCGGTGGGAGGGACTCCGGTCGAACTCCGCCGGTGAGAGACCTCGGGCCGGGTCAACGACGCTTTCATCGAGCCTCGACCGAGCCGGGCTTCACAAATGCCGGAATCTAGTGAGTGGCCGATCTCCTTCCTGGGTTGAACGAGATATTTCCCTTATCTATGTTTCCTTCACTTTCATTAGCTCCGATCGTGGAGGGGAGAGGGGCAGCAGCCATTGAGCAGAACGAACAGATCGGGGAAGAGGGGATTGGCGTCGTTGGATTCCTCGATGAACAGGTTTAAAGGAGGTGACCGCTTGAAGATTTAGAGTGTAATCTCGATCCAACCTTTGCTTCTCGGTTGATAATTGTTGTATTTCCGGTGTGTTTATATGGTATTCGATGGTTTTTCACAAAGGCGATGGATTTGAAACTAGGTTGAGAGGGATGGTAGAACCGCTATAGCTTAAGTTCGTAGAGGGTTATACTAGTTTTAACATTGATTTGGTTGATCGTGGATGAATTAGGTGTTGTAAATGTGTCTGATTGATATATTCGGTGATGTATTGAATTGATTAGTTGTGGTAGACTAATCTTGTGGTAAGCTTCTATTACAACCATGTTTTGAGTATTATTTAGATCTATATATATATATATATATATATATATATTGATCTTGTTGATGTGGGAGCGAGTCTGATTATGGTGTATCAGATTTGGGTAATCAGGATTTCTACCGTAGACGAGGAAGGATGCGAACATAGAAGCGAAGTAGTTTAGTTTTACCTTATCGTGTATGGCGCTTGTACTTAATCATAGGGTGCTATTATTGTGATGTTGGGATGGATACATGATACGCGAGTCCACGCCGTGAGGATTATTCGAGCCAGATCGTGTGAGTAATATTTACCTGGTCCGGTAGTTTTGATCAAACTCTAGTGCATGATCTTGGATTTATGTTTATACCTGTTTACCTTAAATCCACTCTTATTTAATCATATGCTTGTACTGCCTTGACCTTTGAGATATATACTCTAGTACTTCATTGATTATCTAGCTCAGATAGGAACTATAAACCCTATTATGTATTAGCTGATGGATGTTCAGTAAGTACAGGTGGTTAGGGTTATCTTTGTGACCTCGCATTGGTTCTTGTGTTACATCACTAGGGTTAGGTGATGAATTGGGTTATGGAGTCGATCGTTGTATCGTACACATATTAGTTGTGCATCTATGGTGGATTTAGTTGTCTGTGCATAGATAAATGTGTGTGGTTGTCAGTATGTGGTTACGGACTAGAGGTCCTAGCATGATTGTATATCCATTATGGATCGTATATCTGTGTATGGTTATATGGATGGTCGATAGTATCTCGCTACTGACTAGAGGTCTTAGCGTGGTTGACTGTCAGATGAGTATGACTCTTTGTACGATAGAGAGAGTCTTGTGGATTGTAGTCCTTGCATAGTTGACTTTTGGTTGACCAGGACTCCCCGTGAGATAGGGAGTGTTGCGAGGATACATGTGTGGAGCTATGCATCATTATATTACATGCATGCTATTAACTAGGTCTCCCTTATGGTTGAGACGGGTCGTCAGTCATCCTGCCTCCCCGGCCACTCGGGGTAGTGGTAGCAGGGTTGAGGGCAGAGCATTGGATGTGCCGCGCTCGGCCACTATGGATGGTGGTAGCCGGAGATGCGCACCTGGCCACTGCAGAGAGTGGTGTTAGCACTCGCCCACTATAGATGGTGGTTGTGTGAGCGTGCATTGTCTGTGCGGCGCTTGTCTACTCATGGGTAGGGGCAGCGTGGCTTGCAGCAGGGCCCCTAGGAGTAGTTAGCTTTTACGCTTATACGCTACTCACCATACTACCCAACTCGACCACTCGAGAGTGGTGGCACCGAGTCGGGCTAGTTGTCATTTGTCGTACCACCCCGCCACTGGGGTCGTGGTTGACGGTCCGCAGACGATGACCATGCATATGCATTGCTGATATATATGTATGCATGTATTTAATATATGTTTTACATATGCCTGTGAGATGTTGCATTTGATTGAGCTATGATTGTTGCACATGCTTGTACATCATGATACATGTCATTTGTATTTTATTTACTGCTATGTGTTGAGCATGATACATGCGTTGATTCAGACTGTTATATGCATTTGATTAGCATCATGTCATTGTGTAGTGCAATTTGAGGTTATTATACGGTGATCATATATTCATATGTACAGTATTAATTGGTATGGGATTGACCAGTACGTTATATGGTTATGTTATAGTATACTGTCGGGATGATCTAGCATATGGCGTTCTGCACCGCCGAATACGTTGGTACATTACTTTATGTTGATTGATCGATTTAGTATATACATTGAGTATGACTTTACTGTAGTTACTTGTTATTAGATTTGAATATGACTGTATGTCTATTGGACTCATGTTGTATACCTGTAGATCTTCACATGTATACTTGTAGATCTATCCTTATATGTTGTTCATGCACTTTTCTATATATTACCCCTGAGTTTATACTCACCACCTGGACCACAGGCTTCCGTCGCCTTGAATACAGTAGAAGATTCCTTGGACGTTGAGCTCACTGGTGATCCCATCTCACACCTGACGGATGGATATGTTTTCCGTATTGTTATACTACTATGGATTGTTGTTTTGGGGTTTTACGCGTATTGTTTCGTATTCATGATATACGGATGTGTGGTATGTATTTGTCCTTTGATTCGACTTCTATTATGTTTCTTGTTGTGTCAAGTCACTCCGGAGTGCACAGTTGGGTCATTGTATATTGTTTTATCTGTTGTATGTTTTCCGCTGCGTTTGATATGTTGATATCTGTGTATATCATATTGTTGTTGTGGGCCTACAGGCCTTGTATTAACCCGATATGTTGCCACGTACAGGGGAGATGCCGTCCGTTTGCTTTTCGGCATGGCATACTCCCGGGGCGTGACATGGATTGTTTAACAGGCTTCCCGCTAGCTTCCTCTAGTCTTTTGAAAATCTGAGTGATGTCTTTCTACATCACTTCGTCAATAGTAAAAGGTATCACAAAACCACTCTTAACCTATTCTCTATGAAGCAGAAGAACCAGGAACCCCTGCGGGACTATATACAAAGGTTCAACCAAGTAGCATTGGATGCACCCTCGACCACTTCAGAAATACTTATCAGCACCTTCTCACAAAGGTTGTTGGAAGGAGAGTCTTTCTAATCTTTGATGAAGAAACCGCCTGCAAATTATGATAGCCTATTGAGACGAGATGAAAAGTACATCAACCTCGAAGAAGCCCAACGAACTCAGAAGGAGGAAGGTAGCTCGACAAGGACCATTCTTGCTCGGGTAGACAAGAAGGCGTTGTTTCCTCCTCGAGGCCGTGAGCCCCATTTGATTGTTGGATATGTCGTCCCAGGTCGAATGAGGGAAAGAGTGGTTCAAGAGGTTCATGAAGCACTGAAGCCACTTGTTGTGCACATGTTACCACAAAGATCTATGTGGAGTCACTTGAGAGTCAAGAGTAGCAAAGTCACTTGGGAATCGGGAGTAGCGGAGTCATTCGGGAGTTGAGAGTGGCAGAGTCATTCGGAAGTTGATAGTTGAAGGAGTCGGACACTCGAGGATCACCAAGGATATTCCTCTCATTAGTCAACAGTTGTCATATCTAATCCCCTAACCACCTCTCCCAATGATAGCTTTGAAACACATGGTAAGACAAGTGGAGATTCAATTCTTGGTAACGACTATCCCCTAACATCCTGCCGAAGGGCACAACTCACAAAGGATGATGAGATGAGGTTGAGTCCTTATATAAGGGTCAGTTGAGATACAGAGAATGGATTGACTCTTTCTCACTATGATTACACTTTTTGTACCATCGACATTTCTTATTTTCTTTTTTTTTTTATTTTCTTCCATCTGACTTAAACATTGAAGAGGTATTGTTGGAGAACCAATGTGTTTTGACTTATATTATAGTGGATAGGATACTACTGAGGCCGATTTAAATAAACTCTCAAAGAAAGAGAGTCAAAAGTTGACCGCATCACATCCCAAATGCAAGAGGGAAGGAAAGAAATAGATTTTCACTTTTTGTTTTTAATTTTAGGTAAGTAAATGATAGAAAGTGTTTATTTTGATGCAATTAGTCTTTTTTTTTTCCTCGTTCAAGATACTATATTTTTCAGTTTGAAAAAGACAAATTTATTTTAAGAAAATTATCATAAGTCTCGTTTGACTCTCGAGTCTCTCGAATGGCTTTCAAAGAAAAGACAAAAATAAAATAAAATAAAATTTGATCATCCAAATTTATTTAAAACACAACTATAAAATCTATTTAAAGCACTCACATGATACATCGAAATTAACTGATCATCCAAATTTATTTAAAATACTCCCACGATATATTAAATCAAACTCGACTGATGATCCAAATACATTTAAAACACAACTACCAAATTTATTTGAAACACTCCCGCGACGAAGACGAAGCAATGCGAAGAAAGGATGATCATATTTTGAAATACTGAATAGATATGACCAATTAATTGAGAAGCCAAAAGGACGCCGATGGTCCACCAAAGCCACCTGCTCGGAATGTTCTGACTTCATCCCGGTCAACAACATGGTGGATCTCCAAACCGTCGACGACGGTTCCTGGGTAAAGATCGACCCTTGTGATTCGGGAGGAATTTCGACCGAAGTCAAAGCTGGATCTTCCTAATTGGCCTCCCCATGCTCCAATCTTGATGTTATTAGGAAGAACTAAACATCAGAATGTAAATTGTGATTAGTGTAGAAACAAGAGTACGTCCCATTAAATTGTGCAAGAATATAATTAATAATGTTGGGAGTCGAAAGAGTAAAATTGAGAAGAATTAATAATGGTACGGTGGTTCTATATATGCTGATAGAAAATAATATATATGGTGCAAATCTAATTATTTAAGTAATTTTCTAAAATCCATTAGAGTTTTTTTATTGAAGTTTTATTATATATATCCGATGCTAGATATTGTACTCCAACTATCGATTCCTTCTCTTCGAAGGAAAAAAGAAAAAAAAAAAAAAAAGGAGAATATATATGTATATACTCACCGATGCGTGTAATATTCTCACGCACAGGCGCTGAATAATAGCCTTCCAATAACTCCAGGCCAACCGGCCACTGGTTGATGTCAGGTGCGACTACTCTTCTCTCGAGATTGGCTTTCAGCTTTTCGATTTCTTGCTTTAACTTGTAGATGCTGGTTAAGTTCTGCTCGAAGGATTCGAATAACCTGAAGCACTTGTTGACGTCTTCATTGAGAGGCAAGCTGGAGTCAGCCATGGCTAGCGATGGAGGATTCGAAAGGTAGAAAAGGAGAGGAGCTAGAGATTGTCGTATAAAAGAGTGACAACCCATTTCCTTCTTTTATAGACAGACCCAGACAAGGAAAAACTGAGAGAAGAAGAGGTGTACCATGATTGGCTGGTTCAATTATATTAGCTTAGATAAGGTTAATACATGCAGCGTAACCCATGACGTCGCTAGGTCACAGCTAACAAAAAGGACAATTATTGCTGATTTAAATATAGCTAACACCGCCATATTTACGTCATTTCCATTACGTCAGTCAAAGATTGAATAGGAATTTAGAAACAGAATTCATTTGTTAAAGACTTCAACCAGTTTCAAGGGACAGCACAATTACTGCAAAAGACTTTGCTTTGTATTATTTATATATGGCAACCACTTCGCCTACTTTAATTAATCATCGGTTAATTAATTAAAAGCATAAAAATTATGAGAGAGATGAACATGGTTGACTACGCATTGCAATGAGGCTCACACGATCAACTAAGGGATAATATAAAGTATTTTTTTTTAAATAATAATAATAATAAACTATTCATCCACATGTATCACATCGATATAATTAAATAATTAATTTTGCAGCCTCGAAATTCTAAAAAGATTCCGTTAAGCGTTGAATCTGTCATCTTCCCGTTCAGGCTGCTTATAATTAAGAAATAAAGTAAATGCATTGTTGCAATGATTTAGGCCACATGGACATCAAAAGTTAGCATTTTATTCTTTGATTTTCAGCAAATCATTTTTCATCCATATCCTTGTTTTCATCACAACATGCAAGTGGAGTGCTTTTGCCTATGATATAGGAGAGTTTTTGTGCATTTCCATCAATTGACGTCGTACATCATAATTTATTTTAATTAGTAGAATATCTGCATTAAAGACATCTTCAGACTAAACAGATTGAACGAGAATTGAAACAGATTTATGAGGATTTAATTGGTTGATTCATTATTGCCACTTTTCCTTGCTTCTGATATTGCTATAAAAACAACAATAGATGTTCTAACAGTAGTGGATATATATGAGATGATCCAAGACATAGGATAAGTGGCTTTTGAAACGTAGTAGATGTATTTTGTGTGTGTGTGTGGAGGCAATGACAGTGCAAGATCAATTAGAAAGTTTAGGGCTTAAAAAGAATTTAGCTCTGATGTTATTTTGAAAATTAAAAAAAAATAACTCTCAAAGTATTCAGGTAATTAATACATAAGATCCTAACCTTTTATATGTTGCTTTATTTTTCTCAATAAATTTTTAAATAACTAAATAGATATATCTGAAAACTGAATTGACTCTTAAAAATCAATAATAATTATTATTATTATTATGTCAAGTTAAATATGGTTTTAAGCAGATGATTTTTTGTTAATATATTGTTTATGTTTGAAAAAATTTTGCCAGTAATAAATCTTTCACAAGCAGTGTGAACCGAAAGGAGGCAGATTCAAGCGCATTGACTTTCCAACAGAATCTTTTTAGCATTTCTAGGCAAAAAAATTAATTATTTAATTATAACAATGAGATATCATGTGGATGAATAATTTATTATTTTAAAAAAATATATTTTATATTATCCCTAAGTCTCAATTCGCGAAGGGATGTGAAGGATCATCAAGTTTTTTTTAAAAAAAACTTTTTTAATTGTGCTTTTGATCATGGAAAACTCATGGAGTGTGTAGTCAACCATATGTTCATCAAATTGCAGTAAAAAAAATAATTGTTCACTGGTTTCTAATGTCCCCGTCAGTCAATTCTACAGTCAATACGGAGGGAATATATCTCTTGAGCTATTGGTCAAAGCATTGAGGGCTTCTGAATTCGAGTAAGAATTTTAGATTCTACGTCGAGATTCTATTCTTACCTATTGCAACGGCTTCTGCATTGCTTTAGCCAACTGTTCGTCCCGCGAGGACAACCATGTTCATCAAATGCATGCTCGTTCACTCTCATTATTTTTATGCTTTAATTAATTAACTGATCGATCAATTAAAATTAGGAGTGACTGGTTGCCATATTGTCGATTCAATTAGATAAACAAAGTCTATACGATCCACTTGAATCAATAGAAAACTTCGATTCAGTTTTGTTTTTTTTTTTCCTCCTCTCTTTCTAGTGTTATTCCCCTCTTTTCAATTTCTTTTATTTCTAACATTATCTTTTAATTTTCTTTTAAAGGATAACAACCAGTACAGTTTATCAAATCACTTATTCAACCTTTAGAAAAAAAAAAATACTCAAAATGCATATTTAATTTATCAAATAACATGTTTATTTTCATTAAATAGTACTCTTCCACATATTGCATTGTTTTTCTAAATCCGAATCGAGCCGAATTTTTTTTGCTCCAATCCTGTCTATTACAAAGAGAAAATTGTGGGGGGAAAAAAAAATGGAAGAGCAGCCACAATGTTACGTTGCAGCTTAAGCTCATAGCTAGCTGGCTGCAATGTCACACGATATATGAAGCGGATAAAAAAATTTAAAAAAAAAATGTATTGACAACAAATAAATTAGAAATTCATTTTTTTTTTAATTTTACATCAAGTAAATGGGAGAAAGTGTTTATTTTGACGTAATTCGTCTGTTTTAATTTCTCGTTCAACGTACTATATTTTTCTGTTTGCATATATAGTATTTTAATTTGTTGATTAAGCAATACCCAAATTTGAATTGGGGATAAAAAATTCTTGCCGAACAAAATCTAAAATAAATAAATAAATAAAAGGAGCATATATCCCATATTATTTGAGGCTATCCTACTCGAGGGACCATAAATAAGATCTCGGGAGGTGCTACACATTGAGGCTAGTAGAAGTCTACGACTATAGCAGATCTCTCAAAGGGAATATTATTGTATAAATAGGCCCAATATAATAGACTTCTAAAGAGCTTGAATAGTAAGAGTATGTATGTAGCTCAACTCTAGAGCCTACTATCACATTTACATATTCACCAATCAAACTCAAATAATTTTTAATAAAATTGCTAGAATTTGTTTTTCAAGGCATCGATCATAATGAAATTGAGTTAGATAAATCCGACTAAACTCGTGCCCACACTCACTATGAAATATTAATATCATGATTTTAATATTGATGCATGCGATCGTTTTCCGAATATATCCTTTCGAGTCTTCAAAAGAGATCCGTGTCAGATGACTGCCAACACTTCCCAACGATGATGCATGCTCTGATGCTTAAATCAAACAGAGAGATCAAGAAAGAAGATGATGAACAGACGTAAGAGCCATATGTGGTCTATATTAACTAAAAGTATATCCAAAGCCCCTCTATTATCTTTCCTGATCTTTATATAATATTTTTGAGATCCTTCCTCTGTGAGAGCGTCTTCCTGTATTATTCTATGATAGGTTGTTAGGGGACAATCTATGTAGGAGATTTTCACAGCATCTTCCTCTCTAGAGGGTCATCATTAGGAGCGATTTAGAGGACTAACCGTAACAATCCATGAGCAGGAATCTCCACTGCACTTGATACTCGTGATGTCAGAGGGTCATTATTAGGAGCAGTTTAGGGGACTAGCTAGCCTAACAATCTATGGAGAGGAATCTCCCCTATGGTCCCTGATCCTCTCAACTTTCCAAGTCACTTCGCCTCGATGCGTCCTTCTTCCCATTTTTCCGAGTCATTTCGCTTCGATTCATCCTTTTTCCTGACTTTCCAAGTCACTTCATCTCGACTCGTCCTTCTTTTCGACTTCCCGAGTCACTTCATCTCGACTTATCCTTTTTTCTGACTTCCCAAGTCACTTCATCTCTTCTCGACTTCCGGAGTCACTTCGCCTCGACTTGTCCTTCTTTCAGAGTACGACGATCGTGGGCTGCTCCCTTCATAGGTCAGGCCCAGCAAACTATTACAGAGCGGTATCAAGAAGGTTAAATTAATATCAAATTACTATTTTAGTGTTTCTTCTAAATTCTTGATTGGCGGAAATTATTAGGCAAATTTTTAAACATAGACAATAGGTTAACAAAAATAACATCTAATTAAACTTACCTAAAACATATAATAAAGTTTATAAACATTAATATTAAATACATCATATATAATTCAGTTAATTGCAATAAATATTACAGCAAATTCAAATAATGATACTTGAAATAATATTAAAGGATGTCTAAGTATTTGCATTACTTAATTTTGTCTAGCTACTGCATAAAAAATTAAATAAAATGAAAATATGAATCATAAATGAATATTACCATTCATTTATAAGGAATAAAATGAGGAATTTTCATTGCTCTAGTAATTCCATATTCCACGTTTGTTTTCAGCCCCAAATGATAAATTTTCGGTAATTTATCAAATGACACATGTGAAGTTTAAAATTATCCAAACAACATCTCATATTTTCGAACGTGGTACTGAGAATTCAAATCTCAGCACCATAGTTGTATTGCAATTCCAACACCACTATCGTGGTGCTGGAATTTGCAATCCCAACACCACTACCGTGGTGCTGGAATTTACAATCCCAACACCACTGTGGTACTGAGAATTCAAATCCCAGTACGATGGTGGTGTTGAGATTGTACCACCACTGTGGTACTGGAAATTCAAATTTCAACACTACAATGGTACCGGAATTGCAAATCCCAATACCACAGTGGTGGTGCTGGGATTGCACCACCACTGTGGTATAGAGAATTTTCCAACATCACAGTAGTACTGAAATTTGTAATTTCAGCACCATAATGGTGCAAATCTTTTTGGTGACAGAGGTAAAAAGGAAATTAAGTGTATTATTTGATAAATATGAAAGTATGGGACGCTGTTTAGACATTTCTAAACTTCGCGTGTGTTGTTTGATAAATCACCGATAAATTTTTTAACCTTAAGCAATCATGCACACTTATACATTCCATGTAGGAAAAATGGATCGGAATGGTTGGTTTGCTTTGCATTTTGCAATTGAGGTTCCGCATGAAAAGTAAACTCGACCTTTTGGATGCTAGAGCTAGAGCTAGAGCAGGAGTTCCCTAAGCCACTTATTTGTTCCTTCATGTTACGACATTCACTAATCCGTAGAAGATTTAGGCATGACAATTGTAGAACTGAAGAAGCTTCCTTCAATTAATGACCGCAACCCCATATATATATATATATATATATATATATATATATAAAGAGAAAAATATCTCCTATACAATTTATCCATAAACATCTATAAATATTTCTATATATTATTCATCATTCGATTGGATTAGTATTACAGTTCAATCTTTGAATCATAAAAGATCGAACGACAAATTAATAAAGACGGATGCTTATGAATGAATGGTATAGAATAATATCGCAGGACTAAAAAGGTTGAGAGCCTAGCCAATTTCAGAAAAATGGAGGCCAAGGTCAAGGCATCCTATGTGCGTGCACGGCGGTCACAACAGCGAGACGACTGCCGGCAACCGGAAAAAAAAGGATTAATAATTGTATTAGCTAAGATTACCCAAGAATTTTATAAGGTAACCAGATTTTAAGTTTACTTATGAATTATTTTAGACATTTTTATTTTATTAAAATACAATAAATTTATAAATATGTAATATATATTTTTTCTAATTTATATAAATTAAAACCGATTTTTTTCTATTTAATTTTTTTAACAGATTTTTATGACAAATATATATCTGTATTTATATTTACTTATAAAAATTTATTTTCTTGCAATATACTCAGCAAAATATATTGGAACAAATATCTTTAGTCGTGTTAAATCAAATGAAAATCGACATTAAAAAATAGAATTAAAACTCATATGAGAAAAACAACATAATTTATTAGAGCAAATAGAACTACAAAGTTTGAAAACACCGAACACACATCAAAGTTGATTGATCATCCAAATTTATTTAAAACATCGCCACGATACAATCGAGATCCCAAATTTATTTAAAACACTCCCACGATACATCAAACAATTGATCGATCATCCAAATTTATTTAAAACACAATTACTAAATTTTATTTAAAACACTCCCACGACGAAGCGAAGCGAAGACACGACTGGCTGCCCTTAGGGACACGGTGCAACGGTAAAAATGAAGAGACATTTCACAGGAGAACACAGTTCGATCCTCTACTATGACACCGTTCGATGACGAATTTAGGAAAAATCCATTCGAGGACCCTGTGATCCAGGGAATATAACTTCCGCATTGGGCCGTTGTTCAAGTATGAATTGACTACGGAGTTCGGACTGGATTGTAAAAAAATTACGAGCGTTTCCCTGATTTACTTTTGGTGATCGGTGGAGATCACTTAGGCTCCGATCTTATCCAATTTAGTTGTTGACGAGGCGTTTCGAAAATTCATGGAATAGGATCGATTATTCTCAGAGATTAATTGAATTGAAGGTCGAGATTCTTTAATGTCAATAAAAAAATCTCTGAGTGGCTGGATGATCGAAATACTGAATAGATAGATGGTAAGATTCACACCGACCGTTTTCCCCGCGCCACCCAGAAAGAATCCGATGGAATTAATATGGCATTGGACAGGCCAAAAAAAACCAATAATGCTACCGTCCATGACTTTAACAGTGAACTTCTGACCACCTCCTGGCCCATAAGGCCCATACATATTCCCTGACTCGGTCCTAAATTCGAACCGAGAGATGCACATTTTGCCGTCATAACCTTTGGAGAACCCACCCACCCGGTTGATACATTCATCACTGTTTAGTTCCTTTTATATATATATATATATAATTTGTAAAATTGGTAATGAAAATCCATATATGTTATGTAGCTTAGCTAGAATGTTGGCATGTATGCATGCATTTCGATGGGCGATGGCGTACCCCTTGCGATTCACCATCCAAGCTGCCTGCTAGTGCTAGGAATGTTAGGTTCTGTCCATAGATATCGACATAGCTGATCTCCAAACAGTCGACGACGTTTCCCGTGTAGACTTTGACCTCGGTGATATAGGAGACAAATTGACCGACGTCAAAGTCTGGCGCTTCGTTGTCTCCCGGCCATAACCCAATCTTGATGTTATTAGGACAAGCTAAACATCAGAATGCAAATTGTGGTTAGTGTAGAAACGAGAGTACGTACGTACGTCCCATTAAATTGTACAAGAATTAACGTTGGGAGTTGAATTGAAAGAGTAAAATTTAGAAGAATTAATAATGGTACGTGCTAGCTGACAGATTATATATATATATATATATATATATATATATAGTGCAACTCTAAGTAATTTTCTAAAATCCATTAGAGTTTATTATTGAAGCTTTATCATATATATTGTACTCCAATTACTTTCCATTCCTTCTCTTTCAAGAAAAGAAAATATAGCAATATATATATATATATATATATATATATACGTGTAGTATTCATTGAGAGACAAGCTAGCTGGGTTCACCCATGGCTAGGGATGGAAGATTAAAAGACAGAAGGAGAGGAGAGGAGATCGATCGAGATTATGGTATAAAGGAGTGACACCCCATTTCCTGCTTTAATTTATAGACTGCTGCAGAGAGCGAGACAAAGGAAAACTGAGAGAAGAAAAGGTGTATCGTTACCATGCATGCACATGATTGGCTGGTTCAATTCCATGACGTCGATCGGCAGTTTACAGCTAACAAAAAGGACAATTATTTCAATTTTAAATATGGCGAACACCATCTAATTAAATTACCTCACTTCCATGACGTCAATCAAAGATTGAACGTAAAATTAAAGTCAATGCCAATTTAGAAATAATATTCATTCATTTGTTAATTAAAGACTTCCACCGGTTTTAGGTGCCTGGGATTCTGCATGCCTTTGGTCGGCAATTGACTTTGCTTTGTATTATTTATACATGGCTAATACTTCGCCTAATTTAATTAATCAATCGGTTAATTAATTAAAAGCATAAAAATATTCATCCTCTGGAGCATGCATGTGATCGATTAACATGATTGATTAGTCTCTGGAGCATGATGCAATTGGTAGGATATCATCGGTGTAAAATCAGATATTCACGGTTCGAGCATATGCTATAATGAATTTATGAGATTTATCCTCTAAATGAGATGCGCGCTAAAGAATGATAGAAAACTTTCGTGGACCAGAGCTGGATCAATCATCCCAGGATAATCCAATCAAAGACCTGGATATTATTTAATCAACAAAATACAAACTGAAAAATACACTACCTTGAACGAAAAAAAAATACAAATTACATCAAAATAAACACTTTCTCTCATTTACTTGAAGTAAAATTAAAAAAAAAATGAATTTCGAATTCATTTGTCAATTCATTTCTCTTCAATTTTTTATCCGCTTCACATCAGACGAAAACTTATTTCTTTCCTTCCATCTCGTGCTTTGCAATCATATCTACATCTTCAATTTTAAAATGTATATTTAAAACAGTTTAAAAACAATTTCCAATCTTATATTTAATTTGAAATTTATTAAGAACTCGTTTATTTTCTAAAATACTCGGTGATTTTTTATAGCCTGAAATTAATTTTAATTTTTTCTCTTCTCCTTCCCTCCCTTCATTATACTTGGTCTTATAGACCCATTTTAAGCGAATTATTTCTTTTCCTTTTGTTTATTAATTCTTAAATATGATTTTTTTTTTTCAACGCTCCTTACTTTTTCATTCATAATTTTTCTCCATACTTAGACATCTACGGAATGAACACATGTACTACAACATATGATACTTAGACATCTACGGCATATGTAAGACCACCATCTTGAAGAGCATCCACCAACACATGTACTATATATCTTAATCCATATGACCACTATCATTTGAGTTGTGGCCTCCAAACACTGTCAATTCAAAAAGGTTGTTGATGGCTATATTGCTAAGAGTTTCGGAGTGAACTGCAGGAGAGTGAGGACTTGCACGATCTTGGTTAGGTCAGAATTTGACACTTCGCTCCTCTCCATTTTATCATTTTAGAAGAATATTGTACTTCGATTGCATCGAAGATTTACAAATTGCCTCGATTAAGTCGAACTCGATACTTCTCTCCTCTATGTTTCACCACTTTGAATGAATATTAGTACTTCGACTAGACCGAAGACTTACGAATTATCTCAGTTAGATCGAACTCGACACTTTGCTCCTTTCCATTTCATCACTTCGAGGGAATATTGTACTTTGACTAGATCAAGGGCTTACGAATTGTCTCGGTTAAATCGAGCTCGATACTTCGCTCCTCCTCACTTTACCATTTCGAGTACTTTGATCATACTTAGAACTTACGAACTGTTTCGACTGAGTTAAGTGGGACTCTCCCTCTAACACCACTTCATAACACCCCTTCACATGATAAAATCCAAATTTGATCAAGGATTTACAAATTGTACGTCTTGGTTGAGCTGAATGGAATATTAACACTTCACTCCATAACATGCCTTCATATGACAAAATCCCAACTAGACCAAAAACTTACGAACCATCTTGGATGTATATATATAACAATATTTCACCCCACTCGGCCAGACCAGAGACTTATGAATTATCTTAGTTGACATAATAACCTTTGATATGTCGTTGTTTCTCCTTGTCATGCAAAATACAACACTTAATGATCGTCGCCTCTTTGTATCAGATCGAATACATGCAACACTTCATATGTCATTGCTAGCTTCTCCTTATCAGACGGAATATAATACTTCATATGATTCTCTTTATATATAGATCATATTGTATATATTCGATTTCTTGAATACAAATCTTAGAATCGTGATTTTCATCCAATCAAAAAAAGTAGACCTCAAAATGTCCCATTTGAAATGGGGGTTCAGAGGAGGTGAATTGATTTGGATCACGGACTCAGTTCAAGTAATGAACTTATGATTGAACTCAATTCTAAAGAGGCGACTCCTAGCCGAGTCTCATCCAGGTCATTCTTAGTCATTTTTGGGATTCAACAATTACAACAATCTAAGGGACATAACCACTATCTTAAAGTACGTACTTAGTAGTTATAGCAGTTCAAGGGATGTAACTCATGTTGTCTTAAAGTACTCGACGATTAGCGGTTTAAGGAACGCAACCGCTGCTTTAAAGTACTCGACAATTGCTATAGTCTGAAGAATGAGACCACTTGTTCAAAGGATATGACGGTTACAATAAATCAATAGCCAAAAGTCCAAAGGACTCGGCTGTTACAACAAATCCTTACCGGAGGTAAGTCATTGATATATAAAAAGGTATGAGCAAATATATAAACACATAAATTTAATTAACCGAGACTGTTTTCCTTTGTATTATTCTCTCTCTTCTCTGTGAATCTAATTTGAACATGTTTAACCAAAAAACGTTTTAGCCCCCTTCTAATCTTTTCAATGACTCAACGAGATCTTCATCCAAGTCTTTATGATGCCTCGGGAGAACAGTAGCCAACCCTATCATACTATCGACTTTTCAGAACCAATTGACGCAACTTGTAGTGCAACCAATTCTATTCTCTAAAAGAGATTTGATCATAGACTTGGCAAGAAGCAAATCCATTCTCTGATTTTTAGATCAGATCTGGATAAGTGTGAATATAGATTCAATGGATATAGAGTCGTCAAGTGCATTGTCTATCTCAATAGAATTTTTCTAGAAATTTTAGACTCAAAAATTAATTATTTAATTATAAAAATGCGACATCAAGTGGATGAATAATTTATTATTTTTTAAAGAATTATTTTATATTTTTCCCTTAGCCTCAATTGGCGGAGGGATTGGATAGGAAAGATCGATCATCAAGTTTTTTTTTAAAAAAAAAAACTTTTTTAATTGTGTTTTTGATCATGTGAGTCTCATTGAGTGCGTAGTCAACATAACCATATTCATCAAATGCATGCTCATTCTCTCTCATAATTTTTATGCTTTTAATTAATTAACCGATTGATTAATTAAATTAGGCGAAGTGGTTGCCATATATAAATAATACAAAGCAAAGTCAATTACCGACCAAAGGCAGCATCCAAGGCATCTACAAAACGGCAGTAATTGTGCTGTCCCATAAAACCGGTGGCGATATTTTTACAAAGTCTTTAACAAATGAATGAATAAATATTAATTGTTTCTAAATTCCTATTGACTTTCTGTTCATTCTTTCATCGACGTCATGGACGTGAGGTAAATTAGGTGGTGATCGCCATATTTAAAACGGCAATAATTGTCCTTGTTGTTAGCTGCATGTAAACTGGCGACGTCATGGATTGTATTGACTTTATCTAATCTAATCATGGTAATTAACAAATACACCTCTCCTTTGTCTCGGTCTCTTCAGTACGGAGTCTATAAAAGAAGGAAATGGGGTGTCACTCCTTTATACCATAATCTCTCCTCTTCTTCTTCCTCTTGAATCCTCCATCGCTAGCCATGGCTGAACCCAGCTTGCATCTCAATGAAGACAAGGGTGAGTGTGTGTATATATATATATATATATATATATATATATATTCTCCTATGCCATTCTTCCAATCCAAGAACTAAACTTCAATAATAAACTCTAATTGATTTTAGAAAATTACTTAGAATTGCACCATGCTCTTGTTAATTTCTACACTAACAACAATTTACATTCTGATGTTTAGTTCTTGCTACTAATATCAAGATTGGACCATGGGGAGGCAACGGAGTATCCAGCTTTGATTTTGGTCAATCTTCCTCCCGAATCATAAAGGTCGAACTTTACACAGGAGTCGTCGTCGACAGTTTGAAGATCACCTATGCTGTTGGCCGGGATATAGTCACAACATACAAAGCAGGTGGCTCCGGTGGTGACCTGTACGAGGTACGTGAAATGGACAACATTCTAGCTATATAGCTATATATGGATTATCATTGTCAGTTTTACAAGTTACATATGTATCTTAATTCTGATGTTGCAGTTTTCACTACTTGATGATGAATATATCAACTCGATGGTTGGGGCCGTCGGTACTTTTAACGGCGAAACTTGTATCACTAAGCTCAAATTTACGACCAACATGGGGAACGAGTACGGGGCTGGGGGGCAAGGAGATGGCGAAGAGTTTACTATTCCAGTCATGGACGGTCAAATTGTTGGATTCTTTGGCCAGTTCACCAAATATATAAATGCCATCGGAGTCTATTTGACTTCTTAATTAATTGTGGTCATATCTATTCAGTATTTCAAAATCTGATCATCCATTCTATCTTCTTCGCGTTGCTTCGTCTTCGTCTTGGGAGTGTTTTAAATAAATTTGGATGATCAGTCAACTTTGATGTATTGTGGGAGTATTTTAATTAAATAAATTTGATAGTTGTGTTTTAAATAAATTTGGATGATTAGTCAACTTTTCTTCCTCTTTTTTTTTCTTTTGAAAACCATCCGAGATTCCAATGAGGCTTATGGTAATTTTTTAAAAATAGATCACTTAAAGGTTCAAAGGATAGTAGTTAAATTACTGTAAGTACAAATTGCTTATGACAAATTAGATTGGAAAAAAAAAAGAATTAATAATAGAATCTTAGTATGAATATAAATTTGGGTATTGCTTAATCAACGAAATACAAACTGAAAAATATAGTGCGAGATGACTGATTAAATCAAGCATGGCAATTAATGATAAACTTCAACGTAGACATGACACGCGTTGTCTTCTTTAATTTAGCTAGCGATGAGATTTATTTATTTATAAATTAGTTTTCATTAACAACTAATTATCATGAGGTTTTTGCTTTCGTAATATTTTTTTGATATCATTCTTACTTTTGTTGTATAAACAAACTTATTTTCTTCTGTGAATTATACTATTTTGTGAGAACAAAGTCTACTTTTGTGGCACCAGATTAGTGGATTTTAATTATGGGATAAACACATATATGAAGTTCTCCTTTGCTAGAGATATGACAAATGGAACTAATTTTAAAGCAATTTTATTTCGTATGATGCACAAATTTTTATAAGTATATTATAATTTAACTATCATGAGCGACACGGTTTGATTAAGATGCTATAATTTGTTTCTATCTCGGAGAAAAAAATCCTTAATTATCTTTAATTTACACCGAATTAGCATTTTCAATCCAGAAACAAATATAATATATATTATTATTTAACATTAATCAATTTATAATAATAAAAAATATGCTTTAAACGGTTAATAAAAAATATACTTTTTACAAAATCGAAATTGGAATTAAGTACATTAAATTGTATATAAAAAAATGGTAGACAAATTACTCGAAAAGGAATTTTCTATTAATTATCCGTGGAAAATTCTCTTTCAACAGATCCTCGCCTTCAAGCCCCTCCACCAAGATCGTTCCTTTGAAAGATATTATGTATTCTCTTAATCTTAGGAATTTATAGAAATTGAATAAAAATTCGAAATAGAAAAATACACAAGCGATCTTAGTTTCATCTAAAGACATAGTATAGCACAGGAAAGATGAAATAATAACGATATCACCTAAATACAGTGGAAGAGACATCGTCGTTGAAGCCGTCCTCTTGATCTTATTTCCTGCGGAAGAAGAAGAAGTAAAAGTGATCTTCCAAAAGAATTAGGATGATGATGTCGAAAATACTTCGTAAATGGAGAACGAAGAGACGTCAAAAATCACCTCCTAATCTAACGGGGACCTCCTCTTTATATAGGAGTCTAATCTATTATCAACCCATAGATGATAATGGATCGAGCTTAAGGGTTCTACACAAATAAACCCATATCCAATAATCCGAAACTCAATAACCTTAAATTAGATCACTTAAACAGGTTCGCTTTGTATTCGTCTATACAAATTATATTAACCCACCTTAAAGGAGATTAAATTCAACATTCTTCCACTTGGATTATATGTGATGTGTATATATACGACATACGAGTATAACTGTTGTTGATATCAAACTTATGGATACAAAATCTCATATAAACAATCTGGTTCATTAACTTCATTGATATAGGATTAAAGAGGTCATAATTACTGTATATAACTGTAATAAGCTCCAACAGTTATCACAATATCAATGTCACTAATGACAGAAATTAAGATGTGGATGTGTTGTATGAAAATTATATGAAATATGATCAGTGTCAATTTCCAACTTGTCCAAAAATTTACCCAAAAGGGTCTAATCATATTTACAAATACTTTATGCTAAATCGCAATAGCAAATCATGATCCAAAGTTTATGATTCTATAAGGAATCTATATCATATTTACAAATACCAAATACTTAACCACAGTAGTAAATTATGATACTTTATTTCAGAGTGTCAAACAAACAAATAAAATTCCCATTTATGTACGTACAAAAGAAAAGAAATGTTTGTATTTTATAAATATAGAGCAATTAAATAAATACAGATTTCTACTAAATGAGTATTTCGCCCATAAGAAGAACTCCCATATCCACAATATGCGCATAAAACACCTTTGGCAATAAGCCTTTTGTGAGTGGATCTATCAACATGAAATTTGTACTTATGTGATCTATTATCACCTAATGACTCCGAACTCTTTCTTTAATCGCTAGAAACTTGATGTCAATGTGCTTGGACTTTGACGAACTACGATTATTCTTGGCATAAAGTTTTGTGACTTTATTATCACAATTGATCCTTAATGGTTTATCGATACCGTCAACGATCTGCAGCATTGTGATGAAGTTTCGCAGTCAAATTCTGTGATTGGATGCTTCATAGCATGCTATCAACTCTGCCTCCATAGTAGAGTGGCTACTAGCGTCTGTCTGATGCTTTTCCAAGATATAGCCCCTCCAATCAATATGAAAATATAGCCTGAAGTAGATCTCCTGCTTTCCAAGCATCTAGCAAAATCGGAGTCTGAAAAAACCAATCACCTCCAAATGATTTGACCCCCGATACATGAGCATGTGTCCTTTAGTTCTTTGCAAATATCGCATCACTCTCTTTATTGCTTTTCAGTGTGACGGTCCTGGGTTACTTACATAGTTACATATTTGCTCAACATTCCCACTATGAACACTATATCTGGTCGTGTACAAACCTGTGCATACATTAAACTTCCCACAGCTAATGCATAAGGGAATTGGTTCATCTCCTTTATTTCAAGTTCAAGTCGTGGACACTGCTACTAACTGAATTTGTCACCTCTAGATACAGGAGTATCACTAGGCACACAGTTTTGTATGTCGTACCTTATAAGCATCTTTTCAATATAGGTCTTTTGTGAAAGTCCAAGAATGCCTCTTGAACAATCACGAATTCTCGTATGCCCAAAACAAACGATGTTTCACCAAGATCTTTCATTTCAAAATTACTAGATAGAAATGACTTGGTTTCATGAAGCAGTTCCTTATTATTTCTTGCAAGCAATATGTCATCCACATATAGAACAAGTATAATACACTTGCTCCCACTGAACTTTATATATGTGCACTCATCAACAAGATTTTCTCTAAATCCAAATGAGATGACCACTTGATCAAATTTTCAATACCACTGATGGGACACCTATTTTAAATCATAAATGGACTTCTTTAATCTACATACCAGGTGCTTTGAATTCTCAGACTCAAAGTTCTCCGGTTGCACCATATATATAGACTCCTTAATGTCTCCATTGAGAAATACAGTCTTTACATCCATCTGATATAGCTCCAAATCAAAATGAGCTACAAGTGTCATGATTACTCTGAGGGAGTCTTTCATTAACACAGGTGAGAAAGTCTTCTTATAATCAATATTTTCCTTCTGAGTTAATCCTTTGGCAACAAGGCGAGCCTTATACTTTTTAATATTACCCTTTGAATCCCACTTGATTTTAAATATCCATTTACAACCAATAGGTTTCACTCCTTCAGGCAATTCGACTAGTTCCTATACGCCATTGTCTGTCATGGATTTCATCTCATCTTTCATGGCTTCAATCTATTTTTCAAGATTAGAACAATGTTTGACATCCTAAAAAGAAAAAGGATCATCTTCAAACCCAATGTCAAACTCATGCTCATGGAGATAAATATAATCATGAGATATTGTGAATCTCCTTTCCCTAGTGGATCGCCTCAAAGGCACTTGTATTTGAGGTGGTTAAGATATTTGCTCATCAATATGAGACAATATCTCATTCAGAGTGGAAGGACCCTCCGATTGCATTGGAGATGATACGGGTATATCTTGTCTCACTACTCCCACTGGATGTGCAATTTCCATAATGTAAGGTATAGAAACCATATCATTACTCGTTGCACTAGTAGTGACCATAGGAGGATCGTTAATGCTTTCCTCAAAAGATATTTCCCTAACCCTATCACTCCCACTGTCCTCAATGAATTTGGTGTTTCTCGTTTCGAAGAAGGATCTATTAGAAGGGTCAAAAAATTTATACCCCTTAGACTTTTCAGAGTAACCTACAAAATTGCAGCTAACAATTCTTGTGTTCAGTTTCTTTTCATTAGGTCTATAAGGTCTAGCCTCAGCTGGACAACCCTAGGTGTGTAAATGCTTAATACTAGGCTTCCTACCCGTCCACATCTTGAATGGGATTTTTAGTTATTGTCTTACTAGGTATTCGATTAAGTAGATAAACTGTAGTCTTGAGTGCTTCACCCCACAAAGACTCTAGTAGGGAAGTAAAAGTCATTATACTTCTTACCAAGTCCTTTAGGGTACAATTGTGTCGCTCAGCTATACCATTCTGACTAGGAGTACTAGGCATGGTATACTAAGGCACAATCCCACACTCAGCAAGGTAATTCACAAATGGTCCTGGACGTTGTTCACCTGATCCGTCATATCGACCATAATATTCACCTTCACGGTCGGATCGAACAACTTTAATTTTCTTCCCTAGTTGATTTTCAACTTCGGCTTTGAAAATTTTGAACATGTCCAAAAATTGCGACTTTTCATGAATAAGGTATAGATAGCCGAATCGAGAGTAATCATCTATGAAGCTAATAAAATATGTGTGTCCATTCCAAGATGCTTTAGAGAATGGGCAACAAATGTTCATATGTATTAGCTCCAAAACATCATTACAACGACTTGCCCCCTTATTTCTTTTGTTAGTCGTCTTCCCCTTAAGACACTCTATGCAAACATTAAAGTCTGACATATCAAGGGTATTGAGAATTCTATGTGACATTAACCTTTCTAGACGTTGTTTCAATATATGTCCTAAACGTCTATGCTACAACATGGATGATTTCTCATTAGTTAATTTGTGTTTTGTACCTATATTATGCATAATAACATTGTCAACCATATGAGTTAAGGTGTTCAATTTATAAAGCTTATCAACCAAGGAACCATTGCCAATCAACATTGAATTTTAGAAAATACTAAGATTTCATTTTCAAATGAACAAGTGTATTCAGATTTGTCCAAACAAGAAATTGAAAATAAATTCCATTGAAAAGATGATACAATAAATGTATTTTCTAAATCCAGAAAGATATCAGTTTCTAAACAAAGTCTAAAAACACCAATCGACTTGACTTTAGCCTTCTTTCCATTCCCTGTATAGATATATCTTTCACCATCAAGCGGAAGACGACTTTTGAGACAATCCTGCATAGTGACACTTATGTGAGTAGTAGCACCAGTATCTATCCACCAAGTGTCATTGAGTACAATAGCCAAATTAACTTCTGAACTAATAAAGTTGAAAATTTTATCTTTCTTTATACGCTAATTGGCTTATTTGGGGCAATATTTCTTCATATGATATTTCTTCTTGCAAAAGTAACAAGTGACATTCTTATCTTGTTGCTTTTGCTCCTTATGGTCAACTCCCCCATAATCTGCAGTTTGCTTTCCTTTTCCTTTATTATTGATCCTCTTTCTTTTCTTTCTTGACCCCTGAGACCCAGAGGCTAGGTGAGCACTTTCAGGTGTCTCATGCCTTAGTCTCTCTTCTTCTTGCACGCACTGAGCTATAAGCTCATTCAATGTCCACTTTTCCTTTTGAGTATTATAAGAAATCTTAAAAGTAGTAAACTGTGCAGGTAAAGACATCAAGACGAAATGTACTAACATAGACTCAGACATTTCGAGTTTAAGTGCTTTCAAACTTGTGGCGATATTAGACATCTCCATAATGTACTCCCTGATGTTCCCTTTGTCATTATACCGGATAGTTACCAACTTTGAAAGAAGTGTGGTAGTCTCGACCTTTTCATTTGCAATGAATCGATCTGCTAATTAGCTAAGGAAACTCCTAGCATTCTCTCCCTCAGTGATTGAGCTCTTAATTGGTGCTGGAATAGAGAGCCTCATAATACTTAGACTCATGCGATTTGATCGCTCCCATTTTTCAAATTCAGCCCTTTGCTCCATTACCATAATGTACTCTTTCCATTCAGCAAAATTAGAACCAGTAAGTGTAGGGATGTTATTAACATTGGCAGTTATTGATTGCACTGAAAACAAAGAAAGATAATAATATAAGTTCACGATGAAGTCAAAGTCAAGAACAAATTAAGTAGATATAGTTAATGCAATTAAAATAAATTTTAAATGCATATGAATGAGCTCCTCATGAGATATACCAAATACAATATTATATTTTATTCAAGGAATTAAACTACAATTTGTTAGCGGTACTCTCTGATATAACTCAAACTTTAATTGGTCGCATAATGTGAATTCCTTTGGGCTGACCCATTATACGCATAATATGACATTTATACGAGTTATTTGTTAGTTCATAGCTCACAACAACCTTAATCAGCCCCACAATATACCTTCCTTTGGGTCAATACATCTTTGGTGCATGATCTGAACTAAACAAATTTTGTTCCATAGTTGTAAGCTACCTACAAATATATATCTGACATAAAAATAATTTTCCTTTAGGTTAATTATTTTGAGCATAGATATGCGTCTATCAATACAAAAACCTACTTAGAGTGTTTTTCTTTAGGCCGACACAATAATTCAATTTTGTAGCATGCATGTATAGATAGACCAAAAAAAACTTGAACAAAATGCTTGATCAGAAGTGTTCTTGTCGAGTGCTATACATGCTAGCTGACCACCATAAGGTCTGACCGAATACCATATGAAAAAACAAGCACCCTTCGAAAATCCGAGCACTCTATGGAAATTTCGAGCACCTTATGGAAATCTCAAGCACCATATGGAAATCTCAAGCAACCTATGGAAGTCCCAAGCGCCATATGGAAATCCCGGGCAACCTATAAAAATTTCGAGCACGTACCATATGGAAATCCCGAGCACCATATGGAAATCCCGAGCAACCTATGGAAATCCCGAGCACCATATGGAAATCCCGAACACTTTATGGAAATCCCGAGCAACCTATGGAAATCCCGAGCACCATATGGAAATCCTGAGCAACCTATGGAAATCCCGAGTAACTTATGGAAATCCCGAGCACCGTATGGAAATTCCAGCACTTTGTGCCAAGGCGGCAGTTAGATTTCCCACTTAGTTTCTCTCTCGAAAATTGTTTGACAAAATAGTTTCTCACTTGGGAATTGCTCGGTTTCACAGTTTTAACTGCTCGACAAGCTTTTTCCCACTTGGGAACTTCTCGATAAGCGATTTTTCACTCGGGAACTGCTCGACAACATCATTGTTCATCATTTTCACAATAAACTATGAAATTTACAGTATTCATATAAACCTATGTTATAACTTGCCGTGAAAATGATGAAACATAATTCTGAAACCTGGCTCTGACACCATTTGAAAGATATTATGTATTCTCCTAATCTCAGGAATTTATAGAAACCGAATAAGAATTCAGAATAGAAAAATACACAAACGATCTTAGTTTCATCTAAAGACATGGCATAGTACAAGAAAGATGAAATAACAACGATATCACCTGAATGCAATGGAAGAGACATCGTCGTTGAAGTCATCCTCTTTATCTTATTTCCTGCGGAAGAAGAAGAAGTAAAGGTGATCTTTCGAAAGAATTAGGATGACGGCGCCGAAAACTCTTCGTTAATGGGGAACGAAGAGACGTCAAAAATCACCTCCTAATCTAACGGAGGACCTCCCCTTTATATAGGAGTCTAATTCATTATCAGCCCATAGATGATAATGGATCGGGCTTAAGGGTTCTACACAAATAAATCCACATCCAATAATCCGAAACCCAATAACCTTAAATTAGATCACTTAAACGGGTTCAGTTTGTATTCGTCTATACAAATTACATTAAGCCCACCTTAAAGGAGATTAAATCCAACATCGTCCACATCTTTATGCTCCTCGTCTGCCTTCCACTCTGTGTCCCAGCCTTGCTATCGTCGTCGCTCACGTGATCCTCGCCGGGGGCGCCTCCTAGAACTAGACCCCATCGATCACTTTCTCCCCTTCCTCAGGAGCGAAGATGAGATCAATGCAATGGGACGATACTTCCCCGACTCAGAGATGATTGCAACAATTCTAAATGCTTGTGGAAAGTTGCAGGAGTTCAATAGGGTTGATGCTAGCTAGACAAAGGAAGAAGGTTGTGGTTTCTCCAACAAGGTGTAGTTCCAGATGATGAGTCTCCTGGGTGACTTGAACATTGATCCACGAGAAAGAGGAGTTGCACCTTGTGGCAACGAGCGAGAGCTAACAAGCTTTGTGAGGCATCTCGAATCATCACATAGATAAAGAATTTGGATCTTTGGCATTTCATTAAATAGAAACATTGGTACAAAAGTTGATTCGTTCATCTTCAACGTCTTCATCAGTCGGTTACACAGTTAATGCGAAGAAAATAAATCATAAAGAATATATTGTCCAACTAAGAACTAACATAATAAAAGGACTTAGTTAAATAGACAAATGATTTGTTATATAGTTGTTTTAACTTAAGAATTGCTAGCCGCCTTGTATAGTACCACAAGTGATCTTACCTAGCTAAGAATAGTACCGCAAGTGATCTTAATTACCACTATATTATAGCCTAAGAATAGTACCACAAGTGATCTTACCTAGCTAAGAATAGTACCGCAAGTGATCTTAATTACCACTATATTATAGCCTAAGAATAGTACCACAAGTGATCTTACCTTTGCCAGTTGACTTTTTCACTCCAGCAGGAAGAGTTGCTGTTATCCACTTGCCATGGATCAGAGAAAATTCCATGAAGAGGCAGCCATCATATCCAACTTATTGCATCATAATTAATTTAGAGACAAGTGATCAATCAATCAAAATTTCAAAACTCTCAAAGAATTATTAGTTAACTTAAAAAAATTAATTAAATTGTTTATACTTAATTAAATGGTCCAAGATAAATGACTGAAATACACGTTCCAAGAGGAGATTGCATTAATTAAGCAAGTGAGGATTGGAAAGAGGTAGATTCACGTCGTCTTCCCCAACAAAATGTTTCTTGGCATTTCGTGCAACTCGAGGAGATTTTGTGGGCTCAGAAATTAATTATTTAATTATAAGGATAAGATATACCAATATGATATTCAAATATTTTGTAGCGTCATCTTTTTCATCCGTAATCATCATTGATCATCATTTCGATATATACAGGCAGTCAAATTAAATTTATGCTTAATTTGACTTCGTAAATCAAAACTTGATTTCATGAATCATTTATTGGGATACAATTATATAACAACTTGCCTTGCCTTGATAGATCCAACTAGACAATTAGGAGCCAAATAAATTGATTGACGTTGACTGAGCGAGAATACAATGAATCTGTCATAGTTTACGCGGATGAGGCTACTTTTCTTTGTGGAAATCTGGAACATTTCTATCGATTAATGTTCCTCCAAAATTGCATTTGTCATTCGCAATCATAATATTGCACCTTTGTGGACAAATATGTAAAGATGTACGATCGATGGTTTCTGGGTGGGAATTGAAGGGAATGCAAGAAAATGGATTGTAAAAGCTGGAATTGGTTTCATGTATTTGCTGCCTAGACAAGAGATCAAAGATGGCAGGAAGCACAGCGAACATCGATCATATATACTACACCCATGTAAGTCAAGTATGCCTCTTTTAACATTTTTGGATTTTATAAAAGAGAGCTTCATTCCAAACGAGATTGGTAGTTTAATTAATATTCAAACTGTCCTTCAATATATACTATTACTAGCTAGCCTGCCAACCGAGTTTGGTTGGCTCAGAAAATCCTAAGCTTAATTAGTTGAGGCTCTAACCAATGGGACAATATTCAATTTATCGATCGCGATGCTCAAGTGGCTAGATATAAGAGCAAATAGATCTTTTTATAAGGTAAGCTCCAACCTCAAGTATTTAACTATTATATATAGATGGATGACAAATTAACGGTGGCCGCTAGTATGAGGAGCGAATTATAAGTTTCAGACGTTTGAGGATTCTCCATTTTTATAGGCTTTCAGAAAAACTGAAAAAATTAAGATGAGTTGGGTTCTGCAACCTAGCTACTTACACATTTACAAATGCTAGCTGCACCAGGTCGGATGTTTCTTAGGTTGTCATGCCTTTGATACCCTACGACACGCTAGTTTGAAGTACGCGTTTTCTCATTTGAAGTTTCCAGTTGATTTTTGTTGGGTCGTCGTATTGACTTTTGTTTGTTTAGTCGAACCAGCTGCTGAAGGAGTCAACACGTGATTCACTAATCCAATCATGATGATGATAGACGGACCTCTTCTTCTCCCTCTTGTCTTAGTTTTTCTTTACTTGTCTCTGTCTCCTCAGAAGTCAATAAATAAAAAAAAAAACACGAAATGAATCTATTGTTTGCGTCACTCCTGCATCCAACAATAATCTGATCCCCTCTCCTTCAGCCTTCTCAATCCTCTATATATCGCGCAGCACTGAAGCCTCCGCGGCTGCAGCTATAGCTAGATAGCTAGTTAGCCATGGCTTGCACCAACTTAAATATCAGCGTATACGTCAACAGGTGCTTCTGCGGGTTATGGAAGTCCGGCGGGCAGCCCAAAACTGAAATAAAAAAGATCGAGAAAGAGATGGAAAAGCTGAGAGCTAAACGAGATCAAATCAAAAGTAAGATCGAAGAAGCCAACCCCGAAAGCCTTGAAAGTGAGGAAGCCAGGCGTGAGCTGAAGTCACTGGAAGCCCAAGTAGCTGCTATCTTTGAGAATTTCACAAGCATCCGTGAGTCCAAGCCCTTTTTCTTCTTAATTAATTAATTAATTACCTACTTAATTAGACGCATACATGTGAGTACTAAAATTCTGATGTTTAATTAGGTTTTTATAAGAATATCAAGATTGGGGCATGGGGAGGCAGCGGAAGAAACCAGTTTGACATGGATTGATCTGTCTCCCGAATCACAAAGGTCACACTCCACTTTGGAGTCGTCGTCGGCAGTTTGGAGGTCTCCTACGTTGAGGACGGGAAGAACATCAAAACATGTCGACTAGGTGGCGAGTACGCTGCCTCCAATCGCACGGTACGTGAAGTCAAGTCGCCAACATTCAAGCAGCTAGCTAGCTATACGGATTATATATATACATACCAATATTCTTAGTTTTTAACCATTATATACGTACATGGATATATCGGTCTTGCAGTTTGAACTAAGCCCCGGTGAATATATCAACTCCATGTTTGGATCCGTCTGTGAATACGACGGCGAAATTTGTGTCTCTAAGCTCGAATTCAACACCAACTTCGGGAAGCAGTATGGGCCTTTCGGGACAGCAGGTGGCAACAACTTCACTATTCCGTTCAAGGATGGTCACATTGTCGGATTCTTTGGCCAGTTCATCAAGTATCTAAATCAGATCGGAGTCTATCTGGCTCTTAATTAATTGCATTGCCCATCTATTCAGTATTTTCAAATTACGTTGGGTTTGTGCCATGTTCAAGTTATTTAATTAAATATAGACTTTACATCTTTTCTATTCATTCCATTGGACGAGAGTTAGAGCTAAATTGACTGTATGTGTGTGACTCGATAAACTTTATTTATTTATGTTCATTCAATAATAATAAAAAAGTATTAAATAAATGAATTTGAACATTAATTAATAAACTTAGTTTGTTTAGTTGACTTCGGTAAAAGGCTCGACCTTGATTCAAACTTGAATTTATATATAATTAAACTCTAACCGGACTCATTTAATCACTTCTCCACTACTACTCTATATATTCAAATGATTCAATTAATTAATTTCCGGCTCACCCTAAAACCTCAATTCATTCGCCGTTGCTTATTTTTTAAAAATAAAAAACTGAGTTTTGTTTTTTTTAATCAAATGGTACTCTTCAAAAATCTGTAATTCTTTTTGGTTTGCATAACAAGCACTTAATTTGAATACATATCTTTACACAATATTAACATTTTGTTACCTGTAAACAATTTTTAATTTATTGACTTATCACATCTAATTGAATCAGCCAATCATGCATGCATGGTGACTAATACAGTACAAATTTTTTCGCTGTCACTAAGGAAGGGATCCTCTCCGACCGCGTCAGTAAATTTATCATGAAAAAATTAACACAGATTAAATCATCATCGACCTAACTGGTGACGATACTCTGATGTTTAAATTAGGTTGGACATTAATAAAATAAAATATGTTAAATACAGTAAATAATGTACAAGAAAAAAAAAGAACTTATCTCATATCTCATATGCAGCCAGAAACATAGGAGAGACCATGAAAAAGCTTTTAGATAATACCAGAAGAAACATTGACCGCTAGCTAGATAACTAGAGGAGAAATGTCCAAGAAGGAATATACCAAAGAATCTTCGTTGAATGAATAATTTGAGGAGTTAAGCAACCATTATATCTTCTATCAACCTTAGTAACCCAACCAAGAAATGTGCAGATTCATGTTTAGTGATCCTCTCTCGGTAATTAGGAAAGAATGAAGAGAATCCATCGATTGCAGCTTGGAGAGGACTAGGAGAAACACTACCAATGGATAACACTATCAATGAAATGGTTCCAAATAGGTACGACGCAAAAAACCCTCAGTCCCGTGGAAGCTGGCCAATGATCACACCAAGAACTCCTGTAATCACCTATACTGTAAATAGAAAAGCTGCATCATATCCAACACTTGGCATTCCGATGTTCTCTAAGTAGTGGAGCAGGGTAGATCCGACTTCTAAGCCACATATATACAAGTTTTCTATGGCGGTATATATCTTGCTCTAAAATGGATGAAAATAGAGTTACCACCGTAACCTAGCCTTTGGCTTCACTGAGCACATGTTAATCTACTGCACAACAACAACAATTATTATAGGTCGCCAATCGCCATCGCCGCATTTGAGACAGCTCTTGCATCTTCCCCTCCGATTTCATTGGAGCATGGCGAGCAACGGAAGTAGCTAATGATCTCAGGCTTTCTCAGGATGTCCTTAATCTCGGGCAATACGACGAACAAGTCATGGGCATCAAAACATCCCTCCGATGATGAAGGCGTAACCCAACTGCCTCTTCGTGATGCCGCTGCAGATATGTGTGGAGACACCGACGAGCAGCTAATGAAAACCCTACAAACTAAGCGAAAGACCGCCTGATAGCAAGGGAGAGAGGCTGGTCGAGTTTGGTGGGTTAATTAGAAGAAAATGATCTTTTCTAGTTGGATCCCCCCTTGGCTGAAGTCGAGAAACCTTTTCAATAGCTCCCTTTAGGCTGAAGGGTTCCGCCCTCGATGGTTGCTGAAGAACCTCGCTGCTCTCCTTTGCTTGCTATATATACCCCCAGTCAAACCGACCCCTCCTCTAGAAAACCCTAACTGTCTTTATATTCTTTTAAATGGATTGGACTCCTTGCAGTATCCATGGATCAGTTGGCTCTCTCTCGTTCAGATCTAAATTTTTTTTAAAAAAAATTATAAAGAAAATGATCTATTTTTTATTAAAAATAAATTTTTTTTATCTATAAAAGAGGATTCCATTTTTATTATTTCACCCGTCCTAAAATACCAAGGACCGATTCTGCATCGATGAATATTCCAATATTCCCCATATCAGTGACCATAGGCCTTTTCTTCTCTCAGTTTTTCTCTGTCTCGGCCTCTTCATTAGTCTATAAAAGCAGGAAATTAAATGGGGTGTCACTTCTTTATACGATAATTTCTCCTATCCTCTCTCCTTCCTTTTGAATCCTCCATCGCTAGCCATGGCCGAACCCAGCTTGATTCTCAAAGAATACCACACGGGTGAGTATATATATATATATATATATATATTCTTTTATGCCTTTCTCTTCTTAATTATTTACTTCTTTCCAAGCCAATCCATTAGCTAGCCGATTCATCGAAGTGCTACTACTTTTTTTTCTTTCTTGGAAGAGAAGGAATGAAAAGTTCGAGTACAATATCCTTACACCATATTAACATACATTTTCTATCTATTAAAAAAAATATATAATGTATATTATTATTTAACATTAATCAATCTATGATAAAAAAATATATTCTTTGATCGTTTAATTAAATCTTGCTTTTGTCTTATATTCATTCAATTATTCCACCAACTCACTAAAATTCAATACGGCACAAGAACTACTTTTGACAATTTACCAAAAGGCACATTTGTGTCATTATTAATTTTTGTTACTTAAATTGAACCAAACCTATCCAAGATAAAAATATATATATATATAAAAACTTACTTATTTCATAAAACATTTTTATCCAAAATTAAATTATGGCTTTAATTAAATATACTCCTACTAACCTCGATCCCAAATCTATAGTTTTTTTTTTTTAAATTGAACTTTTTAACTCCATCAATAAATTTTAATAAAAAAATTATTAATAGTTTATAAACTCTTGTGTTTTTTAGAGGGACCTAAGCAATCTCCATCCGACCTATTTTACTCATTTCCTCACTATATCAATGTACCACATAGGACTATTAGAAATTCAATCAGATGTGATCCGTGAATATTTCTATTATTAACCATCCGATCGCTTACATACTATAACTCAATTTTTGAACCCTAGGGAATTAGACGATGGATAATGGAGATTCTCACGAATGAATTGCGTAGAATAACATTTTCGTTGGATGAACATATGAAAGATATGACATTGAAGATGTAACACGGTCAATATTGAAATTTTATTAAAAGTTATTTAAGTTGTTGATTTTTATTATTTATTGAAAATTTTAAAAGGTATTTTATCTCTTTTTGAAAGAGTTATTCAAGCTAGGATAATTAGGATTTCATTGTAAAGCCATGTTAGAATTTTTTTTTTTTTTTAAGTTTTATTTCTTTTTCGAAAGAGTAAGTCAAATTTTATTCCATAACTTCTTTAAGAATAAGGTGTTCTTTTTTTTCCGCTCTCTCTCTTTTACTTTATGGTTAATTTATCAAAACTTAAATATCTAAAACTTCCAAGCAACCATAAAATTAAAACTCAAAACTTAACCCATCCATGCTCATACAGTTTTTAATAAAATTGCTAGAATTTTTTTAACGTGTCGCAATGAAATTTAGTTAGATAAATCCGATTAGCTAGACTCATGCCCACGTCTTTTTTTTTTTTTTTTTTTTGGCCCCAGGGTTGTGGCGCATCGGTAATTACACTTCCTTTCCAATGCCGATGTCACGGTTCAATTCCTTTGGGGCGCATCCCACTGGGTATTTTCGCGTGGGTCGTGACAGTCGACTGTGCTAGTCGGATGCAGTGGACCCACGTTGGTAAACCGGGTCAGAGTGTAGGTGTCGATGATACGTCCTCCTGATTTACCCTCGCTGACCGAGGAGGACTCTAGTTGAAGGCCGTGGAATAGAGCCAATCAACCAAGGGGACTAGTTGGTACCAATTACCCAGATACCTCTTGTAAATAAAAAAAAAATAATGATTATGATTTTAAAATGTTAGGAGACATCAAGAATCAAAAAGCATACTTTTATTCTTTATATGAATGTGGATGAATATTTTTTTTAACTTTTTAATAATTAATTTATATTATCCCTTAGCCTCCGATTAGCGAAGGAATGGGAATGATCACATAAAGTTAAAATAAAAAATAACTTCTTTAATTGTGTAGTCACTCATGTTCATCAAATGCATGCTTATTCACTCTTGTATTTACAAATACATAATTCCTTATGGACTATTCGTTTTTCTTTCTCTCTTGAATTTTCTCATTCCACCATCAAAATTATTTCTTACTTGGTGGTGCATGCACCCATTGACTCAACGAGTATGTTCTTGGCTACTATTTTCCACTTTGATATATCATCTTATATATCCCATATTAGGATTACTGTATATTTTATCTAATACTTGTACTCCTATACCGTCTCCTTAAATATGACTCGTTTACCATCCTTTAACTTCCATCACTTAATTATAGGAGTTATGTATATTTTTCTTCTATTAATACTATATTTAAGACGTATATTCAATACTACTAACCTATGTTGGATAGTTAATCTTACAATTTCTATAAATCTTTCTATCTCTCTTCATAATCATAAGAAAGTCAATTTGCGATTTATTATTCCTACTTTTGAACGTGACCAAGTGCTCTTCTATTTTCTTAAAAAACGTATTAGTTAGTATAAGATCATATGCGATTGCAAAATCCAATATCATTTTACTTTCTTCATTTCTTGTTCCAAACTCATAACCTTCATGCATGCACCCTCTCATATCCCTCATTTTTCACTCCGACATCCTCATTTAAATCGTCTCCTATTAAAATCATTTCATTTGACGGAATATTTTGTAATACTTTATCTAGATCGTCCTAGACTCTTAATTTGGTATCTTTATCTAATCATGTTTGAGATGCATATACACTAATTATGTTTATATTTTTTTTCTCCACTACTATTTTGAGAGTTATAATTATATCCTCTTTCTAACTACTCCTACAACTTCATCCTTTAACGAATTATCTACAATAATACCTACTTCATTTCTTATTTTACTCTTTCGTATATACCATAACTTAAAACATGAGTTCTTTATTATTTTTGCATTTTTGTTTATCCATTTTGTCTCTTGTACATACAAAATAGTAATTCTTCTCATAATCATTATATTTACTACCTCCATTGCTTTACTAATGAGAGTTCCTATGTTCCATATACTAAATCTTAGACTATTAGTTTTCCTATAATATTTATTTTTATCCAACCTATGGCGTGAGAACTCTTGCTTATTTAACACTACATCTAAGAAAAAAATATGGAACCGCCACATTAGCGGCCCCCCACCACTGTCCCTACGTGTGGAGGGGGGTAAATCAGGTCTCAGGTGGTTAGCGCAGAAATGCGGAGTCATCGGTAGCCTGGTCGTCACCTCCAGAAATTGACCCCTTGCCCTTTCAAGCCTTAACACGGCTGCGCTAGCCATCTGGATTTTAACACTACATCTAAGACTCTAAGTTCTCATGGAGAGAGAGAGAGAAAGAAATGATGATATGTTGTGTAATCGATCAATGTGCCTTGTGCGCAACTACATCTCCATCATTCGATCTTCAGGATTGCACATTAACTAGTAATGCACAGTCTTATTGTCTGCATGTCGTCAGAGTGATGGGAACTATAATTCAGTCCTTGAACCCATCGGGATCGCCATCGTCGTCCCTTTGATCGGATCGCAATCGGAATCCTACCGCTCAGTGGTGATGCTAACAGCTCGAGCAAAGTTACTTTGCATTTCTCATTGTTGTGCTCGATTGTGCACAGGAGCACAGAAATCCATTGCCCAGCATATCAAACTCGTATATATTAATATGTTGCGCGACTCGATCTCAGTTGTCCGATCGCACAAAATGCACAGTGGCTTCTCTCCAGCGATCTCCAATCAAATCTTTCATTGTCGACCATCATCCACACTATAGTCAACCCCTGAATCTAGTCGGGCGCCTGCATCATTCAATCGTAGCTAGATTCTAGTTGAATCGCACCCAATCGTGGTCGCGACACATATCGATGTCGCGACCGCGATGGAGCAAGAATATAATTGAATTGTGGCCTTTAGTGCCGTGGCCACTGGCGATCACAATCTCGCCGAATTCCGATTGCAATTCAGTCGGACTCCGACTTCGATCGGATCACAGTTGAAATTCGATTCAAACGTATGGTGTTGAACTATTGCCGTGCAATGGGGAATTACTCTTCATTCCCAGTCACGCACAGTGCACATCACACGTCGTGCAACATATAAACACAACTACCGAATTTATTTAAAACATTGCCACGATACATCGTAATCCCAAATTTATTTAAAACACAAATATCAAATTTATTTAAAAGACTACATACCACCATACATCAAACTTCATTGATCATCCAAATTTATTTAAAACACACAACTACTAATTTATCTAAAACGCTACTCCGATGACGATGACGATGACGAAGCAAAGCGAAAACGACAGAATGGATGATCTAAATACTGAGTAGATAGATAGCCAATTATTTAAAAGTCACAGTGACAGACCTCCCTGCGCCACCCAGGTAGAATCCGATGGAATTAATATAGCGGTTGGACATGCCATAAAATCCAACAATTTTACGGTCCACGACTCGAAAAGTGAACTTTTCGCCGCCTCCTGGCCCAAAAGGCCCATAATTATTCCCCATGTTGGTCTTGAATTCGAGCCCAGAGATACAAGTTTTGCCTTCATAAACTTTGAAGGACCCACTCACCGAGTCAATATATTCAAGGTCACCCTGTAGTTTGAACTGCATGCAACATCTCAAAATCAATATGTATATATATAATAGTTAAGACTAATTAAGATACATGTAAAACTGATAATGAAAATCCATATATATATATATATATATATATATATATATATATATATATATATATATATATATATATATATATATATATAGGATACAGCTAGCTAGAATATTGGCCATGGCCATGGCCATGCATGCATTTTCGCGTACGTCGTTCGATCCACCATCCAAGCTGCCTGCTTGGTATGCTAAGATGTTTCCTTTGTCATCGACATAAGTGATCTCCAAACCATTGACGACGTTTCCCGCGTAGACTTTGACCTTTGTGATATAGGAGACAGATTGACCAACGTCAAAGTTTGGGATTCCGTTTTCTCCCCATAACCCAATCTTGATGATATTAGGAGAAGCTGAACATGCATCAGATTAATGTAAATTGTGGTTAGTATAGAAACAAAAGTATATACATCCCATTAAACTGTGCAAGAATTAATTAATGTCGGGAGTTAAAAGAGTAAAATTGTAAGAATAATTAATTAGCTGGCTAATTAATGGTATATACGATGGATCTATGTTGTGTGATAGATGATAATATATGGTGCAAAGCATGCATGCATGCCTAGATCTAAATAATTTTCTAAAATCCATTAGAACTTATCATTGAAGTTTCATTATATATCCGATCCTAGATATATATATAGTGTACTACTCCAACTTTCCAATATCCCTTATCTGAATACATCGATCGGCTATTGGATTGGCGTGGAAGGATCGATGTAAATAATTTAGAAGAGAAAGGCATATATATACTCACCGGCCATGGGGCGTTAGAGGATTGAAAACGCTGAAGGAGAGGATCGGAGAGATCATATATTGCATTCAGCAGTGACATCCATTTCCTTCTTTTATAGACTACTGACATGAAGAGACCGAGAAAAAGAGGCGCATCATTTCCATGATTAAATTAATCAGTTACCGATTTCAACTGGGTCAATTAAAATAGATAGATAGAGTCCATGACGTCTTATGGCAACCCCCACAATGACGTCAACTAATTTACTTTTTTTTTTTTTTTTTTTCTAGCACCACCGGATATCTCAATATTCAGCTTGATCACTAATCTTGGAAATGATCGGCTCTGTCCCGTAGATCTCTAGCAAAGCACTAAGTAATCTCTAGATGAGATATGCTCCATCGACCATTAGAGTGAATTAGGAAGTGCTCGGGTGAGCATCCTCACCAACTGCAACGTTCTTGATTTGTTATCTCATTTAGAAGAAAATTCTACAAATGCATCAGATCAAATTGTGGACACTTGAGAGTCGAACTAGATACCCTACCATTGCACCGTAGTTCGGGGGCATCATTGCCTAATTTAGGTTACTACATGATTGTGTCAATCATAGATAAAAAGTATTAATTCATTTTAATTTAATTTTCCGAATACTAAGCCAATATGAATTTAGAAATAATATTTTTGAACTTATTAAAAGATATTTTGTCTATTGTATTGGTGCAGTTTATTTCTGATTGACCAAGTTCTAATTGAATTTTGATGTTTAAATAAAATATCACCGAGCGATACTTTTCAAGGGATAAATTATTGGTCAAGGATGATCAAATTAGAGTTGATTGTAAGTGGAGAATATATATTAAAGAGAGATTATTGGTGCAATCGATCTTATGTTAGATTAACCATATATAATGGATGTAAATTTCGTTGGAAGGTGATTCAACGAAAAGTCAAGTAGATCAAAGATGACCAAATACTCGACAAATAGAATAGTCTAAATGGATCATGAAAGACTAAACACTTGGTGTAAGATGAAGAAAATCTAATTTGATCATGAAAAATCAAACACTTAATATAAGGATGAAAGCCCTATCAAATTATGCAGAATCGGATGTTAAACAAGTATAGAAAGTCCTAACAAGTCAATGAGGATCAAGTATTTGGCGAGTGAGAAAATCCTAACAGATCAAGGAGGACCAGATGTTATGTGAGTATGAAAGTTCAAACATGTCAAAGAATATTGGATGTTTAACATTGGAGAAGTTTCGATATCTCAAGATTGACAAAATGCTAGATACTAGAAAGAAAGTCCAAACAAATCAAGGAAAACAAAATATTTGGTGTCAGTGAAATCTTAGCAAGTCAATAATGATCGAATATTATGCGGATGAATTCATTGTACGTAAAAGGTAAAAGGCGACTGGATGTTAGGTGGATGAAGTCTTAACAGATCAAGGGCAATTGGATACTAGACGGATGAAGTTTTGATAGGTTTAGTAGATTGATATCAATAAAATACCAAACAAAGCAAGAATTTAGTCTTGATTAGAAATCAAACTGAAGTATCAATCAATTATAATCCTACATTCAAAACTTTAAGGGAGTTTATTGGGATTTAGAGTATAATTAGCCAATTGATAGAGTTAGTAGTGGATTGATATTATTATTTGAGTGAATAGAAAATTTAAAATTTAATTATTCAATTTGATTGATCATAATCAATTTATTGATAGAGTAGATTAGTTCGCTGATGATACTATAGAACACAAAAAATTCAAAATTCAATTATAGTACTTAATTATTTAATTAACAATCGATTGACAATAATAAATAATCGATTGAAACAAAAATGAATAAATTGTTGAGTTGATAGATCGACTTCGACGGAGTTGAGACAATCAACTGAGAAATATTAATATACCGATCCACGGAGTAATCCTTTAATATAAATTCATTTTAGTTTAATTTTCTGAACATTAAGACAATAGAAATTTAGAAACAATATTTATTGACTTGTTAAAGCTTTCTCTCTCTCTTTATTGCATTCATATTTCATAGTCGTACAATTATTACAAACAGTTTACAACTACCTAAAGGACAGGTCAAGAGACTTACTGTTTCTTTGCTTTAAATATGACAAATACCTCCATGACATCACCTGATTTAATATAAATTCATTTTAGTTTGATTTTCTGTACGTTAAGCCAACAGAAATTTAGAATCGACACTTTTTTTTACTAACATTTTAAATTTGATTAATTCTAAAAATGAATGACCCACTTCTATAAGTCTTTGATAAAATGTTAAGTAACCTCTAATCAAGATATGCTCTATTAATCGTCAGAGTATATTAGAAAATATTTGTAGTAATTATAAACTCGGTGATGTATTTGTATCATGCCTGAAAGACAGATCCATCCGAAAATATAAATTTCGAATTTACATTCAGTTCAAGACTGCTTGTCTATTTTTTTTTCAAAATTCAAAATCAAATTTATCTCAATAGAAGATCGCACTGCACGTCTGCGCTAGTCTAATAGATGTTGCTCCATTTTATTGTTACATCATACCCCGAAGGCTACAATCAATATTCTTTGATGTGTTGTTCTCACGGGGATGACGTGGTGACTAAGACACGGAGGTGTTTGTAAAAATGACATGAATCGATTTTGAAGAAGGTCTAAAGTCCTTTTCTGAATTCAAATGACTTCCACGTATTTTAGCCACCAAGTCAAAGCCCATAGGATCCTTCGTGATTTACCTCCCTCACAATGGTCGTAGGATAGGCCGGTGGGAGTCGTTAGATTGACGGTTCCGACATTTTGCAGAGTATTTTTTGATGTGTTATAATGATATGATTCTAACGATCCTCTAATTTTTTTTTGTTGGCACCAACTGTTCAGCCCTGTGGCCTGATTATTCCTGAGGGTGGATGATTCGGTCCCACGAAAGATCACCACCGACCAAGAGTAATGCGTCGGGAAGCGTGAGCGGTGGATAAGTCAATGGTCCAACGTCCATAGATTATCATTATATTTGAAGAAAAATTTCTATAAATACATCGTAGTTCTATAACGACTGTTTGAATAAATAAAAACTTTGAAATTTAATTAATTTATTGATGGAGTGCAGCAATGATTGATGATAAAATTAATAGTAGATTGATAATTAATAATAATTAATTGATTGAGCTGACAAGTCAGCACAAAGTACGAAGAAGTTGAAACACTCAAAGGAAGAGAAATATTAATACACTGATCCACGGAGTAACTCTTTAATATAAATTCATTTTAGTTTGATTTTCTGAATAACAAGCCAATAGGAATTTAGAAACAATTTTTTTTTTTTGACTTGTCAAAGATCTCTGTCTATTGCATCCACAATCGTATAATTATTACAACCATTTTACAGCCACCTAAAGGACAGGCCAAGACAATTATTGTTTGTTTGCTTTAAATATGACAAATATTATTTTTTGACGTCCCCTGATTTAATATAAATTCATTTTAATTTTATTTTCTGAACATAGACAATTATTGTTTGTTTGCTTTAAATATGACAAATACTTCTTTGATTTGTTAAAAATGTGTCTATTTCATCCACCACTTCTGCAAAAAATTAGAATCGATAATTTAATGGTCTCTATCGATCTGTCCGACGGTTATTGTGAGAAAGATAAATCACGGAGAGTTCTATGAGCTTTAATGTGGTGGTCAAGATTAGAAAAAAACTTTAGATCTCCTTCAGAATCGACCCACGTCATTTTTACACACACCATCGTATCTTAGTCACCACGTCGTCCCGTGAGGACGTGTTTATTTCATCCACAGTCCTATAATTATTATTTTAAATTCAACTATTCCACTGTCCTATAATTAAGGATCTGTGCCTATTGCATCCGCCGTCCTATATATAATTACTGTTGTTTGTGTGAATAAAAAATTTAATTGTTGAATTCGATCGATCATAATCAATATATTAATAGAATAGATTAATTAACTAATGATACTATAACAGAATATGAAAATTTTAGAATTCAATTGTGACACTTAATTATTTAATTAATAGTTGATTGATAGTAATGAACATTCATATTGAGATCGATAGAATTATTAAATTGATAGATCAGTACAACATTTGAAGAAATTAGAACAATCAATTGATAAGAAATATTAATACACTGATCCACGGAGTAACAGTTTAATATAAATTCAATTTAGTTTGATTTTTTGAACATTAAGCATGATTACTTTTAACATAATTTTTGATCTTGTAGTTTTAGTTAAGAAATTTGTTGCAAATTTTTATTGCTTTAACACAATTTGTGATATTAATTAGTTTCAGTTAGATATTTGCTACAATTTTTATTGCTTTTAACACAATTTTGTGATCTCGTAGTTTCTATTATATTGATCCCTGGTGATATATAAAAACTCCGTCAACTATTCCAAAGACACAAAAATTTATCTCTTAATTGGGATTTATGATCAATTTTGAAAAATAATACCTAATTAATCGACTTTAGCAATCAATTCAATTTTAGAATCAAAATTTATTTCACACTAAATTAGAGATGAAATTGATTTCGATAACGATGCATTTTATATTTCATCGCTAATTAGAATGAAAATTAATTTTCAATGCTAATTAGCGATGAAAATTAATTTTCATCAATAATTTAGCAATGAATTTAAGAATCGATCGTTAAATTAGCGATGAATTTTATTTCAGTCGATAAATTAGCGATGAAAATTTCGATCACTAATTAATTTAGTGATAAATTTTAGATTTTGTCTCTAATTAACGATTAAATTTAGTTCTGTTACTAAATTAATAACCAATAACCAATTGGGTTATAATTTTTAGATTTAAATTTTTTTCCGTTAGTGATGACATTTTGATTTCATCACTAAATTAAAATATATTTTTTTTTGCGAGTGAAAGGGTTTTTAAGAAATAAGTAACTTTCTAATAAATATTAAAGTTAGATAAAAATTCTGATTTTTTTAAATTGAACGTGAGATATGGTAAATTAAATATTTTTAAAAAATATTTTAAATATACTTTATAGAATAAAGGTCAC
Source organism: Wurfbainia villosa (assembly GCA_025175895.1). NCBI lineage: Eukaryota > Viridiplantae > Streptophyta > Magnoliopsida > Zingiberales > Zingiberaceae > Wurfbainia > Wurfbainia villosa. Next base: position 17,756 of record JAKLTH010000268.1, on the reverse strand, counting down.
GCCTTGCCGTTGAGGCTGCCGTGCGTCATCACAAGGCCACCGATAGAGTGCATATGAAGCTCGAGAGGGAAGGGAAAAAACCAATTTAAATGGATGACAAAACTGAAGAAAAATAGATAACAGACGGATTTGGAATTCATACCTTTTTTTAAAAAACATTTATGTGAAGTAAATGAGAGAAAAATCTCTATTTTTTATGCAATCCCTTCATTCATCCTTAGAAGTGGGAAGAAAATAAAAAAGGTAAATAGAATGCAAAAGAATGAGGCCGAAGAATGAGAGAAAAAGAGTTATAAAAGGAGACTAACGAATTGTATTATCAAATCTTATGATTTACAAATATATATAAATAGACAATAAAAATATTAGTAAAAGGATTAGTCTACCCATCTTAATAATAATAATAAACTATATTAACATCCCCTCAAACTCACAATGCACTAGCAGAAAGAATCAAAAATTTATTAATAAAAAATTAAAAATGTGTGGTGGAATGTGCCTTAGTGAGCAAGTCAGCAATTTGCATAGAAGATAAGACAAATGATAAGATTGTGGTACTATTTTGATAATGATGGTGAGTAAAATAACAATCAATCTCAATATGCTTGGTGTGCTCGTGAAAGAAAGAATTGTGAGTAATTTAAATTGTACTGGAGTTGTCACAATGCATAAGAGTAGGATCCAAGAAAAAAACATCCATATTAGTAAGTAGCCAACGTAACCATACAATTTTGACAGTCGTAGAGATTATAGAAAGATATTCTACTCCAGTAGGAAAATGTGAGAATATTTTGCTTTTTACTCTTCTAAGAGATAAGAGAGTCTCCCAAGAAAATACAAATCCGATGGCAAACTTACAATCTATAGAATCATCATCTTAATATGCATTTGAGTAGACACACAACTCTAAGGTAGAAGTGGAAGGATGAAGAAGACTATAAAACTGGATACCTCAAAGATATTGAAGGATGCGAAGTACAACACTCTAATGTGCTGAAATGGGAGAAGCAACAAATTAAACTGATTGATAATGTGGACAACATAAGCAATTCCAAGTCTAGTGATTGTGAGATGCACTAAACTGTCAACTAGAGTGTGATATAAAGAAGGATCTGACAAGGAAACACTATCAGTATAAGAGAACCGAGCATTAATCTCAAGCGGAGTATCAACTGTGCGAGTGTCTGATAAACGAGTTTGTTCTAGGATGTCACCAATATATTTGGATTGTGAGAGAAGATAGCCACGAGAAGAATAAACTACTTCAATTACCAAAAAATACTACAGGGACCCAAATCTTTTACCTCAAACTCACGAGCCAAATACAATTTCAACTCTATTATTCCACTTATATCGTCCCCTGTAATAAACATGTCATCAACATAAAGAGAGAGTAACGTGTGACCCAATGAAGTACAACGAACAAAAAAAGTGAAGTCATACTAGCTAGGAAGAAAGCCAAGAGATGCAATCACAATGGAGAACTTTTCAAACTAAACTCAAGAAGCTTGTTTAAGGTCGTAAAGCGTCTTCTTTAGTCTACAAACTTTACCAGGTTTGTGAGTGACATCTAGTGGAGGCACTATATAAACTTCTTCTTGAAGATCTTCATTTAAAAATGTGTTTTTAACATCCATTTGAAAAATGAACCATTAACCGACTGATGCAATTGCAATGAGAGTACGGATAGTAATGAGCTTAGAAATTGAAGCAAAAGTTTCCTCATAATTCATACTATATTCTTGGAAAAATCCTTTATAGCAATCAAATGAGCTTTATACCACTCAAATGACCCATCAGATTTAATTTAGTTTTGATCTTATACACCCATCGAGAACCAATTGCATGCTTCCCCAAAGGAAGTGGAATAAGATCTTAAGTACCTGTTTGATACAAAATAGAAAGTTCTTCCGTTATAGCTTGCTGCCAAAGAGGATCAAAAACATCCTCTCTATAAAAAGATAGCTCAAACAATTTGTAAATAGAAGCCAAAATGGAAGAGAGAACTAGAATAAGTAGAAAAATATAAAATTAGGTAGTTGAGTGGACTTACGAGATTATTAAGGGTAATGAGGAGGAGGATCCGCTATCACAGGAGCATCATAGGGAGCAGTAGGGGTAGGGGGATCATCTGTAAGTTGATGACTAGAATCTATATAAGTGGCAATCCTACAAGTAGCATCATTAGAAGAAGAGGTGCTAAGGTGATCTAATTGTGGAGAAATATGAGATGACATATCATTGGAGTCAGTGCAAAAGGGATCAATGCTAGTGAGATCAGATTTTTAAAGATTAAGAGTGTCAAAGGGAATGGAATAGAATGAGATGTGTTAAAAAAAATGATGTGAGACAAAGTTTTTAACTAACTGGAACATAACATCTATATTCCTTTTGACCCTCATTGTAGCCAAGAAAAACACAAAGAGTAGATTGAGAACTAAGCTTACTACACTCAACATAAGGACGAAGGACAAAACATGTGGATCCAAAAACTCTCAAGACAAAATAATTAGGAACATGACCATATAGTTTTTCAAAAGGAGACAAACTGGATAATAAAATATGGAATTCTATTGATAGAATGAACTGCAGTAAGAACAACTTCCTCTTAGAATTCTCTAGGAACATATGCAAATAATAAGAGAGAATGTACAATTTCAACAATATGTCTATGTTTTCTTTCAGCAACGTCGTTTTGTTATGGAGTTTCAGTGCAATAACTTTGATGAAATGTACCATATAAGGCAAGTAGTTTAGAAAAAAGATTGGATATATATTCACCACCCAAATCACATTTAAACATTCTAAAGCATTTGATAATAGCATTAATGTTAAAGTTTGATCGGTCAAAGTTGCCACCTCGGGATAGGATCCACAAGATTTGGATCTAGATTAAGACTTATTCCAAGGCTCTAGTATATAAAAGAAGACTCAATTTCAAACCTTAGTTAATGCTTTTCCAATGCTCAAGCTCTCACAATCTCTCAAGCAACCAAGTTCCACTCATCTTCTAAACTCCGACGGTGCTCTATCTTTCCTTTATTTTAATTTGTCGATATACTTTTATTGTTTTTTTTACTTAATTTGTATAGGGATCAATAAGGTTGTTACTAGCCCTTTTATTTTAAATTGTAATCATTTTGTCTCTTACCTCAAACGAACAAGAGACTCTTTTTAGTAATTACCCCTCGAAAGCGATCAAGGATTGTATGAGCCTTGGATTAGCAACCATTCGTCTATGAACCAAGTAAAACTTTTTCTTGTGTGTTTTGTTTTTATTTTCCGTTGCAATCTCTTACGTGTTTTACGAAAGAAAAGACTTTAAATGCTATTCACCCCACCCCACCAGTGTATTTTTCGTTTCTACAATTATGACAAATATACACATCCAACTAAGAAGAGAAAGATAAAAAAGACTTATTAAAAATAATAAAATAAGCTAAATTTATTTAAGTATAGATAATGATATAGTAAGAGATAGAATTCAATGATGTAGAAAAATTCATATAACCGGTCCCATTTAGTTGGATAAGACTTCCTTGTTGTTGTTGTCTCTTATTTATAGATCAATTTTTAAGTCGGTCTCTAAATTTAAAGATTGACTTGGAAATCAACTTCTAAATTTAGAAATTGATTTTCAAGTCGGTCTCTAAATCAGTATCTAACTTTAGAGATCGTTTTTTTAAATCAGTCTTTAAATTAGAGATCAATTTTTAAATCAGTTTCTAAATTAGTCATCGATAAATTAGAAATCAAAATATTCGATCTCTAAAACAATTGCTAATGAATTTAGAGACGAATAATTCGATCTCTAATTCAAGATTTTCTTATATAGAGTGCGCATTGAGATATGAGAATGCATACAAAGCAAGGGAGGGAAGGAAAGAAATAGGTTTTCATCCAATGTAAAGTGGATACAAAAATTAAAGAAAAATAAATTGACAAATGAATTCGAAATTCTTTTTTTTTTAAAAAAAAACCGTCAAGTATAGGAGAGAAAGCGTTTATTTTGATGCAAGTCGTCTGTTCAAAGGTGCCATATTTTTCCGGTTTGTATTTTGTTGATTGAGCAATACCCAAATTTGAATCGTAGATAAAGAATTTACAATCCTTGCCTTGCGACGTGGCCATATCGCCAAATCCAATCCAAATTTAAAACAAAATCTAAAATACAGTATCAGTTCTTTTATTTTATTTTTATCCAATCTAATTTGTCATAAAGAATTTGTGCTTAATTACGACAGTAATTGAACTATCCTATAGAAATTGATCTTTAAGTATCATCGTTGAAAAAAAAAAATACAAATATATTTTAAAGAAATCAACATAAGCCTCATTTGCCTCTCGATTGACTTTCAAAGAAAAGAAAATTAAAAAAAAATTGACTGATAATCCAAATTTATTTAAAGCACAACTATCAAATGCATTTAAAACACTCCCATGATACATTGAAGTTGACTGATCATCCAAATTTATTTAAAATACATCGAAGATGACTGATCATCCAAATTTTATTAAAACACAACTACCCAATTTATTTAATTAAAACACTCCTGGTGACGAAGCAAAGCGAAGATGACAGAATGCATGGATGATCAGATTTTGACATACTGAATAAATAGATGGCCAATTAATTAAAATTCCATCTCCCAGACTCCGACGGAATTAATATAGCGATCGTACTTGCCAAAAAATCCAATTATTCGACCGGCCGTGACCGGAACAGTGAACTTCTCGCCGCATGCTTGTCCAAAAGGACCATGCTCCTTCCCAAAGTCGGTCTTAAATCCGAGCCCCGCAATGCAAATTTCGCCTTGATAATCTTTGATGAACCCAACCATCGAGTTTATATATTCACCCTTCCCTAATTCGAACTGCATGCCACATTTCAAAATTGACATATATATATATAGAAATCAAATGAACCAACTTCGTGATGGGATCTATCGATTAAATCATCGTAAATTGATATTTAGTAGAGAGGCGGATCGATCACCAATTCGACGGATTGAAAAATTTTCAACTCAATTCAACCCAAAGCGGGTTGAGGATTAGGCGGGCTAACCCGCGGATCAGGAAAATAAAATAAAAAATCAAAATTATTGAAGCATTGAGGGCTTGAGGAGATATATAACGGGCAAGACAGATAAAATACCATAATAAAAAAAATATATATTTGAAGCAAATAAAATCTTGTAATTGAGATCCAATTATCGATCGATAATATTAGGTATTGATATTTTTTATTTATTCTAATACTTTAAATTATTAAAATCTTGATAATATATAAATTCAAATTTTGACTCCTCCAAATAGAGATCTAATTGAGATTTTTCAGTACTTGTAATTAGTTGATTCTAATATGTCATCATTTTCTATATTTTTCAGTATTTAATCAAATATTTTTTATTATTTTCTCTAATTTCTTTTACATTTTGTTGGCAAAATATACATGTGATAAAAGAAAATTGTGATTATGAGGATCTTGTTATTATTAGAATATTAGTAAAAAAAACTTAAATAATTTTTCTTTCACAAATTTTATCTTCTTTTAATATTTCTTAATCTGCGGACCAACTCAAGTCCGCTGCGGATCAATCCGTCTAGACCCGTAATCTGTACGAGTTGATTCGTTTAAGCTCATCAAAATGACGAGTTGATAAAATTTTAATTTAATTCACTTAAATTACTTGACGGGCCTATACATATACATGTATATATATTTAACTTGTAAAACGGTTAACGAAAATCCATATATGTTATAGCTAGATGGAGCGTTGAGCATGCATGCATTTCGCGTACCTCGTCCAATTTACCAGCACAGTTTCCTGCTGTGTATATTAGGCTACCTTCATACGTGATCTCCAAACCGTTGACGACGTCTCCACTGTAGACTTTGACCTTGATGATTCGGAAGAACAATTGCCAAAAGTCAAAGTCGTGGGCTCCGGGGCCTCCCCATGCCCCAAGCTTGAAGATATTAACCAAAGCTAAACATCAGAATGTAAATTGTTGTTAGCGTAGAGACAAGAGTCCTATTAATTAAATTGTGAGAGAATGTCAGGAGTCGAAAGAGTAAAATTAAGAAGAATTAATAAGCTGATTAATTGTACTGTGGATCTACGCTGATATATAATATATGGTACGTACAAAGCATATACACTCACAGATGCGTTTGATATTCTCAAGGATAGAAGCTGCTTGGCCTTCCAACGAGTCCAGGTCACTCAGCCACTGGTTGACTTTATCAGTTGCGACTCTTCCCTCGGGCTCGACTTTCAGCTTTTCGATTTCTTTCTTGAACTTGTTAATGCCGATTATGTTCTGTTCGCAGGATTCCGACAACCCGCTGAAACACTTGTCGATGTAGTCTTCATTGAGAGGTAAGCTGGGGGCAGCAGCCATGGCTAGCTAGCGATGGAGCTCAGGATTGAAAAGGCTGAAAGAGAGGATCGGAGAGATTATTGCTTGTACGTAGCTAGATAGGAGTGACATCCATTTCCTTCTTAATTTATAGACTGCTATAGAGACCGATCGAGGCAAATAAAAACTAAGATAATTAAAGGGAGAAAAAGAGGTGTATCATTATTATGATTTGCTTTATCAGTTATCGATTTCAGCTGGTCCAATTAGATTAGATAGATAGATCAGTCAATACATCTTCCATGACGTCGCCAGTTACGTACAGCTAACAAAAGGACAATTTTTGCCACCGGATTTACGTCATTTGCACGACGTCGATGGAAGACAGAACACATAGTCAATTGCTAGGAATTTAGAAGCCATTAATATTCATTTGTTAAAGACTCCTTACAATATCGCCACCGTTTATTATATATTGCCGTTTTGTAGACTCCGTATATTATTGACTTTGCTATGTTTTATTTACCATTTGTTAAAGACTCCGAATAAGTGTTTCTCGATCTATATAATTATATATGCATGGCAGCTCACCTACTATTATTAGTCGATCGGTTAATTCATTAAAAGGATAAAAACTAATTATAGCATGCATTTGACGAACATGGTCGTCGACTAGGCAGTCAATGAGACTCACATGATCAAAAGCACAATTTAAAAAAAAAAAAATAACTGGATGATTCTCCAATAATACCTCCGAGAATTTAGACTAAGGGATAATAATTTATAATGTTTTTAAAAAATTATAAATTATTCATAATCTCATCCTTAATTTTGAGCCTAGAAATTCTAGAAAGATTCGGAATTTGTAATGAATCGGTCTCCTTCCGTTCACACACGGCTAATAAGAGACAGATTACTAGCCAATTTTTTTTTCAAACATAAACAATAGATTAACTAATTGAAACCATATTTAATTAACTTGACATTATCCGAAAAAAAAATGCTTCCATCCCAAATGAATCAAAAGACATGGCAAGTATTGGCACAATGAAGTAGCTCATTATTTTTTATATTACATAACAAGATCATGGTTATCTAAGATAATATGGATATAACCCCGCCTAAAGGATATGGGACAGGCAACGACTCAAGTTAGGATCCCGTACCTAGAGTCATAGAAGCAGGCCAAGTTGGGAGTTGAGTGACTTGTGAAGGATAGATAAAACAAAAGCAAGTCGAGTCAGGAGTTGAGCGATTTGGGAAAGATAGAAAATAGAAGCAAGCCGAGTCTGAAACTGGGCGACTGGGAAGAGTAGAAGACAAAAGCAAGTCGAATCGGAAGACAGACGACTTGGGAAGAGTAGAAGACGAAAGCAAGTCAAATCGGAAGTCGGATGACTTGGGAAGTGTAGAAGACGAAAGCAAGTCAAGTCGAGAGTCGGATGACTCGGAAATAATAGAAGACAAAAGCAAGTCTAGTCGGGAGTCAGACGACTCAGGAAAAGCATAAGACAAAATCAAGTTGGGAAAAGAAAGAATAGAAGACAGAAGCAAGTCGAGTCGAGAGCCGAATGACTCGGGAGAGTAAAAGATAGAAGCAAGTCAAGTCGGGAGCTGGACGACTCGAGCCTCAAGGGGCGGGGACCATCGAGAAGATTCTTGCTTCATACGGTGATGATTGGTCCCTTAATGACCTCTTCTGATGATGATTCTAGTACATGTGGTGTGTCATGAGGGGGTTCCTGTCAAGGGTTGTCTCCTAATCGCCTAGGAGACGTTGTTACTGGCGGATCATCTAGGTGTTCGAAGAACCTTAAATATATGATGCTATATAAAAATAAGGTTAAGGTAAAAGGAGGGAGCTCTCTCTCTGGCACTCTGCTCTCTCTCTCTAACAACTTGCATTGCTTGCATTGCCGTTACTATTACCTTCAATCTATCTGACTTAAACATCGAAGGGTCTTCGTCCAGAAGTATCGGCGATCATCTGATGTGTGTTAATCTTGACAAGTTGAGATATACTATTGCGATCGTAAAAATCTTACCTCTTTTGAAAATTTGACAAAAGGTATCCAAAAAAATGACCGACCGCATAAGAGTATGGCGAAAGTAGAATTACTTGCTTCTCGAGAAGGAGAATTTGCAGTACAGTTTTATTTGCAATTTATCGAAATACATTTAGTTTTCATATTTATCAAAAAGATATTTATTTTTTAAAATAGATTCCCTAAATTGCCCTTAAAAAAATATCAATGGACGTCTTGTGTTTGAATAAGTATGAACCTTAAACAATTTAATTTTACTTATCTGATCGAACACTCGATCATGTTCAAATGTTCGTTTCTTTCATATCATATAGATAATAGTAAAATGTTATGCTATATAATTTATTTATAAACACCTTTATTATTTTTCGTTCAATCTTTCAAGATTCAAAGATTAAACTATAGTACACACTCGATCAAACGATGAATAATGAAAATGTTTATAGATAAATTGTGTAACATAATAATATTTCTCTAGATAATAAATGATTTGATATAAACATATATGTCAAAAAAAAAAAAGTATTACCAAAAATAAAGGGCAAAGGAATCCCTGTTATTAGCAAAAATAAGTATTACCATTTTATAACGTTAATGATGATCAAATTCTTGAAAGATTTTTAATGACTCTCCTAGTATTTTAAAAGGGATTTAGTATCTTATTTTGCTGAGAATGCTTCTTATTTTATCACGATGAAATACATATTTGAAAAAAATTCGGCTAGTAACTTGAGAATAAAAAATTTGGAATCGGAAAGAGAAAGATTCCATGGATATGGAGTCGCCAAGCGCATCGTTTTTCTTTAACCAAATCTTTCTAGAATTTTTAAGTTCAAAAATTAATTCTTTAATTACACTGGTGTGATATCATGTGGATGAATAATTTATTATTATTTTTAATGAATTGTTTTACATTATCCCTTAGTCTCAAATCTAAATATAATTCTGAGAGGGATTGGAAGAATCATCAAATTAAACATTTGTAATGTGCTTTTGATCATGTGATTCTCATCTAGTGCGTAGTCAATCATGTTCATCAAATGCACGCTATAATTTTTATGCTTTTAATTAATAAACCGAATGATTAATTAAAGTAGATGACGTTAGCCATATATTATGAATAATACAAAGCAAAGTCAATTGCATCGTTAGGCATCTACAAAATAAAACCGGTGGCAGTAATTGTATGAAGTCTTTAACAAATGAATATTTGTTTCTAAATTCCTTTTGAATTTTATTTCATCAACGTCGTGGAAGTGACGTAAATCAGGTGGCCGTATTTAAAACGGAAATAATTGCCCTTTCGTTAGCTGTCACCGGCGGCATTCTAGCTGTATGGATTATCATTACTAGTTTCATATATACTTTATCATAATCGTCGAAAGAAATTAAATTTTGACGGGGAGTCTAAAATTTTCATCCAAATTCCTCCGTTCTAACTAATAGATTTTATCTTCGTAATTTATTTTTTTTCATCATCATTGAACGACCAACAATAAAAAATATTGGACTGAACATAATTATTTTTTTGCTATAGTTGTATCGTAATCATTATATATATCGGTTCATTATGAGATTTGCAATTTGAATTTAAACTTATACCACTTAGCTCGAATTTACAACCAACTTCGGAGAGACGCATGGGGCTTTTGGGGAAGGAGGTGGTGATATATATATATATATATATATATATATATATATATCATAACACATTATCAGCACAAATTTTGTTCAATTTTTATACAAATTTAACATCAAAATTGATTCTCGGTAATTACAACTTTGAGTTTTCACCATCTTAAAATTTCTACTCTGATAGCATTGCTAGATTTTTCAAAAAAAAAAATAGAAAATAATTCTGTGACCTATTGGATCTTATTTTTGATAATATTGTATATAGGAATTGATAACTCCTATGACTAATTGTTATTGTCTAGAGTTATTATTAATAATTTTTGATAAATTTGATATAATTTATCAAAGTATGCATAACTAGTATCAAAATTGATATTTAAAAGTTTCATGCTTTTATTTTCTTTATTTGGATAAATCAAGAATTTTATCTCGATAATGTTATAAGTTAGGAATTTGAACAATCTATTAAATTCTATTAAATGACAATATTGTTTCAAATTTATCAATTTGTTTTATTATTGACTTTTATAATAATAGAGTGAAGTAGGACATTAGTCTTCTTGTTGAATCATGATGGTAAAATAATATGATTTACCATAAAATATTAAGATCCACTTGTTTAAATTTTTTATTATAATTCTTATTCTATATTATATTATTTTTACTCCTATATAAATCTTATCATAATTTTGTGCTTCTATATTAGTATTTCATGACAAATCTCACCAAACTTAAGTTTGTGACTCTCAATATTTCGAGAAAAAATTACTTATCATAGATCCTTGATGCTGAAATCCATTTGAATGCAAATGTACTCGGAGAAATAATTAAAGAAAATAATAAAGAGACTTTGCAAAATCGAGCCAAGACGATGATTTTTCTCTTTCATCACTTCCACGAAGATTTGAAAATCGAGTATTTAATAATGAAAGATCCACTTGAGTTATGGAAAAGTTTAGAGGAAAAGTTTAATCACCAAAAAACGGTAATACTTCCTAAAGCTCGTTATGATTGGATTCATTTGAGATTCCAAGATTTTAAATCTGTGAGTGAATACAATTCAGTTGTTTTTAAAATCAGTTCTCAATTAAAGTTATGTGGAGAGAATAACCAATTATGATATGTTAGAGAAAACACTCTCCACTTTTCATTCCTCGAATATGCTCCTGCGGCAGCAATATCGAGAGAAAGGGTTTAAGAAAAATTTTGAACTAATTTCTTGTTTGCTTGTGGCTGACTAAAATAACGAGTTATTAATAAAAAATCATGAATCTCATCCAATTGGCTCTAGTCCATTCCCTGAAGTGAATTCAACAACTTATAACAATTCTGGGCATGGACGAGAATGTGAAAATGATCGTGGACGAGGATGTAACCGTGGTCATGGTTGTAGTCATGGTCGTGGCCATGGTCTTGGTCGTGACTGGAATGTTTACCGTAATGATCATGGTGGACATACAAACGACCAAAAGTGAAAAATATAATAATAAAAAATAAGAAAAAAATGGATCTAGTCAGAATGTTGAGAATAAATGCTATCGATGTGGGGTGATTGGACATTGGTCACGTACCTATCGTATGCCCAAGCATCTTATCGAGCTTTATCAAGCCTCGTTGAAGGAAAAGGATAAAAATGTGGAGGCAAATGTCTTATATAAAAATAATGATCCTAATAATATTTTTTAGGGTCTTGAAAATTTGCATCAATTAGAAGTTGATGACTTTCTTGAGAATGCTGAATATTGTGATTTTAATTAATGTAATTATTTTTATATCTCAATATTTATAATAAATTCAAATTTATTACTATTTTTTTTTATTTTTTTGAAGACCTATGGATATTATTGGGTCAAAGATTGAAGATGAGAATTTCTGTCTTATAGACATTGAAACTATATATACAATTCTCAAAAGTAAAAGATATTTTTCTCATTTTATACTGCAAAAATAAAATATGAATACTATATCTAGTAGCGTAACCATAATCGAAGGTTCCGAAAGAGCAAATATTTTACTACCAGGAGGAACAAATTTCTTGATCAGTAATGCATTATATTCACCCAAGTCCCATCGAAATTTATTAAGTTTCAAAAGATATTCGCCTTAATGGCCATCATATAGAAACAACTAATATGGGAAATAATGAGTATTTGTGCATTACTAATGTTAAAATGAGGCAAAAATAAGTTCTGGAAAGACTATCTATTTTCTCTTAGGACCTTTATTATACATACATTAAATCAATTGAAATAAATATTATAGTAAACCAGAAGTTTATTAGTCAAAATGAATTCCTTTTATGGCATGATAGATTGGGTCATCCTGGATCTGTAATGATGTGACGAATTGTGGAACATTCTTTTGGACATCCATTGAAGAATCAGAAGATTTTTCAATCAAATGAATTCTAATGTGTTGAATGTTATCAAGGCAAATTAATAGTAAAGACCTCACCGAGTAAGATTGAATTTGAATGTCCTACATTTTTAAATCGGATTCAAGGTGATATATGTGGACCATTTAGATATTTTATGATTTTAATAGATGCATCTACAAGATGGTCACATGTGTGCTTATTATCAACTCAAAACATGGCGTTTTCGAGATTACTTGCTCAAATAATTCAATTACGTGCATATTTTCCTAATTATTCTATCAAAACAATTCGCCTTGATAATGCTGGAGAGTTTACTTCTCAAGCATTTAATGAATATTGCATTTCTATTGGTATAAAAATTGAACATCCTGTAGCTTATGTTCATACTCAAAATGGTCTAGCAGAGTCATTTATTAAACACCTTCAATTAATAGCAAAACCATTACTGTTGAAATCCAAGCTTCCTATTCATGCTTGGGGACATGCAATCTTACATGTAGCAATACTAGTTCGCATCCGACCCACTAATTCTCAAGCTTCTACTTTCCAATTGGTCTCTGGAAGAAAATCTAATATCTCTCATTTACAAACCCTTGGATGCACAGTTTATGTCCCCATTGCTCCTCATAAAACAAAAATGAGGTCTCAAAGGAAATTAGGCATTTATATTGGTTTTGATTCTCATTCCATTATCAAATATCTTGAACCCATAACAGGAGATGTTTTTACTGCTAGATTTCTTGATTGTTGATTTGATGAAATATTTTTTCCAACTTTAGGGGGTAATAATACTAATAAAGAAAAGATAAAAAAGAGATTATATGGAGTAATCCATCTTTATGCTATTTTGATCCTTGCACAAAACAATGTGAACTAGAAGTTCAATGGATCATTCATTTGCAACAGATTGCAAATAATTTCTCTGATCCAAAACGAGTAACAAAATCACATGTTCCAACAGAAAATGCTCCTATCAGAATTGACGTCTTTGAAAGACCTCTCTCAACAAATGAACCTAAACCATGCCTGAAGTGTGGAAGACCAACAGGTTCTAAAGATAAAAACCCTCGAAAGAAAAAGGGAACACATGAACAAATTAATCGTCTAGAAAAAAGAAATAAGTCGAACCAAGAAGAAAAACTTCCAGAAGAAGTTAAAATAGGTAATCAAGAAATATCGATAAATTACATTTCTATAATGAAAACATGGGATCGAACAAATACAAATTTTGATGATATATTTGTATATAATGTTGCAATTGATATTTTGAGTGAAAATAAAGATTTTGAACCCATGAATTTAAAGGAATGTCAATCAAGAGACGATTGGCCAAAATGGAAAGAAGCGATTCAGACAAAATTAATATCTCTCTCTAAACATGAGATTTTTGGGCCTATTGTCAAAACATTTGAAGGTGTTAAACCAATCGGATACAAATGAGTATTCATACGAAAAAGAAATGAGAAAAATGAGATTGTGCGATATAAAACTCGACTAGTTGCATAAGGTTTTTTGCAACAACCTAGAATTGATTATGAAGAAACATATTCTCTTGAAATTGATGCTATTACTTTTTGTTATCTTATTAGTTTAATAGCACAAAAAAGACTTCATATGCAGATGATGGATGTCATTATAGCATATTTATATGGTGCACTAGAAAATGACATATACATGAAAGTCGCAAAAGGACTAAAGATTTCAAAAGCATGCAATTCTCGAGAATTATATTCGATTAGATTACAAAGATCTTTGTATGGTTTAAAGCAATCTAGATGAATGTGGTACATTCGTCTTAGTGAATATTTGCTAAAAAATGGTTATACAAATAACCATATTTGCCCATGTATTTTTTTTAAAGAAGTTCGGACATGGTTTTGTAATAATCGTTGTTTATATTGATGACTTAAATATTATTGTCTCTCCTAAAGAGATCTCTAATGCAATAAACTATTTAAAGAAAGAGTTAGAAATGAAAGATCTTGGTAAAACTAAATTTTGTCTCGGCCTGCAGTTCGAGTACTTAAAGAATGGAATTTTTGTCCATCAATCAACTTATACTGAGAAAGTTTTAAAACAATTTAATATGAACAATTTATATCCATTAATCAATCCAATGGTTGTTCGGTCACTTGATACACAAAAGGATCCTTTTTGTCCTTGAGATGAAAATGAGAAAATTCTTGGTCCTAAAGTGTCATACTTAAGTGCAATTGGTGCTTTAATGTGTACCTTGCTAATAATACCCGATCTGATATTACTTTTGTAGTAAATTTATTAGCAAAATATAGTTCTGCTCCAACCAGAAGACATTGGAATGGAATTAAACATATTTTTCGATATCTCCGTGGAACAATTGATATAGGTCTATTCTACCTTTATGAAATAAAAGCACAATTAATTGGATATGCAGATGCAAGATATTTATCAGATCCACACAAAGCTAGGTCACAAATGAGATATGTATTTACATATGGTGGCATAGCAATATCTTGGAGATATATGAAATAAACTATAACAACTACCTCATCAAATCATGTTAAAATAATTACAATTCATGAGGCAAGTTGTGAATGTGTATGACTTAGAGCAATGACTAATTATATTCAAGAGTCATGTGGTTTATTAATAAACAAGAAAATTCTAACGATACTTCATAAAGATAATCCAGCTTGCATAACCCAATTAAAATGTGGATATATCAAAGGTGATACAACGAAACATATCTCCCCAAAATTATTTTTCACACATGATTTAATACAAAGTGGAGACATTGATATACATAAAATTCAATCAAGTGAAAATTTTATAGATTCATTTACAAAATTATTACCCACGACAGCATTTGAGAAGTTGATCCATAAGATTGGAATGCGACATTATAGAGATATTAAGTAATGTCCTTAACAAGGGGAGTATTGTATTGAAATACATGTATAAAAAAGGATGTACTCTTTTTCCTTCACTAGGATTTTTATCCCACTGGGTTTTTCCCTAGTAAGGTTTTAATGAGATATATTCTTTATACAATAGACATCCAAAGGGAGTATTATAAAATATACGTTATTGGATGTCTATTAAGTAACTTATACGTTATCATAAAATAATAATGTCGTTTCATTCTCAAATGTATATAAATATATATCTTTGTAATTGCATACATATAAAGATTGAACGAAAGGAATACAATTATTCATCTTTCATTCTCTCAAAAAGATATTTTATTTATTCATATTTCATAACAACTTCTTAATTAATTGGTCATATCTATTTAGAATTTCAAAATTTTATTATCCATTCTGTCTTCTTTGTGTTGCTTAGTCTTCGCAGTGAGAGTATTTTAAATAAATCTGGCAGTTATGTTTTAAATAAAAATTTCGGTAATTTATCAAACAGGACACATGAAGTTTAGAATTGTCCAAACAGCGCCCCATACTTTCATATTTACCAAATAACATACTTAATTCTCTTTTTATCCCTCCCGCCAAACAGACCTGCACCACAATGAAAATCCCGAACGTGGTGCTGGAAATTCAAATCCCAACACCACAGTGACGTTGCAATCCCAACACCACGACTGTGATGCTAGAATTTATAATCTCAGCACCACTGTGGTGCTAGAATTTCAAATCTCAGTATTACAGTGGTGATGCAATTCCAACACCACCATTGTGGTGTTGAAAATTCAAATCTCAACACCACAGTAGTGCTGGAATTACAACTTCCAGCACCACAGTGGTGGTGCTGGGATTGCACCACCACTGTGGTAATGGAATTACAACTTTCAGCACCACAATGGTGGTGCTGGGATTGCATCACCATTGTGGTATTGAAATTTGAATTCTCAGCACTATAGTGGTACTAGAATTTGCAATTCTAGCACCATAGTGGTGCATATCTGTTTGGCGAGAGGGGTAAAAAGGGAATTAAATGTGCTATTTGGTAAATATGAAAGTATGGGGCACTGTTTAGACAATTCTAAACTTCACGTGTGTTGTTCGATAAATCACCGAATAAATTTAGATGATCAACCAACTTTGTTGTATCGCGTGAGAAGCTTCAAATAAATTTGGATGATTAGTCAACTTTGATTTATGTGAAAATATTTTAAATAAATTTGGATGATCAGTCTTTTTTTTTATTTTCTATTTTTGTCTTTTCTTTAAAGCCATTTGAGAGTCAAATGAGGCTTAAGATAATTTTTTAAAAATAGATTTGTCTTTTTTTCGATGGTACTTAAAAGGTTCGGATAAATATCTTGATGCAATATTAATATTTTATATCCAAAAACAAATATAACATATATTATTATTTAACATTAATTAATTTATGATAAAAAAAATATGCTTTAATTGTTTAAATAAAACTCTTGCTTTTGTTTTATATTCATTTAATTATTCTACCGACTCACTAAAATACAATACTGCACAGGACCTTTTGACAATTTTCCAAATGGCGTCAAAAATTTCCAAATCATGCATCATGCATCATAATTTACCAAAATATTTACTTCTTTCCTAAAATACATTTCTACCTATTTAAAATAAAAAAAATAATATTTCTAACCAAACCGAACGAAGGTAAAAATATACAAAAACTTATGTTATGAAGCACTTTTATCCACGATTCATTTATAGCCTTACTCCTAATATAATGTGGTCATTTTTTTATATCCCTTTCACCGAGTCCACGAAGAAAAATAGGTTTTCACGATCGCAACAGTAATCTCCTCTTGTAAAAGTCAATATGGGTTAAAGGGTGCCGTCGGTGTTTCGGTGATTGTCCTCCGATGCTAAGTCAAATATGAACTTAGAAGAAAGAATAAAAGTCGAATGCTTTTAATGTAGTAAAACTGATGGAGAAGAAGAAGAAAGTATCTTTTCTTCTTTACTTCAACTTGCTCTTATCCAAGAGTTCTAACTTACCTCACCGATCAAGATCATCTATTAGTTGTGCCCTTTGACTGATTGTCATGGGATAAACTGATAGAGAAGAAGAAAAAGTCTCTTTTTCTCTTTATCTCAACTTGCTCTTATCCAAGAGCTTTAACTCACCTTGCTGACCAAGATCATCCATTAGTTATGCCATTTGACTGACTGGTAGGGGATAAATGCTGAATGTAACCTCTATCTGCTCTGGCACATTCCTTCTTTGTCATATATTGATGAGACTAGAATATATTCCAGATGGATCATATCGCCAACGTATATCATACAGGCTGAGTGTCTAAGAGAGGGATCCGAGAGAAAAGATGAGGTACAAGAAGAGTCGCATTCATGCACTACATGCATGCACTCAGGAAGGGTCACACTCAAGAAGAGCCACCTATATGCCTC